>CM046454.1:24872574-25349067 GCA_025506515.1 Flaveria trinervia | reverse complement strand
TTCCGCTGCTATATCTGTTCAATCGATTAAAACTAGAGGCTGAGATCCTAACAGACAACAGCTGAAGATCAAGCGCTGAAGATTCCAACAGCTGAAGAACTAAAGTGCTGAAGTACAACAGCTGAAGAACACAAGTATGAAGCTGAAAGACCTAAGTACTGAAATACAATAGCTGAAGAGTTACAAGTGCTGAAGATCAACAAATGATGTACAAGCCTGAAGACAAAGACTGAAGACACCAGCTGATGATCTACTGAAGTCATCAGCTGATGAAACATCTGAAGGTCAAAGTCTGAAGATCAAGTACTGAAGCGCCAGTAGTTTGTCACAACTGCTGAAGAGTACTCTTCAGTAGTTGTGATATCAGTAGTTTTATATTTGTAGTTTCAGTAGTTTTATGTTTCAGTAGTTTTGTAAACGACTGAAGAGCTTGTTCTTCGTCGTTGTAGTTCAGTAGTTTTATATTTTGTACTTAACACTCTGATATGTTCTCAGTAGTTGTGAACATTTCAGTAGTTGTTAAGAGTTAGTTATTTTGTATTAGATCTGCCAGTTGTCACTTTTCGTGTGATAACAGCAGTGATTGTTGCACTCTATATAAGGAGTGACAACTATTGTAATTGGTGTGTATGAATGAATGGAATGATGAATGATTGATTAGAAATATTCTACATCTATAAACATTCCTGAAATCAGAAATATATTCTCTCCCTAAACCGTATGCGCTCTTAATGCATACAAGTATCGATTGCTTGTTGCACAATTTGTCTAATTCTTGTTCATATTCCGCTGCTTTGAACTCTAATACATCGAACTTGTGATCATTGATCCTGTCATTTCATCTTAAGTACATAAGATGAAACAGATTGGTGTCGTCATATGACATGCATGGAGTGCTCGAACAGTTTCGAAGCGCTCAACCCTAGCTTGTGTTGGAACGTTTCCTTCAGCTGGGCAATCATGTCGTAAGCTCCATGATGTTATACTCCTTCTGGAGATCGGAGTCATGCTCGCTAGCATGAGACAAGACACTTGGACGGAGTCCTCAGTGTATTTTAGCCAATCGCTATAGGCCTCCTCATCATCCTCGCTAGGTTGATCGGGGAGAGGGTCGTCTAAAATATACGATCTTCTTTCTTGCTTGAGAACGATTCTAAGTTTCGATACCAATCAATGAAGTTGTTATGATTTAGACATTCTTTTGGAGGATCGCTCGTAGAGATTGGTTGGAAGTGGATGAGTTATCGGAATTATCATATTATGTGAGGCCATCTACAAAATTTAACAAAGTTTTATTTTAGTATTTTCGATATTGTAATTTTAATAATAAATGCCTTTTAATGTCCTTTTATATTAAAATCTAGAACCCAACATTACATTTAAATTGTGGTTAGGTGACCTTTATCCCATGTTTTAAATAATAAGGTGGTCAACGTTTGACGATTGCAACCATTTGCAACTTCTAGAATATGGGATCGACTTGAAACATCATGTGTAAAGTCGGCATTAAATCCCATCAACACCATTTGGAAACCACAGTAGGTGATCCATTTGACATGATTTGCAAATCAAGACACCCTACTTACACCCACGCGTGAGTTTGCCAAAACAAGTGGTTAGGTGACCTTATCCCACAAAAAAGGCATTCTTCACCTTGAATCACGAGTTCCTCAAAGTGGTTAGGTGACCTTTATCCCACTAAGGTTCTCAGTGACTCAAGTGTTGTGTAAAAGGACGGTGTTGATCTTGTTAAAGAATATTTAGAGGTTACATAACATTAGTTTAGAAAACTCTATGTACTTGTATTTGCATGCTTTCAAATACAAGGTACCCTTATGGTTCTTTGACTAAAACCAATTTAATCTTTAAAATCATTAAACCATTTTAATAACTTTATATAACTTTTAGAATCAACAATGTTTCAGCTTGTTAAGTTTGTTATGAATATTCAAATATCAACCAAACATAAACAACTATATGTGCATATGTGCATAACCATAGCATCTAAAGTGGTCCACACTTGCTTGCCATCACAAGTGTGGTCCATAGGACATTCCTAAGGGTCAAAAACAAGCATATTGAAGACTTCCAAAAGTCTCCCATTGAAACCGCATCCAAAATGCTCCATGTTTCTCTTATGACCTTCCTTTGTGCTTCCAAAGTGTATGTCTTCATATTACAAGATATAAAGTCCTAATACAAGATATCTAGTAAAATGAAAATACACCTAATCTATTATTACAACCCAATAATAAATAAATTACATATGAAACAAAGCACAAAGAACAAAGATACAACCCAATTGAATGAATGAATACAACCATCACAAACAATCACAAGGTCAAAGGCTAGGTTATGCACTAAAACATCCAATGATCAAATCATCAAAAAAAAAAATGAAACCCCACTTAAAACCTTCAATTTCAGCCACATAAACTGAAATTTTGGTTTTAAATATTGTCCAAACAATCAAACATATCAACATACATATCTTTCAAGGTTTAATCACAAGCATGTGTAATGTAACCTGAAAGTTGGGGATTCAACAAAACATAATATAGCAGCCCAAAACAGCCTATAACAAGTCTAAAACCATCCTTTAAAACCAATTTCAAAGGATAAAACAAGCAAGTCATCCACATAACCGGCTCTTGATGCCATGATGGGTTTGCTAGAACACAAAATCCATGTTTAACCATTTAAACTTTCAGAAAACGCAGCGGATATGTAGTTTTTAAAACCAATTTTAAAGCTGAAAATTTCATGTTCTTAGTGATCTTTTAAGATGATAAAACAAACCCAAAAAAAGGATCATCATATGTGAATGGACATGCTATGTGAACATAAAATAACACAATATGGCAACTCAAAGGGCTGCCATGAACTACCTCCTTCCAACAGCAAGAAAAACGTCCAACAGAAGGAGATTTGAGATGCTTAAACAGCCAAGAACACAAGTGTAGAAGCCCTCAAGTGACTACTCCCACAAGCCTCAAGTATGCTTCTTAGTTGCTTGATTTTGAACCACAAAAACCCAGAAAGAGAGCTGCCGAAAGAGCTTCCAAAACCGTGAGTTTCTAGCAGCAAGTTTGATGATGTAGGAAGATGAAATCGACCCCAAGGTTCCAAGAAGAGGAACCCTCAAGTGTTATACCCCAAGCTCTTTGCTAAACACCTTTCTTGTTAGGTAGAACACCACCCAAAAACATTCTAAAACTCCCCTTTCTTTGCTGCCTGGCCGAATGGAAGAGAGAAGAAGAAGAAGTATTTTGCTTTCTTGCATGTTGTGTGAGAGGTTGAGTGAGTGGAGAGTTCAAGACAAGTTAATGTATCTTGTTCAAAGCAAGATTGGTCAAAAGGTGTGAGAGGGGGCGGCCGAAAATGGGGTTTTAAAACCCTTTCCCTCTCAAAGTTTTATCACACATTAAGTTGTCTTGTTAACTAGACATACAACCACTAAATAAATTGTATGTACAAGTTATATATATATATATATACATACTTATCAAATTAACCATTTAATTTATAGTTGTAAATCCTCATTATTATTGGTGTCATCTAACTAATTTAAATAACACTTCAAATAATATTATTGAACAAAATATCCTAATAAGTTGTTCCCTCTCACACGCAACTTATTTAGAAAACCCATTTTCTAAATTGGTGTTAATATTTAATTGCATGATCATATCATGAACTAAATATTTAATTGGTGTCTGCTAAGCTTGTTATGGGTATAACCCGACTTGGATCATAACGTACTAACCACATCAATATCCTAAGTGTCTTGGCACACAGAATCCTACATTCTAGTCAAATGCTTTTGTTCAAACTGATGAGTCTACCGGCCAGATCTCTGTTCGGTCCCTTGTCAACCAGAAACCAGTGGTCGTCACAGCCGACATCATTCGTCAGGCATTACACTTACACGACTCCACCGCTGTGACTGAATACCCAAGGGCATAACAGATATGTCATTTATCAATCATGGGTATGAAGGTGATCTTCGGGCTACAACCATTAAAAAGAAACATTTCCATGACGCTGAGAAAGTTATTTTTCACATGGTCTTCTTGGGATCAAATGTCATCCCATGGCAACAGGTATTGTATTCTATTCTAGAACACCAACCGCTAAATTTTTCTGAAATCGTGTTTCTAGAAATAAAGAACTTGGCTCAGAAACCTGGCAAACCGATGGCCATTATATCCTAGGTTTCTGATGGCCATTATTTTAGATGAATTAAAATCTGATGGCCTTGTTGGCCTTAGAGTCCCTGCACCAGCTTTTTTGGTGAGGTATACTCCATGCACAACTCAGCTTACACTCAAAGAAGCTGCCCGAATGCTAAAGCCAAAGCACAGGGAACCCACAGCTTCCTCCACCAAAACCAAAGTCCCCACTAAACCAAAACCAAAACAACCCAAAACAGATATTCAGGGAGATGAGTCCCCTGAAGATGCTCCTGTACCACCAATGCAGGATATACTTGCTGGTTTAAAACCCCCAGCAGTATCAGAGACTCTACCAGCCATAGCCGCTCAGGATTCCTCTCAAAAGAAGCCTGCAGCCACCATAGAAGGGGTACCCACACATCTGGGATCTTCCTCACTTGAGGAGATTGCCATTGAAGAGCACCATCCTCCCCAGGTGCACACTGCTTTTACCCCATCCCCCCATGCAACTGCCCCCAAAGTCCAACCATAATCATTGCAAACGTGCTGACTCAGTTGCATGCCTCTCCTCCTCCCCAACAACCACCAACAAAGGGGAGAACCACAGACATTAAGAAGAGGATCATCATGCTTCTGAAAACCCACAACATCGGGGTTTACAAGTTCTATCTCCTAGTGTGGATAGGGAGATTAGAACATCTAGTGAGGCTGCCACCTCTTCTGCATTAGCACATGACCAGAATGAGGCTGGTAACATAGCTAAGACCTCACTAGAGGCAACAGCTGATGAAGGACATAGTCCTGAGGCTGGAAGTCCCCAGTTCCAAGAAAAAGGGGCACATGCTAAAACTGGTCTACACCCAGTGCATGTACATCCTGCTACAAGCAGGAGGTCAGGTGATTCAGCATCTGCTGATGATGACCTGGGCTTTTTCTATGACGTTCTAGCCCACAACACCATCCTGGAGGCTGAGGTAAGCAGACTACAAGAACTGCTTGCAAGAAGTCTCAGGATGTAAGTCCATCTGCCCCCACCAAGCCACAGATGGCACCTTCATTTGAAGGTCCCCCAAACACTTTACCCTCTCACTTCACTGAGCCTCCAGCTTCTGCTTTTGGCACTATCTCTCCGGGACAGAACCCCAGAGCAGATGGTTGATGTATTCCAACAATCCCTACCTCTCATCACTCCCATCATCAATGACATTGTTTATAAAGCCATTGATGAGAGGATCTCCTCAAGTCTACAACCACTCATTGATGATGCTGTGCAAAAGAACCTTCTGCGGTACAAACCCCTGCCACCAATGCACCCAAAAAGGGGGAGAGTACTACAGTGAAAGAAAAGAAAAGAAAAAGAACTGAGGATGAGAAGGCACAAGAGAAAACCCAGGAGTTGGAAAAAGAAAAGGAACAACAACTGATCACTTACAAAAGAAAGAAAAGTGCTGGTGATCAAACGAATGCTGAAGAAAAATCCTTGGAAGAGCTGGTAAAAGATGCAGATGATACACACAGCCGATCCATGGACAAAATCATTGAGCAACTATTCAAGCAAGGCTTTGATACAGCCACACTAGACAGTGAGATCAGGAGGTTGGAAGTAGAGAAAATTCAAAAGAGATGGGCTGGATATGATGTGCTGGAGAAAGAGAGGTTGGAGATCATGATTCGATTCATAGCCAAATACTTAGGAAGATCACTGATGGAGATTCGTTCATGGACCAGAGACAGTATTCTGGCTATAGCCACCAGAATCTGTTTGTCTGAGCAATTTAATAAGGGGATAATCATTGAAGCACTTGACGAGGCTGGGGCTGTAAAAAGGTTTGAAATGGCAAGACTTACAAAAGCCAAGCTCACAACCAAAATGCTTGAACAACCTTCCCAATCACCCACTCAAAAACAGCCTACCCCTCAAATCTCCAAACCAATCTCAAAACCCAAATCCAAACATCCTCAACCTTCAAAACCAATTCCTTTACCACAAAAACCAACCCAACCATCATCCAGTGATGCACCTAGAAGGAGGAGAAGGGTGCTGAGGATAGAAGAAGATGAAGAAGAAGAGGATGAAGATGATAGTCTGCCACTCTCTGCTGTTCTAAGGCTACCAGAACCCAGGAGTCAACTCATGATCACACCTGACTCTCAAAGGGAAACGGTTAGAGTCAAAATAGAAGATGAAGAATAGCAGAAGCAGCACGATGAGCAACTACTGAATATGGTTGACAAGGAATTTCCTCAGTCATCATCTATACAAGCCATGAAAGGGCATGCTTAGAGGCTGTACACTCTCAGACACACATTTCAGTATCAGAAGGAGAGAGTGAGAGTATGCCCAGACCCCAAGGTGAGTTCTAGAATCCATAAAAGATCCATTCCACACAGATACAATGGCCAGGTTAGAAAAACAATAGACTCTACAATCATGTTGGCCATTGTAGTCTCACCATGGGAAATAATCGATGAATTCAAGAAGGCTCATCAATCAAAAATGACCCCTCAAGCCTTACTGGAAAACAAGATGATCAAAAAGGGGTTATTATATAAGAAGCTTGAAGACATTAAGAAGAATGAGCTCCAGTTACTCCTTGAGGGCACTCATCCTGATGAATTTGTCTATAGGGAGGTAACTACTATGGAGTGGAAGAATGGCAGGACTGTAAAGTACTTATCTGAGTACTATGGTCCAGAGTTCTTCTTTGAAGGAGGAGTAGAAGAACTCTCCAAGGAGGAACAGGTTGTTCTCCTTGAGGCCTATGTTCAAGAGTCATACAGACTCATTATGGGGAAGTAGATCTCATGAATGGGATAACAACTCTGTGTCCAGTTCCCCAAAATAGAGTTCCCATTCATACCTTGCCAAACAGATCTCTGAGATTTCTTCCCAGGCCAGTGGTTATATGGGTCATCTTCTCAACTGATCAAGAAGGAAAAAGACCAACCATTCTTCCAACAATAAGTGGGAAATAATCAATTAGAGGTTTTGGCTGCATTGGTTCAGGGGGAGTTTGTTGGACCAAAAGAACCAATGAGCCAAGATCAGAAAACCTCTAAGTCCCACATGATATCACAACAACTGCTGAAGGCTTCATCAGCAGTTCGACAAGTGCTGAAGACTTCAACAGCTGAAGATCAAGTACTGAAGACTTCAACAGCTGAAGACTAAAGTGCTGAAGCTCAACAGCTGAAGAACACAAGTGCTGAAGCTGAACTGCTGAAGAACACAAGTGCTGAAGCTGAACAACTGAAGAACACAAGTGCTGAAGCTGAAGACCAAAGTACTGAAGTACAACAGCTGAAGAGTCTACAAGTGCTGAAGATCAACAACTGGTGTACAAAGTCTGAAGACAAAGACTGAAGACATCAGCTGATGACATCTACTGAAGTCATCAGCTCATGAAACGTCTGAAGTTCAAGTCTAAAGACCAAGTACTGAAGTTTCAGTAGTTTGTCACAACAGCTGAAGAGTACTTCTTCAGTAGTTGTGATATCAGTAGTTTTATGTTTTTACTTTCAGTAGTTTTGTAAAACGACCGAAGAGCTTGTTCTACAGTCGTTGTAGTGTCAGTAGTTTTATGTTTTTCAGTAGTTGTAGTAACTGATAACACTTAGTATTTTTGTAAGAAGATGTCAGCTGTTTTGACATCTTCAGTAGTTGTGTTTCAGTTGGAATAATTCTGTTAGATGTCACTATCAAGTGACATCAGTAGACGTCACATCTCTTATATAAGAGGTGTCGACCTAATTGTAAGTGTGACATTCCGTTCCACGAAAGCGAATATTGAATGAAATATATCTGCAGAATTCTCTCTATCTATAACCGTTTGTTCTTCATTGAATATCTTTTCGTTCTTGTGAATTGGCTAATTCATTGTTAGAATTCCGCTACTATACTCTCTAATCAATCAAACGTAGATCACTGATCCTAACAAAGACTTTGTTCATTAAGAAAGCTGGACAGCATAATCTACTTGTTCAAATTTATATAGATGATATTATTTTTGCATCCTCTGATCCACAGTTGTGTGATGCCTTTACAAAGTTGATGCAACAGAAGTTTGAAATGAGTGCCATGGGAGAATTACAGTTTCTTCTAGGTTTTCAAATCAAGCAAAAGGCTGATGGAATTTTCATTCATCAGTCCAAAAATACAAAGATCTTTGGAAAGTTTGATTTACAAAACTGCAAGCCCTGTTCTACCCCCATGTGCAGCACCACACAACTGGATACAAATCAGAAAGGTAAAGTGTTGATGAAACACTTTACAGATGTATGATTGGGTCCTTGATGTATTTAACAGCTTCTAGACCAGATATTATGTTTGCTACATGTGTTTGTGCTAGATTTCAGGCTGCACCTAAGGAGTCTCATCTGATTGCAGTCAAGAGGATCTTTAGATATTTGCAAGTACACAATCTCTAGGTTTATGGTATTC
The DNA here is from genome assembly GCA_025506515.1 of Flaveria trinervia. Taxonomy (NCBI): domain Eukaryota; kingdom Viridiplantae; phylum Streptophyta; class Magnoliopsida; order Asterales; family Asteraceae; genus Flaveria; species Flaveria trinervia. The sequence goes on along the minus strand of CM046454.1, from coordinate 25,340,451 downwards.
CACTGGCACTCTTGCAAATTAGTTGCTTTCTCTGATAGTGACTATGCAGGGTGTAAGTTGACCAGGAAATCAACTTCTGGTGGATGTCAATTCCTAGGCAACTGTTTGATTTCTTGGCAGAGTAAGAAACAAACATCTGTTGCTACATCCACTGCTGAAGCCGAGTACATTGCTGCTGTAAGTTGTACATCCCAAGTACTCTGGCTTCAAAATCAACTTTTGGATTATGGCATTACAGAGACTAAGACTCCGTTATTAATGGATAGTGCTTCAGCTCTTTGCATTGTCAAAAATCTAGTCCAGCACTCTAGGACCAACATATAGAAATTAGACATCATTTTATAAGAGATTGTTTTGAAAAGGGTCTTATTAATCCTATGTTTGTGCCTAGTGCTGATGAGCTTGCAGATATTTTTACTAAGCCTTTGGATAGTTCAACTTTCCACAACCTGGTGTTAAGGCTTGGTATGCTGCAGCTAGAATAAGTGACAACTACTGATGATCTCAGTAATAAGTACTGATGATCATTGGTAGCCATGTCACATATAAGTACTGATGAGTTCTTTTACCCTCAGTAGTTTTATAACTACTAAAGACTAATGCTCACAAGTACTGAAGTACTTTATCTGTTCTAAACTACTGATGTAGTTACAACTACTGAAATCACTAAAAACAGCTAAGTACTGACGTCCTATGAAACACCTGAAAAGCAGATGAAAAGTCTGATGAGTAAGTGTTGAGGACAGTATGAAACAGCTGAAAAGCTAAGAATTGACGAAAACAGCTGATAAGTAATTTCTCTTCAGTTGTTTCTACAACTGCTGTTTCTAAACAACTGAAGCAAGACCACAGTCTTCAGTAGTTTCACAACTACTGAAACTAATACCAAGTCTTCAGTTGTTTACAACGACTGATGGCAAAACCATGTCTTTAGTAGTTTCACAACTACTGATGACAAATACCAAGTCCTCAGTTGTTTCACACACCTGAAGTCAAAACTGTCTTCAGTAGTTTTATAACTACTGATGAATAATCTTCAGTAGTTTTATAACTACTGATGACAAAATCAGAGACTTCAGCTGTTTCAACGTCTGACGTTTAAAACCACTTCAGTTGTTTTATAACAACTGCTGATCACACCAATACGGTCAGTCATTCCAAACCTCAGAAAGTTAATACCACCTCATCAGTAGTTTCAACAACTGATGACTAACACCAAAACCTTCAGTCGTTTTCTAACCCGACCCTTTAAATACCTTATCCCACCTTCAGAGTTTTTATCTTCTCTTCTCAAACCTAACGTTCAAAAACTCTCTACCCTCTCTTCATCAATGGCGACCATGCAACTAAAACCACAACACAACTGTGTCGCACATCTCACCAAATCGCCATACTGGACCAAGTTTCACAACGCCATTGATTTAATGGTTCAGTCACCCTACACAACGGCTTTTCTGGTAAATCCCACCATATATGCCGAATCCCTTACCCAATTCTGGACAAACGTCACTCTGGTCTCTGAGGAGAATGACATAGAGTCTCTTCAATCGTTTGTCCATGGCCAAAAAGTGGTCATTACTCTAGACACTCTTCGCCAAACCCTTAATCTGGATGATACCACTTTCCCAACTGGTTATCCAAAGGGCACAACAGATCAATCATTTGCCCACCATGGATACCAGGGTAACCTGAGTGCATCTACAATACTGAAGAAACATTTCCCGGATGCCGAACTTCTCATATTTCATATGGTAAATGTATGCCTTGCCTCCAAGACTTCATCAGGGGATCAAATGTCCACAAGGTGGCAACAGGTAATGTACTCCATCCTTGAGCAACAACCTTTAAATTTTTCTGAAATACTATTTTTAGAGCTCAAGGATATGGCCAAAAACAAACTGCTAACCGTTGGATATTATATCCTCGGTTCATAATGGCCATAATTGAAAACCAGCTTCAAGCTGAGGACTTGTTGGCCTGGGAGTCCCTGCTATGGCTGTACTGCCGGAAGTATACTCCCGGCACAACTTTGACCAATCACTGAAAAATGGCTGCCAAGCTGCGAAAACCCACGCAGCTGGAACCCACAGCCACCACCTCAAATCAAAAGTCCCCACCAAACCCACTAAAAAGAAGACAAAAAAGGCTACTCAGGGAAATGAGTCCCCTGAGGATGCCCCTGCAACACAAACGCAGGCTATATCCATTGGTTATAACCCCCTAGTGGATCCAAGGACTTCACCAGCCACAACCGCTCAGGATTCCTCTCAAAAGGAGCCTGCAGCAACCACAGAAGGGGTACCCACAAATCTGGGATCTTCCTCATTTGAGGAGATTGCCATTGAAGAGCACCATTCTCCCCAGGTGCACACTGATTTTACCCCATCTCCCCATGCAACCGCCCCCCAAAGTCCAACCATTATCATTGCAAACGTGCCGACTTAGCTGCATGCCTCTCCTCCTCCCCAACAACCACCAACAAAGGGGAGAACCACAGCTATTGAGGACGAGGATCACCATGCTTCTGACAACCCACAACACCGGGGTTTACACATTTTATCTCCTGGTATGGATATGGAGATTAGAACATCTAGTGAGGCTGCCACCTCTTCTGAATCAGCACACGATCAGAATGAGGCTGGTAACATAGCTAAGACCTCACTAGAGGCAACAGCTGATGATGGACATAGTCCTGAGGTTGGAAGTCCCCAGTTCCAAGAAAAAGGGGCACATGCTAAAACTGGTCTACACCCAGTGCATGTACATCCTGCTACAAGCAGGAGGTCAGGTGATTCAGCATCTGCTGATGATGACCTGGGCTTCTTTTATGATGTTCTGGCCCAAAACACAATTCTTGAGGAAGAAGTCAGTAGACTACAAAGACTACTTGACCAATTCTCTCAAGAAGCAAGTCCATCTGCCACCAACATAAACCCACAGATGGCACCTTCACCTGAAGGTCTCCCACACACTCAGCCACTCAAAACTCCCAAGCCACCAGCTTCTATTTCTAGCACTGCTTCTCAGGGACAGAACCCCTCTGAGCAAACAGTTGCTATCTTTCAGCAAACCCTACCTCTCATCACCCCAATGATCACAGACATTGTGATCAAAACCATGGATGAGAGGCTTCCCTCAATCATACAACCCCTGGTGGAGGAGATTGTGAGCACCAGGCTTTCTGCTACTCAAACCCTTGCAACCAATGCAACCAAAAAGGGGGAGAGTCAGTCAGTGAAAGCAAAGAGGAAGAGCAAACTGAAAGAAAAGGAAACTGAGAAGGAAGAGGAGTCTATGAAGGGAACCGGAATTGATTAAGTGGGTGAAAGTCACAAAGACTTTCATGTCACATATAAGAAGAGGAAGGGTGAAGGAAAAGACAAAGAACTCCAACTCGATGAGATGATCAAAATGGCAGATGCTACACATAGTAAATCAATGGATGCCATTATTGATCAACTGTATAGACAAGGGTTCGATACTGCACAGCTTGACTTAGAGATCAGGAGACTTGAAGTTGAATAAATTAACTCAAGATGGGCAAGTTATGATGCATTAGAAAGAGAGAGACTAGAGATCATGATCAGATTCATTGCAAAATATCTTGGGAGATCATTGATCGAGATTAATCATGGACCAGGGACAGTATCTTGGCCATAACCTCCAAGATCTGTTCGTCTGAAGCATACACTAAGGGTTTAGTAGTGAAGCTTTGAATGAAGCTGGAGTAGGGAGCAGGACTGAGCTAGCCAAACACTCAAAAGCCACACTCACCTCTAAAATGCTAACTCAGCCTGTCAACATTTCCTCTCCAAAACAACCACAACCATAACCACAAAACCAACTCCCTTACCCTCTAAACCAACAGCCGATGATGCACCCAAGAAGAAGAAGAGAAGGGTGTTGAGGCTAGAAGAAGAAGAAGAAGAAGAGGATGATGTGGAAGAAGATAGGCTGCCTCTGTCTGCAGTCCTAACATTGCCTAAAGCCAAACCCATGCCCATCACTCCCACCTCACAGATGGAAACTGTGAGAGTAAAGATTGAAGAAGAGCAGCAACAAAGGCTTCATGACAATGAGATGTTGAAAAGCATCGACAAAACTTATGCTGCTTCTTCATCAATAATTAGTATGAAGAAAGAAGCTCTGAGGTTGTACACCCTTGCCAATACATTTCAATATCAGAAGGAAAAGGTGAGAGTATGGCCTGATCCTAGGGTGGATTACAGGATTGTAAAGAAAGACATTCCTTCGAGATACAAGGGACAAGTAAAGAGGATCGTAGATGAAGAGATCACAGTGGTCCTTGTAGTATCACCCTGGGAGTTTGTAGAAGATTTCAAGAAGGCCTATCAGACTAAACAGCCACCCCAAAAGATGTTAGAGAACAAAGTTATTAAAAAAGGGTTAGTTTACAAGAGGCTTGAGAACTTCAAACAAAATCAGCTCAGTCTGTTACTTGAAGGGACTCATCCTGACGAGTTTGCATACAGACAGATTACAACAGTTGAGCTCAAAAATGGCAAACAGGCCAAGTACATCTCAGAGCTGTATGGGCGTGAAGGATTGTTTGATGGTGAAGCTGAGAACCTGACCATGGAAGAACAAATTATGTTTCTCAGAGCATACACCAGAGAATCCTACATGCTTATACATGCGAAGTGAGTTTCATGGATGGGGGAACAGCTCAGTGTCCAATTCCCCAATACAGAGCTCCCATCCATACATTGCCAACCAAATCATCAGAGACTCGTTCCCAGGCCAGTGCTTATATGGGTCATCTTCTCAACTGATCAAGAAGGAAAAAGACCAACCATTCTGCCAACAATAAGTGGGATCTCAATAAAGTTAAAGGTTTTGGCTGCATTGGTTCAGGGGGAGTTTGTTGGACCAAAAGAACCAATGAGCCGGATCAGAAAAACCTTTAAGTCCCACAGACGTCACAACAACTACTGAAGACGACAACAGCTGAAGACAACAGCTGATTACAAAGTCTGAACACAAGTACTGAAGACAAAGTTTGAAGACAAGTGCTGAAGACAAAGTCTGAAGACAAGTGCTGAAGACAAATTCTGAAGACACAAGTGCTGAAGACAAAGTCTGAAGACACAAGTGCTGAAGACCAAAGTATCTGACGTTGTCACAACAGCTGAAGAGGTCTTCTTCAGTAGTTGTGACGGTTTACCTTTCAGTAGTTTTATGTTTTATCTGTTCAGTAGTTTGACACAACAGCTGAAGAATACTTCTTCAGTTGTTGTGCTCATCAGTAGTTTTATGTTTTTCAGTAGTTTTGTAAAACGACTGAAGAGCTTGTTCTTCAGTCGTTGTAGTTTCAGTAGTTTCTTATCAGTAGTTTCATATTTTGTACTTAACACTCTGATATGTTCTCAGTAGTTGTGAACATTTCAGTAGTTTGTTAAGAGTTAGTTATTTTTGTATTAGATCTGCTAGTTGTCACTTTCCCGTGATAACAGCAGCGATTGCACTCTATATAAGGAGTGTCAACCTATTGTAATAGGTAGAATGATTTGATCAGAAATATTCAATATTATAGAAACATTCCTTGTTATAGAAATATATTCTCTCGTTATAACCGTATTTGTTCTTAATGCATACGAGTATCAAATTCTTGCTACAATTTGTCTAATTCTTGTTCTTATTCCGCTGCGTTACGCTCTATTACATCAAACTTGTGATCACTGATCCTGACAAACAGTGTGCAATCAATAACTCCTCTGCGAAAACTGTGTTTCACCAGACGAGTTGAGAGTTTCCCATACCATGCTCTTGGGGCTTGATGGAGCCCGTAGAGAGCCTTATCAAGCTTGTAAACTCTGTCCCGATGATAAGGATCCTCAAATCCTTCGGGTTGACTGACATACAATGTCTCACAGATTTCACCATAAAGGAATGCACACTTGACATCTAGTTGATAAACTTTGATCTTCATGTAAGATGCTTAGGCTAGGAAGATACGGATTGCTTCCATTCTAGCCACAGGTGCAAACACTTCACTGTAATCAATTCCTTCGACTTGTGTAAAACCTTGAACAACAAGTTGAGCGTTGATTCTGATTATGACCCCTTGGTCATCTTTCTTGCACTTCAAGACCCATTTGGTGCCTATTACTTTAGCACCTTTTGGTCTATCCACCGGTGTCCATACTCCTAACTTCTTGAATTGAAGGACTTCTTCTTGCATGGCACTAACCCATGCCTCATCATTTAAGGATTCACTTACATATTTTGGCTCAAATTAAGACACAAAACATTGATAAGCACCGTCGTGAAGATAGCCTTTTTCCATGACTGAGGCATAATCAGCTGAGTATAGCTGATTTCTTGTTTGTAATCCCGATTGTACATCCCCTATGACATTGTCCAAAGGACGATATACATTTAGTCGTGATCCGGGAGTGGTGGGAACAACTAGTTCTTGATCCAGATTTGGAATTCCTGGTTCAGTATCTGTAGCCATTGAAGTGCGAGGTTCCAAAGTGTTAGAGGCATCACCATTTGATGCTTGTGTACTTTTAATAGCAGGAACCTATTCCTCCTGATCCACCTGTTTAGTCTCCACTTCTTTATCGTCAGAGGAGGAGTCGCTTACCTCAAGTGCTCCCCCTAAAGAACTAGAAGATTCACCTTGTGAACCTGATGTTGTCGAGTCTAATGGCGGTGTATTTAGGACATCGTATATCATTTTGGTTGATAACTCATTATCAGGAAGGGAGAGAGGGATGTTGAAGGACTTAAAGAATCCATCATAGTTGAAGAAGAATGCGGGTCCCTTTCCAGGAAGAGGGTGGTGTATCTCGGAACATCAACGTTGCACCACACTTCTACTTGACCCGTTGAGTTGTTATAAACTCTCTTATTCGGTATATTGTATCCTAGAAAAATCCCTTCTTCAGCCTTCTCACTGAACTTCCCTGATTGAGTTTTCTTCAGCAGCATACATGGTGCGCCAAATGGTTCGAGGTACTCCAAATTAATTTTACGTCGCTGGAGCAACTTATAACACTTTTACCATGACAATTGAACACCAAGACTCGATTGAGGGTGTAACATGCATTGGCAACTGCCGCGTTCCAAAAGTGGATGGGCAGTTTTGAGTCGGCTAGCATCATTCTTGTTGTCTCTATCAAGCTCCTGTTCTTTCGTTGGGAAACTCCATTCATTTATGAAGTGTAGGAAGATGTGAACTAATGTACAGTTCCTTTCTCTTAGCAGAAGGCCTCCATCCACTGGTTCTTGAGTTCTGTGCCGTTGTCTGAGCGAATCTGTCACACTTTTATCTTGTCGAGAAATTCCAATGTAGTCACTAGCTGTTTGAACAATTCAAATGTCTCTGATTTGGATTTCAGAAACATTACCCAAGAGAATCTTGAGTAGTCATCATTGACTACATAACAGTACAAATCGCCAGTGATGCTCTTGGTGCTCACAGGACCAAATAGATCCATGTGTAGAAGTTCGAGAGGCAATTCAATGGAATTTACTTTCTTTGCCTTGTAAGACTTCTTGGTATGTTTACCTTTCTTATACGCTACACAAAAATCCGAATGTTGAAAATTCTTGACATTTACTCCATTCACTAAATCATTCTGGATCAGATGAGTCATCTTTCGTGGATTTATGTGTCTCATTCTTCTATGCCAGGAGATCGAGTCCCTCTCAGTTGCCTTTGAGAAGAAGCATTGAACTTGTTGATCAGTTATGGAGGCCTTTGATAAATCCAAGACATACAAGTCATTATATCTTGAAGTTGACATTAAGATTTGGTCCTCCGGGATAATGTAAGCCTTCTTCAATACATAGCACTTCTTGTTGTCAAAAACAACTTTGAATCCTTTGTCACATATCTGGGATACTGAAAGCAAGTTATTATGTAGTTGTTGAACGTAGTTTACCTTATCAAACTTCACTTTCTGGTTTCCCACTTCACCTTGAGCGGTGATGTATCCTCCTTTAATTCCAGCAAAAGATACACGTCCCCCTTTAATTTGTTTGACATTTGAAAGGAGAGACATGTTACCAGTCATGTGCCTAGACGCCCCACTATCAACAATCCAGGTATATGTGATGGCATTGTAATGGACACTCTGCACATTCAGAGGAAATTATCAGTTTAGGTTTGGGACCCAAGCCTTAACTGGCTTGGGTGACCCAGAGGCATCCCACATCATGAACTTAATCCACTGTCCATTTGAGGGTGAGGGCATATCATTATTCTTATTGTTCTCATTATCAGACAATGGACTTGACTTTTCCTTCCATAAGCCAGTTTTGTGTAAGGCTTGTTTGTGATAAACAGACAACTGGCTTACAGTCTGAACATTAGGTTCATGTATACTCTTTAGTGGAGAGATGGAATTACTTTTAGACAAACATGGTTTAGTATCATAAAGTTCAATTTTCTGTCTCGGAGTCTAATAATAAGGACAATTTGAAGCAATATGTCCTTTCTTTCCACAATTGTAGCAAGATCTCCCTTGTTAGTACTCTAGAAAGATTAAGATGTTGTCTTTATGTGTCTTTTTACTATTTGTAATAGTATAGGGACTAGTTTTGTAATTTGTTACTTCCTTGTGTTTCATTATAAATAGCTTAGACTTACAGCAGTTAGGAGAGTGGCGAAGAACAACTATTTTAGAACAAATTGAGAACTGCTTGCTTACTTTGTAATTGTCTTTGCTTGATATTAATGAAACTATTAATTTTGTTGATATTTTGCTTGATTTGATTACTTTGTTTGTATTTCTTTGAATTGTGTTCATACATCATCACAGATTGGTACCTTTGATCCTATCAAATGGTATCAGAGCTGTTGGTTGAGTGAATTTTGAGGTTTCTCAAACATTCAAACTCAAAAAATTCACTGAATCTGTGATTGATACACAATTCAATTGAAAATTTGTGGATTTCAGATGTGTTTCATCATGAGAAACATGTTTTAAACCACGATTAGCAGTTAAATTTATCAAATTCGAGATAATTTGATGAATTTGTGTTCGAAAAGTTCACTATTTTTCGAACTGAAAATTACAAAAGTGATTGATTTGTTGTTGATATGGAAAGAAATTGATGTTAGAAGAATGATTATCGGTATAAACACGTCTAATTGGAAATTTTCAATCCAATTCATCAACTTTTGAAGAATTTCAGAAGATTTGAGTTAATTACATTCATATGTACATGATGAATGTGGCGCATTAGAGTTGAGGTTTGCTGAAAAATTGTCTAAGTGTTAGGCGTTTGACTACTGTTTAATCGCATTAACACTGTGTAGACGTTTTTTAGTTCAGACGTTTGACTAATGTTAAAGAGTAAAAGTCCAGACGTATCAACACTGTGAAGCGTATTAGAATTGTTTAGACGGTTGACAACTGTTGAGGCGCATTACAACTGTGTAGGAGCATTATAATTGTTCAGCCTTTTTACTACTGTTCAGACGCATGAACATAGGCATTTTGGAAAATTTTTCTAAGGCATTCCCTTAGACGTCTCTCAACTTAGGCGCATTAACTGTTTGGGAGTTTGATTACTGTTCAGGCGCATCACCCTTGATGCTTATAATTTTTTTAAAGAAAATTTTTCAAAAACTTTTTCATTTCTTTTCTTAATTCAAAATCTAAGAAAAACAACAAAAAAATAAATATAAGAATGGTGAAATCAGAAGATTCTGAAAACAGAGTTCCAATAAAAACAAAGCTGATTTCAAAAACTAGTCTCTTAGATTAAAACATCATTTAAATTCCATTGACACTGATCTTTGGAAATCTATAGAGAAAGTGCAGGATTCTATATGCCCAAGACACGTAGAATATTGATGCGGTTAGTACGTTATGATCCAAGTTGGGTTATACCCAATAATAAGCTTTGCAAACACAAAAAAATATTTAATTAACGATATGATCATGCAATTAAATAATCACACCAAATTTAGAAAATAGGTTTTCTAAATAAGTTGCATATGAGATGGAACAACTTATTAGGATATTTTGTTCAAGAATATTATTTGTAATGTTATTTAAGTAGGTTAGATAACATCAAATAATAAAAGGGTGTATAACTTATACAATTAAATGGTTAATTGTATAACTTATTTAGTGACTATGTTTAATATAATGTGTGTAATTTTGTTTAAGAGGGAAAACATCCTTTTAAAACAAAATTCGGCCGCCCCTTGGAAAGGGATTGGCTCTTTTCCTTTCTTGAAAAAACACACATTAAAACATAGACATACACTCAACCTTGCACCTCTCTCAATACATGCAAAATCATAAACAAGAACTCTTCTCTCTCTCAATAGCTCTCGGCACAAGCAGCGGCAAGAAAGAGTTTTTGAGTTTTGGTGGTGTTTCTTCCTAACAAGAAAGTGTTGTGCAATCAAGCTTGGGGTATAGAAGCTTGAGAGGAACTCTCTTGGTGCCTTGGTCATTCGATTTGATCCATATCATCGTCCATTTTTCGTATTTGACTCCTGGAAGGTAGTCTTAGGTAGCCTCAACATGGCTGTCCATATTGTTTGCTTTATGTTAACATAACTAGCTTCTATTCACATATAAAGATACTATGTTCATGGGTTTGTTTATAACTTTGTTATAACAAGATGAAAATTGAAATTTCAATTTATTAACTATGTTATTATGCATGTTTCCGCTGCGTTTTTCAAAAAGTTTAATAGGTTAAACTTGGATTTCATCTTCTAACAAACCCTAACATTGGCATCTAGAGCCGGTTATGTGGATAGCTAGCTTGTTTTGTCTTTGTTAGTTAGTTTTTTTGGGGACTTTGAAATCCCTTTTAGGGGCTGCTATGTTCATGTTTTATGAATCCCCTACTTTCAAAGTTATATCACACATGCTTGTGATTAAACTTTGAAAGACATGTATGTTATATTTGTTGTTTGTTTGGGCATGATATAACCTGAAATTTCAGTTTATGTTGGCTTGAATTTCGTGCGTTTTTAGTGCGGTTTCATTGTTGGTTTGGTTGATATGTTCATTGTTCATTTTAGTGCATAACCTAGCCATTGACCTTGTGTTGTTTGGATGTTTGTAATGGTTGTATTCATTTTTTCAATTGGGTTGTATAATCTATTGTTTGTGCTTTGTTTCAAGTGTAATTTATTTATTAATGGGCTGTAATAAATAGATTAGGTACTTTTCATATTTCTAGAAATCTTGTATTAGGACATTATGTCTTGTAATATGAAGATGTACGTGATAGAAGCACAAAGGTAAGACACAAGAAACATGGAGCATTTGGATGCGGTTTCAAGTGGGAGGTTCTTGGAATTTTTGTGATGTGTTTTGTTATGACCTTAGGAATGCCCGATGGACCACACTTGTGATGGCAAACAAGTGTGGACCACTTTAGATGCTATGGTTATGCACATATGCTATGTTGTTTTGTTTATATTATTGTGATTGATGGCATGTATGTGATATTTGTTTTATAAATCCTATCCATGATCAAAACAAAGTAATTAAAAGATTCTTAATCATTAAAAGGAAATAAAAGGTTATTAAAATGATTTAACGATTTTAAAGATTAATATGGGTTTTAATCAAAGGATCATAGGGTATCTTGTATTTGAAAGCATGCAAGTACAAGTACATAGAGTTTTCTAAACTAGAATTATGAAATCTCTAAATATTTTCAAACAAGTTTAACACCGTCCTTTTGCACAACACTTGAGTCATTTGGAAACTCTTAATGGGATAAAGGTCACCTAACCATTTAGAGGGAACTTGTTACTTAAGGTGGGGATACCACATTTGTGGGATAAAGGTCACCTAAACACTTATGTTGGTAAACTCACATGTGTGTGCAAGTAGGGTAACTTGATTTGCAAACCACGTTAAATGGATCACCTACAATATGGTTTCCAAATGGTGTTGATGGGATTAACATGCCCACTTTACATATGATGTTTCAAGTCGATCCCATACCTCTAGAAGTTGCAAATGGTTGCAATCGTCAAACGTTGACCACCTTATTAATTTAAATCATGGGATAAAGGTCACCTAACCACTATTTAAATGTAATGTTGGGTTCTAGATTTTAATATGCTAACCACCTTAAAAGGTATTAATTATTAAAACAACGATATCGAAAATACTAAAATAGATCTTTGTTAAATTTTGTAGATGGCCACCAATAATGATAATCATGATAATTCATCCGCGTCTGCCCAATCATTGCGAGCGATTCTCCAAAAGGAACGTCTGAATCATAATAATTTCATTGATTGGTATCGAAACTTCAGAATCGTTCTCAAGCAAGAGAGACGATCATATATTTTAGACGACCCTATCCCCGATCAACCTACTGAGGATGATGAGGAGGCCTATAACGATTGGCTGAAGTACACTGAGGACTCTGTCCAAGTGTCTTGTCTCATGCTGGCGAGCATGACTCCGGATCTCCAAAAGGAGCATGAATATCATGGAGCTTATGACATGATAAGCCAGCTGAAGGAAACGTTCCAACAACAAGCGAGGGTTGAGCGCTTCGAAACGGTTCGAGCACTCCATGCATGTCGTATGGACAATAACCAATCGGTTTCATCTTATGTACTTAAGATGGAAAGTCACATTGACCGCCTCGAAAGGCTTAATTGTCCTGTCTCGAAGGAATTGGCCACAGATTTGATCCTCAATGGCCTTACCAAGAAGTTCGAGACATTCGTGTTGAACTACAACATGAATGCTTGGGACAAAAGCATTGGTGAGCTTCACTCAATGCTCAAAACAGCCAAGGCGGCCATGGGTAAAAGGGTTTTACCCGTTCTCACCATCAATGAAGGTGGAAACAAGAAAAGGCCTCATCCCACACCCAAGGCAAAGGTTGCCAAGGGAAAGGGACCCGTATGGGGAAAGGGAAAGGGGTGGTAAGGGTGCCCCCAAACTACAAGAGAAGAAGCAAAAGGTTGCTACTAATGACCCATGCTTCAAGTGTGGGGAGATTGGACATTGGGCAAGAAATTGTCCTGTCCATCTCCAAGAGTTGAAAGCAAAGAGGGATGCTGGGCAAACCTCAGGTACAATATACATGATACATATTGATTTAAACATGACATCCTCTAACACATGGGTATTAGATACCAGATGTGGAACTCATATTTGCAATTTTTTGTAGGGGTTCAAAAGAAGTAGTAACTTCCACAAAGGGGATGTTAGCCTCTACATGGGCAATGGGGCTAAAGTTCAAGTTGAAGCCCGTGGCGACTACATCTTGGAACTTCCAAATGGTTTGGAAGTAACTTTGAATAATGTTTTGTGTGCTCCTAGTTTGACTAGGAATATTATTTTGTAGCCCTATTAAAACAATTTGGATATGTATTTTCATTTGTTGAAAAGGATATTCATGTTTCTTTGAATGATATGTTCTACTTTAAAGCTATTCCCATTAATGGTATTTATGAATTGGTTCATGAAAAAAATAGTTCATTGTACCACACTAGCACCAAGAAACTCAAGTTGGATTTGAGTGATACCTATCTTTGGCATTGTCGTCTTGGTCATATAAACAAGAAAAGAATTCAAACACTATAAAAGAATGGTCTTTTAAAAACAAGTGAATGTGATTCATTTGATGTGTGTGAGTCTTTTTTACAAGGAAAAATGACTAAGGCACCCTTTAGTGGAACTAACGAAAGGGCAAAAGATTTATTAGGAATCATACATTCGGATGTATGTGGTCCTTTTAAGCCAATGACTAGGAATGGTGAAAGATACTTCATTACCTTTACCGACGATTATAGTCGCTATGGGTATGTGTACCTGCTAAGACACAAAGATAAAGGTTTTGAAATGTTCAAGATCTTTCAAAATGAAGTACAAAATCAACTCAACAAGTCGATTAAAGTTCTCCGCACCGATAAAGGAGGTGAATACCTAAGTGATGCTTTTCAAGATCATCTTAGAAGTTGTGGGATTGTCTCACAACTCACTCCACCTGGAACACCATAACATAATGGTGTGTCTGAGAGGAGGAATCGAACCTTATTGGATATGGTCCGATCTATGATGGCTAGAAGCACATTACCTCTATCATTTTGGGGTTTCGCTTTGCTCTCCGCGGCCCGTATTTTAAATATTCCCCCAACCAAAAAGGTGGAAAGGACACCTTTTGAGATATGGCATGGATGAGTTCCATCCCTATCATACTTAAGGGTCTGGGGGTGTGAGGCTTATGTTAAGACTCCCATCCCAAACAAACTGGAAGTCCGATCCACCAAGTGTATTTTGTTGGATACCCTAGAGATTCTATGGGATATTATTTCTATGATCCACTGGAACAAAAGGTGTTTGTTGCCAAAAAGGGTGAGTTCTTAGAAGCGAAGTTCCTTATGGAAGGAACTAGCAGTAGAACAGTGGATCTTGAGGAGGATCAAGAACACAACCCGATGCACGTTTGGTTGAAACTAGCACTCAACATGAGGATGTTGAAGATGATCAAGTGGTTGATCAATACACACAAAACGTTCGCAGAAGTGGTAGAACTAGTAATCCACCTGAAAGATATGGATTTTTCATGGATGGATGCTATGTGGTAGATTCAGATGAACCAACCACATACCATGATGCAATGTCCAATTCAGATTGTGACAAATGGCTTGAGGCCATGAGCGTTGAGATGCAATCCATGCATGACAATCAAGTATGGGACTTGGTTGTACCACCTCTTAACTCCAAAGTAGTTGGAAGCAAGTGGGTTTTCAAGAAGAAAACCGATATGCATGGAAACTTGGATACTTATAAGGCTAGACTTGTAGCAAAGGGTTTCACTCAAACTCGAGGGGTTGATTATGATGAAACCTTCTCACCTGTTGCGATGCTAAAGTCTATAAGGATATTGTTTGCCATAGCTGCTCATTATGATTATGAGATTTGGCAAATGGATGTCAAAACCGCTTTCCTAAATGGATATCTTGAGGAAGATGTCTATATGGTTCAGCCTGAAGGTTTTGTCCACCCAAAACATCCTGATAAATTATGCAAGTTAAAGAAATCAATCTATGGATTGAAACAAGCATCGAGAAGTTGGAATCACCGTTTTGATGAAGAAATAATTAAATTTGGATTCAACAAGAACGCTGACGAAGCTTGTGTATATAAGAAAGCTAGTGGGAGCATCATCACTTTCCTAGTATTGTATGTTGATGACATACTACTATTTGGAAATGACATTCCAACCTTGGAAGGTGTAAAAACCTGGCTTGGAAGTTGCTTTTCCATCAAGGATCTTGGTGAGGCTGCCAATATTCTGGGAATAAAGATCTATAGGAATAGATCAAGGCAGTTGATTGGTTTAAATCAAAGTGCATACATTGATAAAATCTTGAAAAGGTTCAAGATGGAGAACTCTAAGAAAGGTATGGTACCTATTCAAAGAGGAACGATATTGAGCATGACTCAATGTCCTAGCTCAAAGGATGAGCAAGATAAAATGACGGCAATCCCATACGCATCTGCTATTGGATCCATCATGTATGCAATGATATGCACTAAACCGGACGTATCATGCGCCTTAAGCATGACAAGCCGATACCAGCAAAATCCTGGAAACAGTCATTGGATGGCTATTAAGAACATACTTAAGTACCTAAGAAGGACAAAAGATATGTTCCTAATCTATGGATCTGGTGATGAGGAACTCGGTGTAAAAGGTTACACGGATGCGAGTTTCCAAACAGATCGTGATGATTCACGGTCACAGTCGGGATATATTTTCATTTTGAATGGAGGAGCGGTCTCTTGGAAGAGCTCCAAACAGGATGTGGTGGCTCTATCAACTATAGAATCAGAATACGTCGCCGCTCATTGGCAGCTCAAGAAGCTGCATGGTTGAAGAAATTCATTGCCGATCTAGGGGTTGTCCCTTCCATTCAGGACCCCCTAGAGATCTTTTGTGATAACGAGGGTGTGATTGCTCAAATCAAGGAACCTCGTGCTCATCAAAAGACTAGGCACATTGAGCGGAGATTCAATTACATATGAGATGAAGTTGAAAAGGGAAAGATATGTATTTGCAAAGTTCACACGGATCAAAACATTGCACATCCTCTCACGAAGCTCCTTGAAAAGGACTATGAAAGTCATACTTGTGCCATGGGACTTCGATATTCTAATGATTGGATTTTATCTGTAAATTTTGTATTTGGATTGTGGAACTCTTTATTATTTGAATAAAATTATTTGGTTATAATGTTTTAATTAATATTCCAATTTAGCATGTTTAATCCATGAGTAAATTGTTTACTCTAAATGTCCATAGTCGTTCAGACTTGTGGGAACAAGTGTGAGGGTAAGATTATTATGAACTTAGATTGGTTGATATTCATAAGGATGAATATAGAGCAATGGGTTGCTACTAAGGTTCATAAATATTTGTGGGAAATATTGGACTAACCCGCATCTCAAATTTTACTACATAGAATCTTTGATTGATCATAAGTAAATTTGAGTAAAGGCGAATATCATTTGGTATCCTCAGACCTGAGATACATATTGGGTTTTCATATTCACCAAGTGTCATACCTTGATCTGGTTATCCGCTGTTCTGAAATAATGGACAGTACATGAAACTATGTTCAGATATGACACAAGGTGATTGTGAGAAACGTATGTAGTCAAGATGGGATTTGTTCCTCTTATTTGTTGAGAGTTAATGTCTAAGGCCTGGATAAGTTAAATCAACAAGGAATGATCACTCTGTGTCCTGGGATTTGACATGACATCTGAAACAAAAGGATAGATGATTAATTCACCTAAATCATTTCAAGTAGGATACTTGAATGGGATGATGTTATTGAATGGCTATAAGTCATGCGTATTAAGGGTAGTAAACCGTTGTTAGGCGGTATTTACTACTTGCATCAATCTTCTATGAGTCTTGTGGAAGTGGAAGATTGCAAGATTCTATATGCCCAAGACACGTAGAATATTGATGCGGTTAGTACGTTATGATCCAAGTCGGGTTATACCCAATAACAAGCTTTGCAAACACAAACAATTATTTAATTGACGATATGATCATGCAATTAAATAATCACACCAAATTAGAAAATAGGTTTTCTAAATAAGTTGCATATGAGATGGAACAACTTATTAGGATATTTTGTTCAGGAATATTATGTGTAATGTTATTTAAGTAGGTTAGATAACATCAAATAATAAAAGGGTGTATAACTTATACAATTAAATGGTTAATTGTATAACTTATTTAGTGACTATGTTTAATATAATGTGTGTAATTTTGTTTAAGAGGGAAAACTTCCTTTTAAAACAAAAATTTGGCCGCCCCTTGGAAAGGGATTGGCTCTTTTCCTTTCTTGAAAAAAACACATTAAAACATAGACATACACTCAACCTTGGACCTCTCTCAATACATGGAAAATCAAAAACAAGAACTCTTCTCTCTCTCAATAGCTCTCGGCACAAGAAGCAGCAAAGAAAGAGTTTTTGAGTTTTGGTGGTGTTTCTTCCTACCAAGAAAGTGTTGTGCAATCAAGCTTGGGGTATAGAAGCTTGAGAGGACCTCTCTTGGTGCCTTGGTCATTCAATTTGATCCATATCATCCTCCATTTTTCGTATTTCACTCCTAGAAGGTAGTCTTAGGCAGCCTCAACATGGCTGTCCATATTGTTTGCTTTATGTTAACATAGCTAGCTTCTATTCACATATAAGATACTATCTTCATGGGTTTGTTTATAACTTTGTTAAAACAAGATGAAATTGAAATTTCAGTTTATTAACTAAGTTATTATGGATGTTTCCGCTGCGTTTTTCAGAAAGTTTAATAGGTTAAACTTGGATTTCATCTTCTAACAAACCCTAACAGAATGGACCATACATTCCTATAATCACTGATGGGCCTAACAGAGGGTTTGTTTATACTAAATATTTTCAAGAACCCTATCCTGAAGATAGTCTTCAAGGAGATGATTTGAGAAGAGTAAAGAATGATATCAAAGCATATTCCTTGATGTGTAAAGAACTACCTCTGGAAGTTCTTGCAAGGCTTGATGGATATCAAACTGGATACACCATGTATAAATCCTTAAAGACCATTTGTGAAGGAGGCAAGGAGATTCAAAATCTCAAGAAACAAAAGTTGAAAAGGCAATTAGAATTGTTTCAACATTTGTGTGGAGAAACCATAAATCAGATGATGAACAGATTTGTTCAACTTACAACTGAGATGTCAACATGTGGTATTAAGCCTGATCTTGAAGATCTAAATCTTAGACTACTCAATGCTTTACCCTCATCATGGAAATAAACAGTAATCTTACTAAAACATACTGAGAAGTTCCCTATGGATATAGATCTACTCATTGCCAAGATAGAGTCAGTAGAGATTGATGAAAGCTCAAGGAATAATGATAGAGCAGAATCAACGTCCCAGTATCAGTTTTTTGCTTCTCTTGCAAACACTATTGAAAATGCATTCATGGAAAAAAGTGAGAAAATTACAAATGAAGAGGGAGATTTATTTGTTGGAGTAGGATTTTTCACTAATTCATCATTTACTAGTGCTCCTGCTTATACAACACAGTCTCATTCTCAATCTCCTCCTAAATCTCAGTCTCAAACATTTAATGTTCAAACTGAGACTTCTTCATCTAACTCTGCTAAATCTAGCAAAGTTAAAGATGTTATAAACATCCTATTAGAGTATGAAGAGTCTAAAACTGCAATCACTGCATTTATGGCTAGTTTTCACGCATATGAAGGTTGCCATTTAACTCAATTAGACCTTGTTTTGTAGGATTTGTTTGAAATGGATCCTGAAGATGTTGAAGAGATGGACCTAAACTGGCAGATGGTGATGATTGCTTACAGGACACAAAAACACTCATATGTCAAGAGGAAGTAGAAGCCAAGTGCTAACAAGACCGTTGGGTTTGATAAGTTAAAATCAAGGTGTTTTAACTATAACTGTTATGGACATTTCTCCAGAGAATGCAAAGCTCCAAGGAATAATAGAGGAAATGCTCAATCAAGTTCTAGCAATCAAAGCTTTCAAGTAGCTCAGAAGACTTTTGAAAAGGTCTTCCTATGCTTGAGCTTAAAGACGAAACAAAATCATCTGATGAAACCAAGAAAGCTTTAGTAGTCAGCATTAAAGATGGTTATGATTGGAGTGCATATGCTGAATAGTTTACTAATGGTTTAACATCAAGTTTATCTCTTGTTGTAGAAATCCAGGGAGAAGATTGGTCAGAAAATAATGATCCAAAGGTGGAAGGTGAGAATGAAGAAGATGACTATGATTGGAGTGACAAATCTGATCCTAAGGAGGATACAAATGAAGTAGCTCTAATGGCACAGTCTGATCAACCTAAGGTTGACACTTCATCTTCAAACTCTGAAACCTTATCTCCAAAATTCCTTGAAATCCCATCCGAAGTGACAGAAAAACTCTGCACAAAATCATGCTATGAACGTGTTGAATACTATAGAAACTACTCATATAAAATCTATGAGAAACTAAAACAAGAAGAGTCAATGCATAACAAACTAAAATATGATCATAAAACAGCAGATCAAAAGATTATTTCTCTTCCAACTTCATGGAACAAAACACTAAAAGAATTAGAAATTGTTTCTAAACAATTGGAAGAGATGACCAAAAATCTTGAACAGGAGAAGATAGCACATGCTGCCACTCAAATGGATCTTGCTAAAGTAAAAAAATCTAAAATGATTGTAGAAAAACTGGTAAGTAAGAGAAAAGATAAACAGAAAGCAGGATTAGGTTTCACTCATGAACCTATGCCTGAATCTATTACAAACACTTACTAGAGAACTTTAATACACATGGTCATTCTCCAGAGAATAAAGCTAAACTTAAAGCTTTTCAGGTCAAAAACAAGAATTCAGAAGAAGAAATGGAAAATGTAAAAGTTTTTGTTGAAAATCATCAAAAAAGATTAAAAATGGTCATCCAATCAAGATAAAATCTTATGAACCTAAACAAACAAAACAAACACTTCTGATCAAATTCATTCTATATTAGAAGAAGTGAAAGTTCAAAGATAAAGATAAACAACAGGTAGGAACATCAGAAGATTCAAACACTATTAATCTAAAACAAGTTCAATCTGAAAAGGAATCTTCTTCTGATGATGTTCAATCTGGAAGTAAACAAAGTTCTTCTAAGTCAAAGAATCAAAGAAGAAGAAAGAAATCATCAAAAACAAAAGCTAAACAAAACAAAAGTTTAGAAAAGTTGATCAAAGCAACAAATCAGGCAACAAAACTTAAACCGATAAAATTTGTGTCAGCCGGTTTGTTAAATATGAATTCTCTTCAAAACAACAAGGTAAATACTATGAACAAATCTCACTCTGATCTGAAATGAAGTTTAGATTCTAAGACTTCCGCTGTAGCAAAAAGATTTGTTTCTAAGGAATTCAAGAAGGAAGTTCATGTTAAACAGATGCAAACTAATTTGGCACAAAATCAAAATATGAAAAATGAAAAACAACACATTAACTATTTGACACCAAAATATAAAAATGAAGCAAATATAGTGTCAATATCAAAAGTTAACAAACAGTTGTTTATAACTCCACAAAAGTATTATGAAATATGTGATATGAAAAATCACAATACTTCTAAGTGCTATTTCAACAAGTACTGTCACATATGTGACATGAGAAATCATTTCACAGCAGATTGTTATTTTAACAAATATTGTACTTATTGTGATGAGAAGACTCACAATATTGCAAATTGTTATTTTAGAAAGAGATCACATACTAGAGGATTTGAAAATTCAAACATGAGTAAAGTCCTCAATATATGAGAAATCAAACTAATGGATTTCAAAAATTAACTAATCAACCTTCTTTAGGTTTGAGATCTTTTCAAAAGAACAATTATGTGAGATCTAAACAAAATGTGCAAGAAAAATTCATACCAAGATCCGTAAGAATGACTAATAAAAAGGTTAGTCATCAATACGTGTCAAAAATTGATCAATCAAATGGTATGAATGTTCTCAAACACAACTCAAACACTTTTCAAAACAAGATTGGTACATTTGATCCTATCAATAGTAAATTCATCAACAGTAAACCTAATTTGAATAATCTTCATTACAAACAAGTTACCATTATTGATAAATTTGAAAACCCAAGACCATCTCGGCTTGGGTGGATATATCAACTTAATTTTTTTGTTGTGCAGGTACGCCCAAGAAGACCACTTAATACATGGTATGTGGATAGTGGGTGTAGCCAGCATATGACAGGCAATCCTGCCTTGTTACAAGATTTTAAGTTAAAGGATGGAAATATGTTGCCTTTCCTGGTGATGCAGGAGGAAAAATAATAGGAGAAGGAACAGTATGAAATGGGATAATATGCTTTCACAAAGTCAACTTTTGTTCATAGTTGAACTTTAATCTCTTAAGTGTATCTCAAATATGTGATAAATCATACTTTGTTCTATTTGATGATTCATTCTGTTATGTTTTGAAGCCAGGTTTTTAAATAAGCAAAGATTGGGTAATTGTTACAGCTGAAAGGGATAGAGATGTATACAAGCTGGATATGTCTAAAGTTGATCCTTCAACTGAAACAACATGCCTAATTGCTAAAGCATCAAATGATGAAAGCCAGCTTTGGCATAAACGTCGCGGACATTCAAATTTCAAGAATATGAACAAGCTTGTATCAGGCTATCATGTCATTGGACTTCCATCTAAGAAGTTTGCAATGATTGATCACTGCTTAGCATGTTTGAAGGGAAAGCAACATAGAGCGTCTTATAAGACCAAGCTCATAAACTCAACTTCCAACCTCTTCAAATGTTACATATGGACATTTATGGACCAACAAATGTCAAGAGTATTGGATGAAAATCATATTGTTTAGTTATCATTGATGACTATACAAGATTTTCATGGGTTTTCTTTTTCTATGCTAAATCTGAAACGGTTGATTTACCGAAAGAATTTATCATTAAAGTTGAAAATCAATTAGAAAATAAAGTGAAAATAATAAGAAGTGATAATGGAACGGAATTCAAAAATGCTAACCTTGAAATGTTTTGTGCTCAAAAAGGGATAGCTCATCAGTTCAGTGCTCCCAGAACACCTCAACAAAATGGAGTTGCTGAAAGGAAGAATAGAACACTGATTGAAGCTGCTCGTTCTATGTTAGCTGATGTAAAAATTCCTATCACTTTTTGGGATGAAGCTATATCAACTGCGTGTTTTGTTCAGAACAAAATCTTAATTGTGAAAGATAAAATGAAAACTTCTTATGAGTTAATGTTTGGCAGGAAACCAAACATAAACTTTCTATAATCATTTGGTTATCCTGTTATGATTCTTAATTCAAAAGAACAGTTAGGAAAATTTGAAGCAAAATCTGATAATGGATTTTTCGTTGGATACTCATCTGTTTCCAAAGCCTATTGAGTGTACAACTCTAGGAAGAATATAATTCTTGAAACATTCAACGTTAAATTTCTAGAAAATTCTTTTCCATCAGTTTCAAATGGTCTTGCCTGGTTATTTGATTTAGTTTCATTATCAAACTCTCTTCAATCTAACTTGTTTAATCAATCAAATTGTCTTGGTTCTACAGGTAAGAAGACCTCTAGAGGAGATCTTGGATTTTTCAGTGAGGATTCAGATTCTGACGACCCAGATGATTCTAGCTCAGACTACCCATTTTTATCATTTGTCAAGGACTCAACAATAAGATTCAATGACAGTAATCATGCTAATACAACTTCAGATCATTCAGTCTCATTTGATTAGGAAGGATCACAACCAATTTCTAATGATGGTAATGAATTGGTACAACTGGAGTCTAGAACATCATCCATCTCTGGTGATGCAGTTGATACTGGTAACTTTGATTACTTTATTAACACACCAACTCAAGTTCCAAACTTCAATCCACATTCTTCTAATTTGTTACATAAGCTTTCCAAATTAATCCAAACAAATCTGGATGTTAATGTTCAATGTGATGAGATTCCAACATCTCGTATTCACAAGAATCATCCAATTTGTCAGATTATTGGTCCATTGAATGAGAGAACAACAAGGAGTAAATCAGAACAAGCAAACTTGTGCTTTTACTCTTGTTTTTCTCAAATTGTTCCTAAAAATGTTACCGAAACATTAAAGGACAATGGTCGGATAGAAGCCATGCAAGAAGAGTTACTTCAATTTCGCAAACAAGAGTGTGGAATTTAGTGGATTTACCTGAAAGAGAAAATGATATAGGCATGAAATGGTTGTTTAGAAATAAGACTGATGATCGTGGTGTAGTAATAAGGAACAAAGCAAGACTTGTTGTATAAGGATACACACAGGAAGAAGGGATAGATTATGATGAAGTGTTTGCACCAGTTGCAAGACTTGAATCTATTCGAGTTTTCCTGGCTTATGCTTCATTCATGAAATTTAAGGTGTATCAAATGGATGTAAAGGGTGCCTTTCTATATGGTTCTATAACTGACGATGTGTTTGTGAAGCAACCTCTAGGCTTTGAGGATGCAGAATTTCCACATCGAGTATATAAGCTGAGTAAAGCTTTATATGGACTTCATCAAGCCCCTAGAATTTGGTATGAGACATTATCACTCAAAACATGGATACACAAGAGGGAAAATTGATCTAACTTTATTCATAAAGAAGGATAATGAAGATCTTTTATATGTACAAGTGTATGTTGATGATATCATATTTGGTTCTACCAGTCCAAAATTGTGCAATGAATTTGAAGAAATCATGAAATCTTGGTTCCAAATGAGTTCTATGGGAGAGATTAACTTTTTTCTTGGACTTCAAGTCAAGCAAACTAATGATGGAATTTTTATCAATCAAGAGAAGTTTGTTGACAAGCCCTTGAAGAAATTTAAGTTGCAAGACTGTTAGTCCATACGAACTCCAGCAGATGATAACACCAAGATTGAACCTCATCCAAAAGGAAAATCTATTGACCAAACGCTATGTAGATCAATGATTGGTTTTTTGATGTATCTTACTGCATCTAGACCAGCCATTATGTATACTATTTGTGTTTGTGCTAGGTATCAATCAGACCTGAAAGAATCACACTTAATTGCTATCAAAAGGATATTCAGGTATCTCAAAGGTAAACCAGCTTTAGGGCTTTGGTATCCTTACGAGGGTAATTTTGAACTACATGGATATACAAATAGTGATTATGGTGGATGTTGTCAAGATAGGAAATCTACTTTGGGTGGGTATCAATTTCTTGGTCCCCGATTAGTCTCATGACAATATAAGAAACAAACAAATGTCTCTATTTCAACTGCAAAAACTAAGTACATTGCTGCATTAGCAGGATGTTCTCAAATCCTCTAGTTGCAAAATCAACTACTGGATTATGGGTTCAATTTTCTTAAAACACCTATTTACATTGATAACACTATTGTTATGTTCATTACAGCTAATCCTGTTCAACATTCAAAAACAAAACATATTGAAATTCGATATCAGTTTCTCGGAGATAACTCTGAAAACGGTTAATCATATTGATTCAAATTGCAACGGTAAAACAGTTGGTTGATCTATTTACTAAAGCCTTCCTACCAGGACGGTTTGAGTATTTAGTGGAGTCAATTGGTCTTATTAATCATATGTGAACTCTCTAAATCAAAAGATCATCATAAGTGATCCTCTCAATGTTAATTGTCTATTTGTATTTTGTGTGTGTGTTTTTCTTTTTCTTAGAAAAACCAAATACAAAAGTATAAATCAAAACTCCAAAAATAGAGTCTTTTTCTAATTGTCTGTTTATTTTTAGAAAAGAATCTGTTTATGCAATATGTGAGAAATGATAGTACACTAGTGAGATCAGTTGCATATTTCACTCATTAATAAAGTCTGACATGATCAGATATGATGTGTAGACAATATGCTTCTATACTAAAAAAGTAAATTCTTATGATTACACTAAATGTTTATGCTTGTGTGTATTCATCTGAGCACTTTTGAGATGTATGGCTTATCACATTGATTGCTTATTAAGTTACACCACTCATACTTGATGGTGATGTGATTAATCATGAGATCTATTACAAGCATCATATCACTTCCTTGTTATGAGTCATCCTAGACCTGAAGTCCTGAGATATCCTTTGTTGTAAGTCATTACAGACCTGGATTTTCTCTTTGATGCAAAATATGCCAATGTGCACAATCTATTCAAATGGATAGTGAGAGCTGATCAAATGGTTATCCATGATCCTTCTCTATTCATTAAGTAACATGAGCTCTGGTTATACATATGTTTCATGTTATAAGTTGAGTATGGGTTCTTTCTTGCATGTCTTGATGATAGTTAAGCTCTCTAAGTCTCTGTTCCAATTACATCATGTCATATCTAAATATACCCTAATCAATCCAATAATTGAAAAAGTAAGTGAGTTGACATTTTGTCAAATACACTCATCTTCTGTCCTTAGATCTTGTGTCTCCTTTGCTGTGATATCACTGACCTGAAACACACTTGATCAGGATTTTTTCATTGTCTATGACTATTCACATTTTCTTATTTTAATGTGTTGATCTTCATTGATATGATCCCACTGCAGACATTAATTCTTTTGTCTATACTAGATTTTGATTCTGCTTTCATTTTGATTTTATGCATGTTTTATGTGTGTGAAGGCAATGTAACAATGAGATGTGTGATCTTATTATGTTAACTTAGGAAACTTATAAGTTGTTCAAACTAAAAAGTTTAGGGGGAGTAATAAATGGAAGAGTTTTTCTTAGAAAATCAAAATCAAAGTTAAAATGTTGAATTGAAAGGATGATGCTATATGTTCAAAGTGTATGTGTGTTTGATAATGTAACTTTTGAAAATGATAATATGAACCTATATAAATTTGCAAGTGAAATGCTTCTTTCAAAAGTTGAAAAATAGATATTTGATTATGTTTTGAGACTAAAATGAAGGGAAAGATAAATTTTAAAAAGTAAAACAACAAGTGAAGAAGTAAAATTGTTAAAAAAATTAATTTGAGTGTGCAAAATGCTAAAAGTTCAAATTTGAGGGACTAAAAGGTAAATTTTGGGAAATTCAAAAATATGCTTAAAATGTTTAAATATTAGTATGAAATATTACTAATATGCTTAAAGAGTGTGCAAATGAAGAATTTTGAAAAACACAAGTGTAAGACTCATGAAAGTCAACTCAAAGTCAACTCATGTGCCTAATTAGTGTTCATACGTCTAAATAGGAGCATGGTGAACTTTCAGGAAATTATACAAGGGTTTGGCTTTTTGCAATAAGTCCATGAGTTTAACCAAGTGTTTGGGCGTTTTTCACAAACCCATGCGCCTAAACAGTGACAATGAGTCTGATTTTAATCTAGTGTTAGACGTTTCAGGAACTTAATGCAGCTAAACAGTTCTCATGCGTCTGAGTCAATACGCACAAACAATGCTCCTACGTCTCATTATTTTGTGAATTTTAGGGTTTCATACGCACAAACAATGCTCATGCGTCTAAAATTTCACTTAATATGTATTGAACAGTTACACTTGTTTTTCATTCACACTTAAAATTTTCAAAAACAAAACTCTCTGAACAATCAACTCTCGCTCTTCATCAAACTGTCAGATCAAGGAAGAACCTGAAGATTTCTTTGAATGTTAAAGATATAAGATAGAAGATAAAAGCTGAAGATGAAAGATAAAGCTGAAGGGAAGATAAAAAGAAGACAAGATTGAAGATTTTGAAGACCAAAGACCATGTAAATCTTAGGGGAAGTATTGTAGTACTCTAGAAAGATTAACATGTTGTCTTTATGTGTCTTTTTACTATTTGTAATAGTATAGGGACTAGTTTTGCAATTTGTTAGTTCCTTGTGTTTCATTATAAATAGCTTAGACTTGTAGCAGTTAGGAGAGTGGCGAAGAACAACTGTTTTAGAACAGATTGAGAATGCTTACTTACTTTGTAATTGTCTTTGCTTGATATTAATGAAACTATGAATTTTGTTGATATCTTGCTTGATTTGATTACTTTGTTTGTATTTCTTTGAATTGTGTTCATACATCATCACAGATTGGTATATTGATCCTATCATCCCTTCTACATGTTGATGAAACTGTTCTGTGGGGAAGTGTGTGATACAGGTGTGACTTTAGTCTGGTTGGGTTTGGACACTTCTTGTTTAGATGTTTTTGCTTATTTAACAAAATTCATTGCTTGAACGTTTTTAATATCTTTAACCTTTTGTTTGTTTGGACTTTGACGTGGAGCACATGGTTGGTTAACTGGTTTGGTCGTTTTGGGTTCAGAAATAGACATGTTTGAACTTGACTTTACATTAACCTTTTAAAATTGTACATCCAAATTCACAATAGGCATCTTACCTTTAGATTTCAAAGTAGCCTCCTTCTGTTTAGTGACAGAATTCACCTGTTTACCTGTGGAATCTGGATCATTAACTAGAGGAATGGACACCACATGATCCTTAATTGGATGGTATATACTGGTCTACATTTGATATTTAACATGATCTCATGTGGTGATGGAACCACTTTGTAACCCAACCCCTCCCTGTTATTTCCTTCTTTCACTAAGTGTTGAACTATGTGAGAAGAACTGGTCCAACTATGCAGTTTTTGTTTTAATGAGTTGACTTTGACTTCTAAAACCACTTTTTCTTTCTTTGATTCTTCCAAGGAATTTCAATAGAACTTTATATCATTGGCTTGATTAAAATCAACAACCTTGGTTTCCCTTAGTTGTTTATTTAAATGTTCTATTTTCTCTTTATAACTGCACTTGTTTTTTCTTAAAATCCCATTAGCTTCTATGCACAGTTGTAAATCATATACCAAGCTATCATTATGGTGTAATAACCTAGCAAACTTAAGATCAATGCTTTCTCTAAATTTATTACATTCAATACATGCATGATTTTCAAAGAGTTGGTCTTTGGTACTTACCTGTGAAAATTTAGTTGAATCTGCCATCAATCTAGAATTTGATTCTTCAAATGCAGGAGATTCTAAACATGTCTTTCTAAATTCTTCTTCAATCAGGTGATTGACCACATTCACAGCTTCTTCATTATCTAACGTTAATGTTCAACTGTGATTTCACCTTCACTCGCCGAGCCATCGTTCAATCCCTCGACATAGCCAATGTTCGATTAACCTGGAGACACAAAACTCAAGGTCCAATCCTGCCCTTCGTCACCTTGAGCAGTGAAGGCCTTTGTGTCTTTGCTTAACGAGGTCGTTTCACTCCTATCTTTGTCTTGACGATTGAAGGTTGAGAACGGATTCCCGTTACCTGTTTTCTTGGGCTTTACACATTCATGTTTGAAATGCCCCTTTCTCCACAATTAAAGTAGGTAACTTTGGTTTTGTCAAAACCAAAGGTAGTACCTTTTATGGCTACCAAGTTCTGTCCAGTCTTCTTTACAAACGTTTTTGCTCTTCTGACAGCACTAGCCAAAGCCCACACAATATCCATTCTTTCTAGTTCATTTTATCCACCTGCTCGTAGTCTTCATTGGCCAGATGGCAACTACCAATTTTCCCCGCAACTAGACCATCATAAGAATGAACAACAACTGCTAGAGGGTCCATATGCTCCTTTTCAACCTCCACAGTAATATTTCCAAGATTCTCAGTCTTCAACTTAATAGCATTTGCAACCATAGGGGTGCTCACCTCATAGCAATCACAAGGATTGCCTACCATCCAAGTCTGTTGCAACAATAGGGTTGTTCACCTCATTTATGTGCTTGCAAGCCTTTCCTTCGTTCGTTCATTATTCAATAATGCATGCATTCTTACTTTATGTTCCTCTTTCATTATCTTTCACTTTACATTACATAATACTTCATTCATTCATTAACATGACACGTCAGGCCACCAGAAAGATAAACATACATCATAATAAGGAACATATCATACGCAATCATGATCATCATACAGGGAAACATCATACATGCGTAACAAGCCTAAACATGCAACATCATCACCGTCATGCCCAACATGCTCTCTAAGGCCTCAATCGTCATCTTACATGCTCTTACGAAAACCTTTACGTCAAAACTTACATCTGCCCTTTCTCCTGAAAGTCAGAAGTCAAACTACGCTTCCCATGGTGCAACAGCCCTATTCGGGCGTATGGACACCCTTCAGTCGCGTGGCCTCCATGCGACTGAACACTATGCGAATGAACTAATGCGAATGAATACCAATGCGAATGAATACCCATGCGAATGAACGTTTGGTCGTGCGAATGGACAAAGCAGATGAACCTCTAGCGAATGGGATTAATGCGGATGAGCACTTATGCGACTGAACCTTCAGTCGCTTGACCTCCATGCGACTGGCCTTTCAATCGTGCGAATGGACATTCAATCGTGCGAATGGACCCCAATCGTGCGAATGGACCCCAATCGCACCCTATACGGCTGTATGGCCTCCATTCGGCCTCCAATTGGTCGCCTAGCCCTAGCTGATGCAGAATGCAGTTCATCCCGACTGCAGCCGAGGGTTTTCGGCCTCCAAACTCATCTAAACCCATTTTACGCCCAAATCGAGCATCCTAAACCTTAGGGATACATACCATGACACCATTCAAGCACACAAAAGTTCACAATCAAGCCACAAACGCATCATACATACACATACACATACACAAACGGGTCAACATACACACACACTCAAAAAACCTGATTTTCGATGTTTTCCAGTCCCAAAATGGTTAGAAAACAAGTAAAAGTGGGGTTCTAGAACTCACACAAATGACCACGATGAGTAGAGCTTCGGTTAGACTCGTTTCTCAACAACTTTGGCTACTCGAACCAACCCGAACCAACACTTTTCCTCTTTTTCTCTTCTTTCTCTCTTCTCCCCTTTCTTTGGCTGATTTGTGAGTGTGGGGGAGAGGGTAAGGGCTGCCCTTTCCCTTATATACTCCCACTCACCGACTTTCTTTCGTTGGCAAGTTTGATCCCTCGACTTTGGACTTTATTTCTTTTCTTCTTTAGTCGGCTTCAAAATAAATGAATAATAATCGGGTGTTACAAGTCCACCCCCTTAAATAGGTTTTGTCCCCGACACCTGTTATTCTTCGAACAGACGTGGATAATGCTGTCTCATTTCTTCCTCAGTCTCCCACATTGATTCGGATCCCTTCCTGTGCTTCCACTATAGACGCACAAGAGGAACCACTTCATTCCTTAGCCTTTTCTCCTTTTGGTCGATGATTGCCACTGGTTGCTCCACATAATTGAGCCATTCATCTACTTCGATATCTTCCAATGGGACAATCATATCTTCATCTGCAAGGCACTTCCTTAGATGAGATACGTGGAATGTTGGGTGAATTCCATTTAACTCATCCGGTAACTCCAGTCTATAGGCCACCTCTCCCACTCGAGCAATGATTCGGAAAGGGTCTATATACCTTGGGCTCAACTTGCCCTGCTTTCTGAATCGGATAATACCCTTCCAAGGTGAGACCTTCAACATAACCCGGTCACCCACTGGGCAATCGGCCTGCGTCATTTATTAGCATACGACTTCTGTCTATCTTTGGCTGCCTTCATAAAGGCTTTGATCTTTTCAATCTTCTCAGTCGTAGCCTCGATTACCTCGACGCTCCCCAATTCCTTTTGACCAATGTCACCCCAACAAACGGGTGTTCTGCATCTCCTACCGTATAACATCTCATATGGAGGCATGCCAATGCTGGCATGATAGCTGTTGTTGTATGAGAATCGACTAACGGTAGGTGGTCGTCCCAACTTCCACCAAAATCAATCACACATGCCCGGAGCATGTCTTCCGGTGTCTGAATGGTCCTTTCTGACTGACCATCAGTCTGGGGATGATAAGCCGTGCTAATATGTAACCTCGTCCCCATAGCGTCGTGGAACTTCTTCTAAAATTTAGATGTAAACCGGGTGTCGCGATCCGACACAATAGACACCTGCACACCATGATGAGTTACAATTTCCTTGATGAACAGATCAGCCAACCTCTCTGACGAATATGTCTAGCTGATCGGTATGAAGTGAGCACTCTTCGTCAAGCGATCAACTATCACCCATATGGCATCATACCCTTTCGGGGTACGCGGCAGCTTTGTAATGAAATCCATGGTGATGTGCTCCCACTTCCATTCCGGTATATCGAAAGGTTGTATCTTCCCATACGGCTTTTGGTGCTCTGCCTTCACTTGTAAGCAAGTAAGGCACTTACTCACATACTCCAACACGTCACGCTTCGTACCCGGCCACCAATAATCTTTCTTCATATCATGGTACATTTTCGTGGCACCAGGATGAATGGAGTATGGAGTCTTGTGAGCTTCATCCATGATCTTCACCCGTAGATCCCCAAAACGACGAATCCACACACGACCGAATCGGGTCCTAACACCGAGTGTGTTTTCACCCAATTCCGCGTCCAGACCTCTCATTCTTTCAGAGTTAAGATGATCTTCTTTCAACGCCTCATCTTGGAACTCCTTGACTTGCGTCATTACATCAGAGGTCATGATCAACTGATATGCTTCCACCCGAATCGGCTCGGGTCTCTCCTTCCGGCTAAGGGCGTCAGCCACTACATTGGCCTTGCCTGGATGGTAGTGGATCTCACAATCATAATCCTTTATAAGCTCCAACCACCTCCTCTGCCTCATGTTCAGATCCTTCTGCTCGAAGAGGTACTTCAGACTCTTGTGGTCAGTGATATGGTGCACTTCGTCCCGTAGAGGTAGTGCCTCCAAATCTTCAACGCAAAGACCACGACTGCTAGCTTCAAGTCATGAGTAGGATAACTGACCGCATGAACCTTTAACTGTCGGGATTCATAGGCTATAACCTTCCCTCTATGCATTAACACACACCCCGTCCCCGAGTAGGAAGCATCAGAATAAACCACTAGATCTTCACTTCCATCGGGTAAGGACAAGACTGGGGCTTGAGTCAACCTCGCCTTCAGTTCCTCGAACGCCTTCTCTTGAGCCTGACCCCAACAAACTTTACATCTTTTTGGGTCAACTTAGTCAGTGGAGAAGCAATCTTAGAGAAGTCTTGGATAAATCTTCTATAGTAGCCCGCCAAACCCAAGAAACTACGAATCTCGGATGGCGTCTTTGGTGACCTCCATTGCATAACCGCCTCCACTTTCGCCGAGGCCACCATAATCCCGTCGGGATTCACCACATGACCCAAGAACTGAACTTCGCGCAACCAGAACGTGCACTTGGATAATTTAGCATACAATTTCTCCCTTCTCAGCGTCTCTAGAACCTCCCGGATGTGACCGGCATGCTCAATCTCGCTCTTCGAATAAATCAGGATATCATCAATAAACACAATCACTGATTTATCCAACATAGGCCGACACACACGGTTCATCAGATCCATAAAAGCAGCTGGCGCGTTGGTCAAACCAAAAGACATGACCAGAAACTCGTAATGACCATAGCGCGTGCGGAAAGCTGTTTTAGGGATATATTGCTCCTTCACCTTCAACTGATGATAGCTAGATCAAAGATCTAGCCTTGAAAACCAACTGGCACCCTGAAGCTGATCAAACAAATCATCTATTCTCGGTAAGGGGTATCCGTTCTTCACTGTCAACTTGTTCAGCTCGCGGTAGTCAATGCACATCCTCATACTACCATCCTTCTTCTTTACAAACAAGACCGGAGCACCCCAAGGAGAGATACTCGGTCTAATGAACCCCTTATCAAGCAACTCTTGCAACTCTGGCATCAACTCTTTCATCTCCGTCGGATCTAACCGATATGGTGCCTTGGCAACAGGTTGGGCACCCGGTATCAGATCAATCTGAAATTCAAGTTCTCTATCAGGTGGTACCCCTGGTAAATCTTCTGGGAACACGTCTGGAAGTCACACACAACCGGTACATCAGACAGTGGTGGTGTTGGTGCATCTACATCCTTTACATAAGCCAAGTAGGCGCTACATCCACGCCTCATACAATTTCCCGCTACCACCATTGAGATCACCTTCAGGATCGTTGTGACTCGATCACCATAAACCGTTACCAAACATCCGTCAGGCGCTGTCAACTAAATCATCTTTTTGCGACACACAATGTTCGCCTCGAAGTCCGCCAACCAATCCATCCCAAGAACCATATCGAAACCACCCAAGGTCATCACAAACGGTCTAACAGGAAACTTATGACCCTCAAGTTCCACATCACAATTCTCTATCATCTCAAAAATCCTGATAGACTTACCTATGGCAGTTTCTACCTCAAAGGGCGCATCAGCACGTCTACTACTAACAGGCAGCTTAGCACAGAAAGCAGCAGAAATAAAATACCTACTAGCACCAAAATCAGATAGCACAGAAGCTAAAGTTTGGTACACCAGAAACGTACCGGACACGACATCAGGGTCTGTCCTAGCTTCCTCCTGTGTCGTGGTAAATGCCCTGACGCTCGCCCTCTGTCCTTCACCTCCAGTTCTCTTCATCCCAGAACTCTCAACCCTCGACTTCTTACAATCCTTACTTACGTGACCCTCTTCACCACATTTATAGCACCGGGCTATACAACAGTCCCTTGCCAGGTGCCCCGGCTTCCCACATTTGAAGCACAAGTTTGACCCAAACCTACATTCCCCACTGTGCTCCCTTCCACACTTGCCACACCTTTTCGCCCCCGCACTTGATGTGACCACACGACGATCATCCGCTCGTGCCTTCTTATTACCCGTCGAGGCATCACCCAGACCAAACCTCTTCCCCCGCCAATTTCGATCACCACCACTCTTCTTGCCACCCTCAGTCACCACCACCGTTCTCTCATCGTACAATCTCCCTGCCAAATCCACCGCCGACCTAAACGTACTCGGCCGGGCAGCTATCATGTGCCTGCGAATATCCGCTGGCAAACCCTGAATATACCTTTTAATCTTCCATGACAAAGGTGTCACCTGATCCGGCACCAGACGTGCCATCTCGTTGAATTTAGTGGTGTACTGCTGGTGCGTCATAGTTCCTGCCTCCAGTTGCAAGAACTCCCTTTCGACCTTGTCCATTTCCTGATAAGGACAAAATTCCTCAATCACGAACTTTCTTAGCTCAGGCCATTTCATTTTCCCAATGGCCCTACTACCCTCAGCTTGGACAAGGTTGTCCCACCAGCATAGAGTTGAATCCACAAAAGAGTGGGTAGCAAACTTCACCTTCTGTTCCTCTTGGCACTCGCTGATATCAAGAACAACCTCAATTTCCCTCACCCACCGGTGAGCAGCTGTAGCAGTGCCATTTCCATCGAAAGTAGGGGGGTTGCATCTCATAAAAGCCCCATAATTGCATCCTCGTGCCATCTCCGGCGCATGCTTTGCTTCTTCCTCTTCGTCATCAGATAGAACCGTTTCTGGCTCTGGTTGTTCCCGTTCTCCAAAGGATCTGTTTGTTTCTTTTCTTTCCCCTTCTCGTACAGCCTTAATAACTTCAGTCACCACAGACGGTAAGATTGTCTGCATGACCTGATGGACTTCTTCTACAACAGCCTCCTTTACTGAGGCTCTCAGATTGGCGCTTTCGTCGCCACCCTCTGGATGATGGGTCTCTGGTTCTTCATGAACCACTTTCTCCACTCTGGGTCTCCCTCTCTTGGGTCGCGGTTCAGCACCGTGACCTCCACCCCTTGAAGCTTTCGAAGATCTACCACCGGCCATCACACGCACACTAAAAGATTCAAACACCAACACGGTCATTCAAGAGAATAGCTCAGTTTATGTTAAGTATAGCAAGTCCCTAATTACAGTGGCCAGTTGTGATTAGCCACTTACTTTACTCTTCACACCCTGAGCATTACCTGTCCTGGCCACATAAGTATTTAAATCTACATACAACACATAACCACATACCATGCGCACATAAAACAGGTTAACTTTGCGAAAATACCTGATGGCACGCAGCTACTAAGGTTAGCATCCCATTCCTCTTTCGCCCCATTCTCAGTTTAAGATTAGGTTTATTTTAAAAAATTACACACTTCACTTAAACTTTGGCTCTGATACCAACTTGTAAGGCCCCGTTCCCTGGACGCTTACAGTTGGGTTCTCATCGCACATAAAACGTATAATTACATTTGTATTTCATAAAATCATAGCGGAAAACTAAAACAATCTTCATTTCCATGTAAATGCTTTTGCAAATTAATACAACATTCATTACAAAACAGCTTGTTTGCATTACAATGCAAAAACAGTAATCAAAAGAATGTCATCCCAAAAGAGCTGAGTAGTCGCCCGTGCCATCCTCAGCAATCATTACCTGCCAACTGGAAACACATCAAAGTCAGCGTTGCTGAGTGAGTTCTAGTTTTATAAAAAAAAACATACTTTACTTTACATTCGTTCGCGATCATACATCATACATACATACAGATAATATCAGTATTATCTTCATCATTCCGTTCATTCACTTTGCTCATTCAACGTGTTACATTATCGTTCACTTCTCTATCTAGATCTGGTCAGACTTTACCCTCTTCATGGCACTCAGCCACGATTACTGAGGTCGAATGACCAAGATCATGTTCTGTACATTATTCCGATAATTCATTTACGTTCATTCATACTTTGTTCTTTCATACAAAATCTTTCGTTCCTTTATACTTTCGTTCTTCGAGTCTGTTGCGACAACAGGGTCGCTCACCTCATTAACAATCCCAACGACTTCGCGCTATCCGAGTCTGTTGCAACCATAGAGTTGCTCAAACCAATTGCCAATTTCAATGATAGCATGCTATCCGAGTCTCCTGTAACCCTAGGGTTGCTCACCTCATGGCAGCTTCACAATAACGCCCTGTCCGAGTCTGTTGCAACCATAGGGGTGCTCACCTCATAGCAATCTCAAGGATTGCATACCATCTGAGTCTATTGCAACAACAGGGTTGCTCACCTCATTTATGTGCTTGCAAGCCTTTCCTTCGTTCGTTCATCATTCAATAATGCATGCATTCTTACTTTATGTTCCTCTTTCATTATCTTTCACTTTATGTTACCTAATACATCATTCATTCATTAACATGACACGTAAGGCCAGCAGAAAGATAATCATACATCATAATAAGGAACATATCATACGCAATCATCATGATCATACAGGGAAACATCATACATGCGTAACAAGCCTAAACATGCAACATCATCACCGTCATGCCCAACATGCTCTCTAAGGCCTCAATCGTCATCTTACATGCTCTTACGAAAACCTTTACATCAAAACTTACATCTGCCCTTTCCCCCGAGAGTCAGAAGTCAAACTACGCTTCCCATGGGTGCAATAACCCTATTCGGGCGCATGGACACCCTTCAGTCGCGTGGCCTCCATGCGACTGAACACTATGCGAATGAACTAATGCGGACGAATACCCATGTGAATGAACGTTTGGTCGTGCGAATGGACAATGCGGATGAACCTCAAGCGAATGGGATTAATGAGGATGAGCACTTATGCGACTGGACCTTCAGTCGCATGACCTCCATGCTACTGGCCTTTCAATCGCGCGAATGGACATTCAATCATGCGAATGGACCCCAATCGTGCGAATGGACTCCAATCGCACCCTAATCGGCCGTATGGCCTCCATTCGGCCTCCAGTCGGTCGCCTAGCCCTAACTGATGCAGAATGCAGTTCATCCCGACTGCAACCAAGGGTTTTCAGCCTCCAAACTCATCTAAACCCATTTTAAGCCCAAATCAACCATCCTAAAACTTAGTGATGCATACCACGACACCATTCAAGCACACACAAGTTCACAATCAAGCCACAAACGCATCATACATACACATACACATACACAAACGGGTCAACATACACACACTCAAAAAACCCGATTTCAGATGTTTTCCAGCCCCAAAATCGTTAGAAAACAAGTAAAAGTGGGGTTCTAGAACTCACACAAACGACCACGACGAGTAGAGCTTCGGTTTGGCTCGTTTCTCAACAACTTTGGCTACTCGAACCAACCCGAACCAACACTTTTCCTCGTTTTCTCTTCTTTCTCTCTTCTCCCCTTTCTTTGGCTGATTTGTGAGTGTGGGGGAGAGGGTAAGGGCTGCCCTTTCCCTTATATACTCCCACTCACCCGACTTTATTTTGTTGGCGAGTTTGATCCCTCGACTTTGAATTTTATTTCTTTTCTTCTTTAGTCGGCTTCAAAATAAATGAATAAATAATCGGGTGTTACAGAGCGGCTGAACTAGACACAATGGCAGTTTGAATTAGTGCTCCTGAACTGGTTGGAGTGGGAGATGATTAATAAAGTGAAGGATTCTGGTCGTAGGATCCTTTCTGTGACCTGTACTTCATCCTTAGTTCCTCCTCCCTTAATTTCAGGATGAAGTCATTTATGTCCAACTTTGCAAATATATTGTTCTGTCTCAAGTTAGACAGAAACGAGTTCTATTTCTCCGGCAAACCATCGGCAAAGCTTGAAACTTTATCTTCCTTATACGTTGTAACCCCATGAGTGTGTAGCTCACTCATTAGATGGTAGAACCCGTCTATAACATCGTCCAAGCTTTCTTTCCCTATTGAAGAAAAATTATCAAACTCCTTTCTGAGAGCCTTTGTCTTTAATGCCTTTAATGTTACATTCCCATCGTATATGTTCTCCAAAGCCTCCCATAACTTTTTCGCCTGCTTGTTCTCTAAGAATTGATGAAAAATATGTTTTGGTATCGACTGGGTCAATATGGAATACACCTTCTTTTTAGCATTGTACTAAGCTTTCTGATTGTTAGTCATACCTCCCAACGTTAACTTAACACCATTAGCACCGACTGGCATACTATAACCTATCTTAATTGATTCCCAAAGATTGGGATCAACCCCATTTAAATTGATCTTGAATTGTTGCTTCCATTATGGGTAATCATCT
The DNA here is from genome assembly GCA_025506515.1 of Flaveria trinervia. NCBI lineage: Eukaryota > Viridiplantae > Streptophyta > Magnoliopsida > Asterales > Asteraceae > Flaveria > Flaveria trinervia. The sequence goes on along the minus strand of CM046454.1, from coordinate 25,302,512 downwards.
AACATTATAAATTTAGGTGGCTTATTGTGATTCCCAATTTCATTTTCCAGAAGTAGATTGTTCTGGATGCGAGAGTCCCTTCCGGTAGTAAATGCAGAGTACTGGTCTTCCATCACTTTAAACTTTGATCTTTTGAACTTTAAACTTGTGCGAATGGGCAGATGCGAATGAGTCAATCGTGTGATTGGACAAATGCGGATGAGTCAATCGTGTGATTGGACAAGATGAGTCAATCGTGCGATTGGACAAATGCGGACAAGTCAATGCGATTGACTCAGTTGTGCGAATGAAGGGTGCGAATGAATTCAATCGGGCGATGGGATTTAGTCGTACGTCTGGAATGTGCAATTGGAGAGAAGCGAATGGGGTTGTTCAGTCGTACGAATGAGTAAGAGACTGAGTTCAATAGTGTGAATGGGGTGTGCAATTGAGTTCAATCGTGTGATTGGGCCAATCGTACGACTGAAGGATGCTATTTTTGCAAAATCAAAGGGTTTTGACACTTTGACCCAAAAACTCGATTTTTAAAGAACCCTAATCTGTCGTACGCCGAAAAACGTAAACTTTGAGACCTCGAGACATCGAAAACACTGTTTTACTCAAAAAGATGACCCTTTTGAATGAAAAATGTGATTTTTACACCGAAACTAGTCGAATCACATGCAAAACCAAGAGACAAGGCTCTGATACCACTTGTTAGGACCATCTACGTACAGAGTACTAACTGATAATGTGCGAAACTAGATCAAATAGTGCAGAATCGTATTTGATTGGTGATCCAATCAGTGAGAACATAATCCCGGTCAATCTAACAATTAAAGAAACATTAAGAACGAGTAGAACAAGATCAGATGCTAACTATGAACTTGGAACAGGTTTTCTGGACTATCTAGACGGCTAGGGTATGAGTATGTGTCAAAAGTCTCTAAAAAATTCTTCTGTTTTTCCACGAATTAAGTAGTATTTATAGGTTAGGGTTTCCAATCATACGACTGAATCATGCGATTGATACATACGCACGACTGAAGGTTTAGTGATGCGACTGAGTCAATCTTATGTCTCAATGGTGCGACTGATCCAGTCTCCTAGTTCAATCATGGGACTAATTAATTAGCATGATATATTCATGCGTATGGTCAATTAGCATGATCCATTCGCATGAAGACTCATACAACTAAGTTTGAACACATTTCTCAATAATTTTTGACTAAGAACTATGCACAACAACCACAAACCTATATAGTTAGTTCAATATACTTTATCACACAATAAACAATGAAACATCAAACATTATAAGCATCAATCACATATTGTATTTCATTCATCTCATTCATTACATATGTGTATGACATGATAGACATTTACATTAAGCTCATAAACTAGGTACATATGTGAACAACAAATCATCAAGGAACATCTAGAGTTTCATGATCAGGGCTCTCTTACAGAAATTCCTAGAATAGATCTAGATGACACATATACCCATATGGGATAAGGTGGTGATGTGAGTAGGTCAACTATGTACAAGTTCAACTCTGTTGGTACATGTATGTCCCTAGATCATGATATGAATGTAATAGATCTTGTTTGTCTAATTCTGGTGTAATGTTTGAAATTATTAATGAAATGATATTGGTTGTCTGTTATTTATAATGTTTAATATTTCATTAATGAGTTGATGTTGAATTGGTTAATTAGGTATGTGACTGTTTGAAGTGTTATGCATAATGTTATAATATTGAATACACTCAAACTTGGTGAAGTGAAGTTCTCATGCGTTCGACTGGCCATGCGACTGAGTGTCCATGTGCCTAAATAGTCCATACGCCTGAACAACTTCATGCGACTGACTCAGGCGCACGACTGAACACTCAGCCGTGCGGAGTAATTAACCGCATGGTTCAATCGCATGACTGAACCATACAAATGATTCAGTCGCACGAATGAACAATACTAACCTATAAATACAACCCAATTCGTGGAAAAACAAAAGCATATTTCTATTTCTACTCCAGACGTACCCTAGCCATCCAGAAACCTCCAAGTTGATACTCCAAGTTCATAGAACGTAGTAGATCGATTCCTAATCGATTCATAACGTTTGATTCAATACTTTATTGATTCTACGTGCATTCTCACTGATTGGATCGCCAATCAAATAGATTAAGATTCCGCACTATTTGGTTTGGTTTACACGTTAATCATTGGGTATTTCGTTAAAATACAAGGTCCCAACAAGTGGTATCAGAGCTTTGGCTCTTGATTACATGTGATTCAATCAAGATTGATAAAAAGTTTGTGTTTTTACGCTAAAAAAACGCAATCTTTTGTGTCAAAAGTTGTCTTGGACGTACCCTGCTCATCAAGTTTTGGTTTCTACGGCTTTAGGCGATTAGGGTTTGTAAAATTTCGAATTTTTACGGCTAAAACATGTTAACCTAGAAATTTTCGCAAAATAGCAGCTTCAGTCGCACGAGTGAGCCATTCGCACGACTGGACTCATTCGCATACTCCAGACGCACGATTGGACTGAGTCGCCTCTCCATTAGTACGACTGAACCATCCGTTCGCAGTGTTCATACGCATCAGCTTCATTCGCTCGACTGAACCAATCGCTTAGTTCAGCCGCACGATTGAACCAATCGCATAGTTCATTCGCACGGATAGCCCATTCGCATCACCCAATCGCACCAGTTTGAGATTTTGGTTAGTACACTTAAAGGTTAATCGAGATGGAAGATCAGATGTCAGCGTTTACTACCGGCAAGGACTCAAGGATCCAGAACCTACTGTTGCTTGAGAGTGAGGTGGGGAATCATAATAAACCACCAAAACTGTTAACGTTAGATGAGTTTCCCCACTGGAAACAACGTTTTGAGATCTACAGCAATGGAGTGGATCCAAATTTGTGGGAAGCTATCGAGATTGGGTATAGTATGCCGATGGGAGCAAATGGGGTAAAACTTACTTTGGGAGGGATGACCGATGCTCAGAAAGTCAAGTATAATGCACAGAAGAGAGTTTATGCATTGATTACACAGTCTATTCCTAAAGATATTTTTCACCAGTACTCGGAGAATAAGCAGGCCAAGAAATTGTGGGATGAGCTGGAAAAGAGATACGACAGGAATGCTTCGTTGAAGGCAATTAAAGCTAAGGAACTAAAGAAGGAATTGGAAAACTTCTCATCAATGGGAAACGAGAGTGTGGACAATGTTATTGATAGATTCTACCATCTGATGAGTGAACTACATACACATGGCGTTGCTACTACCATGGAAGAAAAGGTGTCAAATTTTGCAGACGGATTGCTGGAAAAGTGGGCTTCATTTGTGTCAAATCTGAGACAGAATGAGACGCTGGCAAAGTTGGATATCAATGACTTCATTCTAAAGCTGCGAGAAGAAGCACTTAGGATGAAGTACAGAGCTCAGAAGTCTTCGTACACTTAGAATCCATCTTTGTACAATGCCACGCCTCAAGCTAAGACGTCTGGAGCACCTCTTCAGTCTGCATTTGTGTCTAGCTCATCGGGTCCTTTACAAGCTTTTCCTTCAGGATCAGAAACTTCCGGGTCTTCGTGTACCCATTACATTGGAACTAAAGCGAATGCTACTAGACTAAAGACCGAGAACCTAGGAAATATTACTGTGGAAGTAGCTCGAGAGCACATGGATCTTTTGGCAGTAGTGGTTAATTCTTATGATGGACTTGTTGCTGGGAAGATTGGAAACTGCCATCTGGCAGATGAGGACTACGAGCAGGTGGATGAAATGGAGCTGGAGAGAATGGATATTATGTGGGCCTTAGCTAGTGCTGTCCGGAGGGCAAAGAAGTTTGTGAAATAGACCGAACAGAACTTGGTTGCTACTAAAGATACCACATTTGGCTTTGACAAGAGTAAAGTGACCTACTTTAACTGTGGAGAAAAGGGGCACTTCAAGAGAGAATGTGTGAAGCCAAAGAAAACTGGGAACGGGAACCCATTCTCGTCCTTCACTCATCAAGACAAGCAAGCTAGCAGTTCTACTTCATCAAGCAAGGATCCAAAGGCCTTGACTGCACATGTTGATGAAGGATAGGACTGGAGCTTTCGGTTTGTCTGTCCAGGGGAATCAAATATTGCCAGTGTAGAAGACTTAGATGATGATTCCGCGAGTGAGGGAGATACTGCAGTTGAGATAGCGATGTCGAATATTGAAGAGACAATTGCAACTGAGGTCAGCTACAAGCCTGAAGAAGAGATTTCAACAGCAAAGAAAGGATCACCAGAACCAGAGAATCTGATGCTGCGTTGATGGCTAACCCTACTGAACCTTCTCAGCTAAGTACCACTGACCAACTGTTTAAAAATCATGCTTGTTCTAATTGTGATGCTTTTAGAGATAGCATAGATGAGAAATTTGCTAGGTTATTAGATCATAATGATAACTTAGTAAAGGATTTGCAACTGTGCACTGAGGCTAATAGAGTTTTAAAATAAAATGAGCATAGTTACAAAGAAAAGATAGACCTTTTGACTAAACAGCTTAGGGAAACTGAAGTAGTTGCATTTAACCAAGCTAATGACATTAGGTACTATCTTAACTCCCTAGAATACATTAAGAAGCAAAAGGCAGTTTTAGAAGTAGAACTAAACTCATTAAAGCAAAAACTGCACAGTTGGACAAGTTCATCACACATTGTCCAACACTTAGTGAGAGAACGAAACAACGGGGAGGGTTGGGTTATAAAGTGGTTGCTCCACCACCTGAGACCTTGATGAACACTAAGAGTAGACCTATAAATAACAAACCCATCAACGATCATGTGGTGTCTACTCCTCTTGTTAGTGATCCAGATTCCTCATGTTCATCAATTGAATCTGGAACAAAACAAAAGGTGGCAACTTCAAAGGCAAAGGGTAAAATGCCTTGTGTTAATCTGGAAAAAGAATTTGAAAAGATTAATATAAAGTCCGGGACAAAGAAAGTCAAATCTAAATCTAAAAGGACTGCTAATGTTAATCTTTCCCAAGCTTCATGTCAAAAACCAGTTAACCAAAAAGAAAAAGATGTTAAAAATGTTAAAACATTTAATTTTGTTAAACAGGAGAAAACATCAAAAGAAACAAAGTCAAAACCCAAACTAAGAAATGTTACAAGGGTGTCACACACATCTCCACAAAGATAGCTTAATCATAAATTTGATAGCAGGTCGTGCTACAACTGTGGAGAGTGTGGACACATTGCTTCCTTTTGTCATTACTATCAGACACCTAGGAAGAAGATTGAACTTCAGAATTCAAAACCTAGGTCTTATAAGAGGAGTTCCTTAACTCCACCTAGACGAACTAGCGAACCTAATGTTCAACCCATTACCCAGTCGACTGTTTATCACAAACAGGCATTGCACAAATCTGGCTTATGGAAAGAGAAGTCATCCTCTGTGTCTGATAATGATGACAAGAAGGAACCGGAGCTTCCCTCACCCTCTAAGGGACAATGGGTTGAATTCATGAGATGTTATGCCTCTGGGAAACCCAAACCAGTAAAGGCTTGGGTTCCTAACCTAAACTAATGTTTTTACTTTGTATGTGCAGGGTGTTCACTACAGTGCTGAAACCAACACGTGGATTGTAGACAGCGGAGCATCTAGGCACATGACAGGAAACAGAGCTCTTTTATCAAACGTCAAGCAAATAAAAGGAGGACATGTTTTGTTTGGTGGAAACAAGGGCGGTTATATCACAGCTCTAGGAGAAGTTGGAAATCAGAAAGTTAAGTTTGATAGGGTGAACTACTTTCAGCAACTTCAAAACAACTTACTTTCTGTTTCCCGAATCTGTGATAAAGGTTTTAAAGTCATATTCGACAACAAGAATTGTTACGTCCTTAAGAAAGACTACGTTATTCCAGAGGACCAAGTTCTGATGACAGCTTAAAGATATAAAGACCTTTATGTTTTGGATCTCTCAACAACTTCTATAACGGATCATGAAGTTTAATGCTTTCTATCGAAAGCCATTGAGAAGGACTCCATCTCCTGGCATAGGAGAATGGGACACATCAATCAACGGAAGATGAATCACTTGATCCAGAAGGATCTTGTGAGAGGAGTTAATGTCAAGAATTTCCAACTTCCTGATTTTTGTATAGCTTGCAAGAAAGGCAAACAGACGAAGAAGTCTCATAAGGAAAAGAAAGTTGCAAGTCAGAAACATTTGAGTCATTCAAGGAGTTAGTAACCACACTGGAATCTCTCTACAAGCTGAAAGTGAGACAAGTACGCTCAGACAACGGGACTGAATTCAAGAATCAATGGATGGAGCTTACTGCAAGGAGAAGGGAATTATGCATCAATTCACTTCTGCATACACGCCTCAGATGAATGGTGTTGCTGAGAGAAAGAACAGAAGCTTGATAGAGACAGCACAGACAATGCTGCCAGACTCGAAATTGCCTATCCAATTTTGGAATAAGGCAGTGGCTAATGCGTGTTATACACTGAATCGAGTTTTGATAGTCTAGCGCCACGGAAAGACATGTTACGAGCTACTACGATGACATAAACCAAATCTGGAGTATCTCGAACCATTTGGCGCACCGTGTACACTTCTGAAAAAGACTCAAGACGGTAAATTCAGTGAGAAGGCTCATGAAGGAATCTTCCTAGGATACAACATACTAAACAAGAGAGTTTACAACAACTCAACGGGTCTAGTAGAAGTGTGGTGTAATGTTGATGTTCAGAGATATACCACACCACCTACTGGCAAAGGACCCGCCTACTTTTTCGACTATGACGGATTCTTTAAGTCCTTCAACATCCCTATCTCTCCTTCTGATGATGAGTTGGCTACTCGAATGATGGATGATATCTTAAATACACCATCTCTTGATTCAACATCATCGAGTTCACACGGAGAATCATCTACTCAGTCAGGGGGAGTAGTCGACGACAGTGACTCCTCCTCTGAAGATGAGGCTGAAGAAGATGACAAGAACAGTTAGGAGCAACAAGTTCCAGTTCCTGAAAGTCTACAAGCATCTAACGGTGATGCACCTTCAACTTCGGAACCTCAAATTCCTTCTACCTCAGATGCAGAACCAAATGTTCATAATCTTGACTCTGAGGTAGCTGTTCCTACTACTCTAGGATCACATCTAAACGTCTATCATCCCTTAGACAATGTCATTGGGGATGTCAGATCAGGAGTACAAAGCCGAAATCAGCTGTACTCAGCTGATTATGCCTCTGTTATGGAAAAGGGTTACATTCATGATGGTGCTTATCGGTGTTTTGTCTCGTAGTTTGAGCCAAAATACGTAAGTGATGCATTAAATGATGAAGAATGGGTGAGTGCAATGCAAGAAGAACTTCTTCAATTTTAGAAGTTAGGAGTATCGACTCTGGTAGATAGACCTAAAGGTGCTAAGGTCATTTGCACAAAATGGGTCTTGAAATGCAAGAAGGATGACCAAGGGGTCATTATCAGAAACAAGGCTCGATTGATTGTTCAGGGATTTCACCAAGTCGAGGGGATTGACTACAATGAAGTGTTTGCACCCGTGGCAAGGATGGAATCCATCCGTATCTTCCTTGCCTATGCATCGTATATGAAAATTAAAGTCTATCAATTAGATGTGAAGAGTGCATTCCTTCATGGGGAAATTCGAGAGACAGTGTATGTCAGTCAACCCGAGGGATTTGAAGATCCTTATCATCGGGACAGAGTTTACAATCTCGACAAGGCCTTATACGGGCTTCATCAAGCTCCTAGGGCCTGGTATGAGAAACTCTCAACTCATCTTGTGAAACACGGCTTTCGCAGGGGAGTCATTGACTGCACATTGTTCATAAAAGAAAAAGATGGAGACCTACTGCTAGTAGAAATCTATGTCGATGACATAGTCTTCGGTTCAAAGAACGAAGAATTATGCAAAGAGTTTGAAGCAGTTATGAAGAAAGAGTTTGAGATGAGTGCTATGGGGGAGATGAAATTCTTTCTCGGGTTACAGGTGGATCAGACACCAAATGGGATCTTTCTACATCAGACCAAGTGTGTGGGAGACATTCTTAGTCGGTTTGACATGGAGAATGCTTCTGCTGCTCGGACACCACTTGCTATTAATCATGATATAGAACTTGACGAAAATGGAGATTTGGTAGATGCTATAATGTACCGAGGAATGATTGGATCCCTCATGTATCTCACTGCCTCAAGACCTGATATCATGTATGCTATATGTTTATGTTCTAGATATCAGGCTAAGCCTAAGGTTAACCATCTGATCGGGGTCACAAGGATATTTCGTTATCTGAAGGGTACACCCACACTTGGGTTGTGGTATCCTCATAATGATGACTTTGAGCTCACGGCGTATAGTGACTCGGATTACAGGGGCTACAAGATGAACTACAAGTCTACATGAGCAGGGTGTCAATTCTTTGGGAGGAGATTAGTTACCTGGCAGTGTAAGAAGCAGACCTCGTTGCATTGTCAACCTGTGAAGCCGAATACGTTGCTGCTGCAAGTTGCTGTTCACAAATCATCTGGATTCAACAGCAAATGCGGGATTACGGTTTAAAGTTTCTTCTACTCCTATCTTTGTTCATAACTCTGCTGCAATTGCAGTAACTAAAAATCCGGTACAACATCCAAAGACTAAACACATCGGTATTAAATACCATTTCATAAGAGACTGTTTTGAAAAGAACTTAATTGATGTGGTAAAAATTAATACTGACTTTCAACGCGCTGACCTCTATACAAAAGCCTTTGATAAACCACGTTTTCTTATTGTTAGAGGTCAACGGCGTTAAAAAGAAAAGTGATGTTATTCCAGATGATGATCATGTGTGTAGTCCGATGCATTGCAGTTATATTTTTCTTTTTCAATTTTTCTTATTTTTTATTCTGTTTAAATTAAATTCATGTTATTTAGCTGTCTGTTAAAATCCTAAAATAATTAATTCCAGTATGATTTTAGAATTTAGGGGGAGAGTAGGTCAGCTAGTAACATTTTCTTAAAAAAACGAGGGAGAAGGAGTACATAGCCGATATAAGGTAGATCGTATCTGTGATACCGATTCAAACCTTTTGAAAATGATAGTACACAGGAACAAATCAAAAGGGACTTTAAAATTTAATTTAGAAAAGATGCAAAATTCAAAGTATAAGTCTGTGTAGTCTAAGCAATATAAAAAGGGAAGATGATAGAAAAGCTGTAACTCTAAGGTAACACAAAGAAAGTAGACCTAGAGGTTGCTAGACCACAAATGATATATCGGTAGATTCAACACAATAGACGAGTCGACTTGACTGGTGATTCAAGATCAAACTAAGTTGTTCAACTGACTGTGGGCGGCCATTTTATCACTGGTTAACACAATCAACAATATTCCAATAAGGGGTAATGAGCATGTAAACACCACAAATGTGTGCGAATGACCATAAATAGAGCAAAGCACGAAAAAAATGAAAGACAAATGCTATCAAGCTAATGACATATGTTGTTGGTGCATTCTGTGCAAAATAAAATGCAGCTGCTCTAACAAGAAGATAGGTTGTGTGCCTCTCTGCTGTGCGATGGCACTGACCTGAGGATAAGCATAACTTAGATATTCTAGAATTCATTGTTGTTTGCCGCCGCTCTCTGCTGTGCGATGGCACTGACCTGAGGATTGGCTTCTCTTTGAAAGCTCTAAGAATAGTCCCTTCTAGTAAAAATACCCGTAGACCGCTCAAAAGCTCCCGAGGAATGTTGCTTACCATATAAGTGTGAGATCCAAAATGTTAGTTGAAATAACTAAACCTAAAACTATCACCATTTTGTGTATGGATTTAAGAGGACCAATATACTGACAATCATTGTGGCTGCAATTCTTGAAAGTTCAAATCAATGTGGGAATCTAATAGTACCATTGTGATTTCCTAAATTTGCTAACGACTCTAGATGAAAACCAAGAATTGAGCATCAAAAGGTTTTGATAACAATTCCAAATGATTTGACTTGCCTGTATGGTTCCAAAACTAAATTGGTCCAGGTGTGGTCAAACTAAATTGAAGCTGCCTATTCTGGAACCAAATCCAGTAGATGTCTATCTTAGGATTTATCTCTCACAAAAATTCAAAAACAAGTTTAATTTTGTATTTAGTTTAAATTTCTATTTAGTTAGCCATTTTAGTTTGTTTGTTCGTCGGACTGTATCATGAAAATCAGTATGGGATTAACTCACCTAAAAGGGTCATGTCTGAGATGGCCACATGTGTTTTCAAAGTTTAAAAGGGTCACGTCAGAGGTGACTAAATTGTTTAAAAGGAACACGTCTGAGGTGGTCAAAATTTTCAAGTTAAGATGATCATGTCTGAGATGATCAAAGGCGTATAATGTTGATTCTATAGTTTGAAAAGGGTTACTGTAAATCGGTAAGAAATGAAAATTTCATAAGTATGACCCATTCGAATGAATGGACCATTAGTATGGACTTACCATACGAATGGGAGCCATTCATACGAATGGACCATGAGTATGGACCATTAAACTGAATGGCCCATACGATTGACCCAGCCGGATGTTTAAGAGCGAACGAATGAGTAAGTCGCATGACTGAACTCCAGTTGGACGACCGAATGGGGCGACGTAATCAATCGCACCACTGAGGCCCATTCGCCCGAATGAAAAGTGCATATGAGACCAGTCGTACGATTGAATTTAGGGTTACTATAAATAGAGAGAGAGTCGGTCGCAGAGACTCACCACTCTCAAATTTATCCTAAATCGCACGACTAACGTTACGCTGCCCAAATTTCATTTGATCACTATAAACCCTCGATTCTCACATACTGACCATTTGCATTGACTCTACAGGTAATTTGCGGTGCAGAATCATTACCAAATCATTCAATTTGACACTAAATCTGGATAATCAGACTCGTTATAAACACCGAGACTTATGTGGCAAAATAACAAACTAAACAATGTAAACAAATGAAATTAAAGGTTTTAGGTGTTAAACGAATGGATTGCGAGTCTAATGAACCAGAACACGAAGTCTAAAACTCAAAATTGGTGAAAATTTGAATTGAATTCAACAGAGTGAACGACATGCGAATGGACAAGTTGATGAACTTCAGTCGCACGACTGAAGAGTGCGAATAGCTTAACCGCACGACTGAACCATGCGTATGAGTTTAGTCGCACACTTGTGTAACCGCATGATGCTACATACGCATGAGTCCAGTCGCACACTCAGCAGTACGTATGGAGTCATTCGCACGACTGAATCCCAGTCGCATAGCCTCATTCGCATGACAAACAAAAAAAAAATTAAAAAAATTAAAAAAATAAAAATAAAAATAAAATAAATAATAAAATAATAAATAAAAAAATAAAATAAAAATTTTGTTCAAGTCCAAGTGTTTCATGACATTCTTAGCCAATGGGTACTAATGTTTACTTTCCTTGTGTAACAGATGGCAAGTCGATGGACAATGAGTACGAAGCACAATATTTGTGCTCATCTGGATCTGACATCCAGAAATGCTTCAGACTTCTCTGGAATTATCTCCTTCCTATGGAGATTGAGGATTGCACACGCTATATCTGCTCCATGTACACCTTATCGTTCGATTCAGCAGGCCTTCTGGGAAGGTGCGGTAGTTGATCGATCCTCTGAGCCTCACTGTATCAGAGGTACTTCTTTGGAGAGACTATAGCTATCACAGAGGAGGATCTTAGGATCATGTTACAGTTGGGGGACGATGCTGACTGTCCTACTAGACTACACCCCCTTACTGTCAGAGGATGTTTTCTTCGAGCCAAGTACTCTAGGGACATCAATGCTGGGGTGCTCAACAAGAGCAACCTCTGTCCCCAGTTCAAGTATCTTGCTCACGTATTGCTGAAATGCATAGCATCTAGGAAGGGAGGCTTTGATGAGTTGTCTGACCGGATCCAGAACGCCTATGTTGCGTTGGTGCTGAACCATCCGTTCAGCTTTCTAGGATGATCTTACCTACTTGGTGGAGAACATTGAGGGGAAAGGGAAGGAGGGCTTCTGCATGTACCCCCGATTCATGCAGATGATTATAGACCAGAAGCTCCCCTCCCTGCCAAAGGAGAAGGATGATGCTATAGTGCTTGAGGTGATGGATGATACCATCTTGGGCCGATGAAGGTATACAGAGGGAAGTAGGTAAAACCCCCTGTCAGGAGATTGTTTGGGCATCTGGCCCGTGAGAACTATGTGGTGCCAGCTAGGAGGAAGTGGCGCCATGACTATAGTGATTCTGATGTTGAGCAGATTGCTCTACCCATCGATGACTCTAATGATGATAACGGTGGGGATGCTGGAGATGACATGCCCATTCCACCGAGGGGTGCAACTACAGATGTTATACCTCCAGTCCCCATGGGAGACATAGCTGGGTCAGCCGGGTTCCACCGGGACTTTATACCTGGTGAGGAGGAAGAAGAGTCAGACGAGGAGCCATTGACTAGGACTGTGGGAAGCAAGGTTGTTCCCACAGAGTATGGAGTCCGGGCGGTTGGTGAACGCCCTGGTGGATCAGGAGAGACTGCTACTGACCAAACCTATGCCCCTGAGACTGCTAGCCGTGTTCTAGGGGGAGCATCCACCTCGACTGGATCGAGGAAGAAAAGGATGGCTTAGCCCCACGGCCAGAAGAAGAAGAGGAGAAGACTCCCTTCGTCACCACCATAGCCACTACATCTACCATCACCACTACACTTCTACAGCCACACCATCCACCACCATAGCCACCACAGCTACCATCACCACTACCACTTCTACAGCCACACCATCCACCACCATAGCCACCACAGCTACCACTACCACTACCACACCTCCCACCACTGTACATATGCCAACCACCACCATATCTTTCACTCCTACATCACCTCCACTATCTCACAGATCCAACCCTATCTTCACCACAGCCACCACCACCACCACTAGCCACCAAGCAGGACCCTCATCTCATCCCGCACATATATATGGATCTCATCTACCTCAATTTGGGGTAGAGGACCAGCTTTTAGCACTAAACCGTATGGTGATGCGACTGTTAGCTGCTAATGAAGAGAAGACTGCGTAGATCCGACAGCTTGCAGATCTCACTGCTGCGCAGTCACACCAGATCTTGGAGCAGGCTCGGCTGATCGAGGAGCAGGCCCAGCAAATGGCTGCTCAGAGCCACGAGATCGCCCAACTCCAAGAGCATAGAGTCACTTCTGCTAAGAAGATTGAGGAGTTGGATAATGCTAAGAAGACCATCATGCTCAAACTTAAGGGATCTAAAGATGAGCCTCTGAAGATTAAAGAGGGAGATGGTGATGATGGTGATGATGATGATGAAGATGATGATGATAAGACTGAGGATGATGAGGGGATTGAGGACGAGAGGACAGAGGAGAGGAATGAGGATGATGATGAAGAAGGAGGGATGCAGCTGGATCTACCTCTGCTCAAGGTCAAGAAAGGAGGTCTAACAAGAATCAAGACCAACAAGCTTCATCCTTTGCTCCACCAAGTGATGACCCAGTGATTCAAGACAAAAGTAATGATTAGATGTCTATGTATTTGATTACTTTTGTATTTGAATCATGTATTTAAACTTATGTATGTAATGGTTATATTAAGATTAATGTATTTCTGTTTTGATTATTAACTAATGGTTGATGTGCTACATGTTTAAATCAAACAGATCCAAACTATCAGAGGGATGAGTTCGATGTTGCTCCCCTTCAGCAGATCAAGACTCAGCTAACTATGATTCTTGATCTGCAAGGGATCGTCAGAAGGTCGGTGAGTTATACCCCTGAAGAAGGGGAAATAATTCACGATCTATCAAATGAGCAACTAGCTAGGATCTTCAAGCTAAATCCTAATGATATTGTAAAGGATGCTCTAACGTGCGACTCGATAAGTGATGAAGAGCTCAACGACATTGATGAAATAGAGATAGAAGATGTCACTGTAGAGCACTACCCTCAGTATGCTGACAATGAGGGAAATGTGGTCACCAATCTGGGTGAATCCCTTGTCAGTGATACGTTTGAGGTGTTAGACAAAATGGAGCAGGAGTTAGAGAAGAAAGAGGGATCGGCCCAAGCCTCAAATGATGATGTTGGTATCTGAAAGGCTGAATGGGCTGCCTGTTTTGAATAAATTAGAGCCTAACGTGCTGCACCTAAATAGGACGCCTACACCAAACTCTACAGAGTCAAGAAACATCATAAGGTGTCAGGCAGGATTATAGCATGGGCGTATTTTGAGGACCTTAACATTTATGTGATTAAGAGGGAGAAAGGCATAGAGTACTTTAGATTTCCACATGATCTAATGATTCTACCAGGTTTTGAGCTCAACCAGCTGGCCAAACTGAAGTTGTTGTATGCTGACTCGAGAAAGATGTCAGGCTGGTTTGAGGCTGCCCTAAGGAAGGAGTACCGCACCAGGTGGGTTAACTTTAGACCCCAATAGCCTACAAGGTACATCTGAAGGTCTGAAGTTGATGCCATTACTGGAAAGTCAAAGATAGTGTTGAAGTAGAGTCCTCCGCGCACGATGTTAAGAATCCCACTCAGGGAAATGCCACAGGACTTCACTCCACACTTTAAGTGGTGGTACTACAATTGGAGGACAGGAGAAGCGGTCATAGTCCTAAACAAAGAGGGCCAAATAATACCATCAGGGTATTTGACCCAATGTGGCTTACCAACTTGTCAGCTAATGATGTCTACACTCTATACAAGTGGCCACTGTTCTATGATACGCATGATATAGTACAAGCCCTCCAGTTCCAGAATGTCATAAGACTCTGTTTTGCATTTGAGATTCATGCAGGAGTCACAAAAGAGGATAAGTACAAGAAGTATGAGGAGGTAATGAAGACAACAAGACATTAGAGAGATCTAGGTCCAAGGGGGAGTCTGTTGGTACATGTATGTCCCTAGATTATGATATGAATGTAATAGATCTTGTTTGTCTGATTTTGGTGTAATGTTTGAAATTATTAATGAAATGATATTGGATGTCTGTTATTTATAATGTTTAATATTTCATTAATGAGTCGATGTTGAATTGGTTAATTAGGTTTGTGACTGTTTGAAGTGTTATGCATAATGTTATAATATTGAATACACTCAAACTTGGTGAAGTGAAGTTCTCATGCGTCCGACTGGCCATGCGACTGAGTGTTCATGTGCCTAAATAGTCCATACGCCTGAACAACTTCATGCGACTGACTCAGGCACACGACTAAACACTCAGCCGTGCGGATGAATCAACCGCATGCTTCAATCGCATGATTGAACCATACAAATGGTTCAGTTGCACGAATGAACAATACTAACCTATAAATACAACCCAATTCATGGAAAAACGAAAGCATTTTTCTATTTCAACTCCAGATGTACCCTAGCCGTCCAGAAACCTCCAACTTGATACTCCAAGTTCATAGAACGCAGTAGATCGATTCCTAATCGATTCTTAACGTTTGATTCAATACTTTATTGATTCTACATGCGTTCTCACTCATTGGATCGCCAATCAAATAGGATTCTGCACTATTTGGTTTGTTTTACACGTTAATCATTCGGTATTTCGTTAAAATACAAGGTCCCAACAAACTCTTCCTATAACTTGAAGTTCCTGCTTCACATAGTCCTTCACTACCTGTCAAACAAGTATTTGAGATGGAATCAAATTCCCTATGAACTAGGATGCCTAGTTCATGGGTTGGTAAAAGACCTCTAGTTTAACTACTCAAGGTTGTGTTGACCAATCTAATGAGGATCCTTCAAAGGGAAACATTTTACATATATACCCGGTTCATTCAACACATAATCAATTATGAGCTGGACCAGAGTAAGTTTATCTGTGCAGCTGCTCTACTTGTCCCTCACATGAGGCTGGCCATCTTAAAGGTGTTGAGGAGGGTGTCCACCAACTCTGCTGGAAGACACACTAAGCTTCTATTAAGTATGATTAAGCCAATGGCTCTTTGTGACATTCCTGTTAACCCTACATGTAAGGAACCCACACCAACAATAACCTTCAAAATGCCAAATCTACCTTCCCACCCCATCAAAACTACATATCAGAGATGATCCAACTCTTGTTCAATCTACTCTGATTAATCAAGTCCCCTATCCAGAAAGGCTAGAGTGGAAACCTGGGCTCCCACTTAGTCTGAGGTCCCACCTCCTAAACAATGAACCTCAATATGGGTATTGAGTCTCCTCAGTCTCAATCCCATGAGCCCCAAAAGCAAGCAAAGAATCCTCAGGATGAGTCTCTATACTCTCCTAAGCACCCAAAAAGGGACAGCCTCATCATAGGCTTAATGTCAGTACACATTGATCATGGTCCCAGGTCATTAGGCATAACTTCCGTATCCTTTACCGACCTTCTTATAGGTACTGATGAAGAAATTATGTCTCTTCAAGACCATGAGGTTGATCTACAACACCTCTCTAAAGATCAACTGAGCCTAGAGAGATCTTTGATTTCTAGTCCTCATCAACCCAAACTAAGGTAAGTCCCTCTGGTGTGGAGGGGACTCATGGAGATTCAGCTGCTACTACTGAAGGTGTCTCATTGGAACCTCAGGACAGTGGTAACATCTCTGAGACTGAATCTATGACAATTGTTCCTTCTAATGACTCTGAGGGTGAATATACTAGGTATGTTACCTCATCTCCTAATGATTCTTCTAAAGAAGATGAGGGAACTATGTAGCTCTTTATTAGAGACCTACTATCTAAAGTCGCAGATCTTGAACTTAAGGTTAACACTTTAGAGGATAGGTCTGCCACTCAGCAACTTGAGATTTAAAATCTCAAGGCTTAACTAGCTGACAAACAGAATGAGAGATCTGTTAGGCACATACCAATTCAAGTCTCTTTGACTTCTTCCTCTAGCTCATCAAGCTTTTAGGATGATGCTACCAAAGACGGGGAGAATGTTCAAAGACTAACACATTTGGAGCCATAAAGCTTAGCTCTTTCTGCACTGTCTTCTAGATATCTTGCTTAGTAGGTATCTGAGTACGGATGTTGCTATGGCATATTTTGTGGCTGAAGAGCTTCAATGGTTGAATGCACCATCTACCACACTCAAGGAAGTTGGTCAACCTAAGGTCCACATTGAACCCAAGATTGATTTTGAAGGGGATATGGGAACTGAAGGCCCAACAACCAAAACAGTTACGACAGATAGTGCAATCCCACAAACTGCGGAAGAACCATTGCAATCTTCCAAAGCAGAGATGCAAGTTGCGGAAGGGTTATACTCATTGTCTCTATGATCTAATTATCACAAATGCAATCCTTGAACAAGTATCTAATGTAAAGTGAGGACTTTCTCAACTTACCTTTCACTTAAACACCATCACTACCACATGCTCCAATCACCAACCACCAACCTCAAACCTCTACACAAGAACCTCCAACGTCTCAAACTTTTGAAAACATTAATAGAAAGAAGAAGTTGACTGCGGAGGAACTTCTAAAGGAGGAAAGGTTAAAGAAACTAAGAAGAAAGGTAGACTCTCCTTTGGAAGCTACTACTGCAACTAACAAAGTAGTTGTAGACAACCAGGAGACTATCAACAATCAAAGAAAAGTGGGGATCATTGACAGACTTGTCAATTTGGATACTTCTAGTGAAGATGGGCTCCTCTTATACTTAAGAAGCTAATTGAGTTGGAAAAGGCAACCCTACTATAGAAAGAACAAAAAAAAGCAGTAAGGTTGCCTTAGAGGAAGAAAGGTTGAGAAAGAAAGATGAAGTTGATCAATAGCTTAGGAGTGAAAGGATAGCTTTACTAATTTCTATGGGATCTATTTGGAGGAACTAACTCCTCATAACAGCGACACGATCTTGTGGCTTTTCATGAAAGAACAAGGTCAAATGGAGAAAGAGAGGAAGAAGGCTGTGAATCCAAGGATCACAATCAGGAATTATCAGTGTCGGTTGAAGACAAGTCAACGTTTGTGGAATCTGTACGATTTCATATGCCCAAAACACATAGAATATTGATGCGGTTAGTACGTCATGATCAAAGTCGGGTTATACCCAATAACAAGCTATACAAACGCCATCAATTATTTATTTGTTGATAAGATCATACAATAAATATTGACACCTATTTAGTAATTGGTTTTCTAAATATTGCTTTTGTGAAAGAACAATATTATATGAATAATTTGTTCATGAGATATTTATTTGATACATTATTTAAGTTGGTTAAATAATGTCAAATAAAAGTGTGTCATGTTATAAAATTAGACTATGTTTTAATTTTATAACTTAATATGCATGGAAGTGTAGATTTTATAAAATTTCAAAACGTGGGAAACCCTTTTTGGGTTGGTGCTTGCGGCCGCCAAGGGGCATAGGGAAGCACATTATGTCTTGGCTTCTACAAGACTTAATTGATTCATTCAAGCAACATCTATGCTACACTTTCTCTCACACACACAAAGCAACATTTATCTCTTTGAAGAAAGCTAATTTTGGGATTGAAGAAGCAAAACAAAGCTGAAAAATCGGTTTTTCTTGGCTGTTTTGGCTGATTCGGATTGTTCTTCTAAGGGTTTTCTTTTGGTGTAATGCTCCCTAACAAAGCAAGGTGTTTGGAAGAAGCTTGTGGGTATTACAACTTGAGGTTCTCTTCTTTGAGAGCTGCATAAACAATATCATCATCATTTTCATCTCATCCTTCTTTCATTCGATTTTTGAAGGCTGCTGAAAGGTAGTTATGGCAGCCCTTTGTGGCTGTCATATTATGTTGTTTTATGTTCACATAGCATGCTCATTCACATACAATGATCCTTTGATATATGGGTTGTTTCATACATTAATATGGTCACCTAATGAACCTGTTTTCAGCTTATAAACAAGTTTATAATGTTTTATTCCGCTGCGTTTTCAGAAAGTTTAATGGGTTAAACTATGGCTTTGTGTTCCTACAAACCCATCAATGGCATCTAGAGCTGGTTATGTAGATAGCATGCTTGTTAGTATCCTTATAAAATTTGTTTTATTGGGATTTTATAACCCTTTTAAGGGCTGAAATGTTATTGTATGTTGAATCCCCAAGCTTTCAAGGTTATATCACACATGCTTGTGATAAACCTTGAAAGATATGTATGATGATATGTATATTGTTTGACAATGTTTGAAACCCGTATTTTCAGTTTATGTTGGCTGAAAATAGTGGGTTTTAATGGGGATTCTTAGTTATATTTGGATGATATGATGAATGTTCGTATTGGTGCATAACCTAGCTTTTGGCCTTGTGTTGTTTGGATGTTTGGTTTTGGTTTATTCAATAGGGTTGTATATTAGTTTGTGCTTTCTTTAAAAATGTAATTCTATTTATTCATTAGGATGTAATAATAGATTAGGAGTATTTTTCTTTTACTAGAAAATATGTATTAGGATACATATTTTGTAAAAGAAGATGCTCGGGAAGGAAGCACAAGAGGAAGACACAAAAGAAGGACTTAAAGCATATGGATGCAAGTTCAAGTGGGGGTCTATGAAGACCTCAATTTTGTGTTGTATTCCACCCTTAGGAAAGACCTAATGATCACACTTGTGATGGCAAACAAGTGTGGTCACAATAGTAGCTATGGTTATGCACATTATGGTTGTTATATTATGCTTGTTTGATGTGGTTTTATGAATGATTGTATGATATTTGGATATGATTAACAATCTGAATAAAATAATCTTAACAAGCTAATATAAAATGGTTCTTAATCATTAAGTGTTAATAAATGGTTATCAAAAGGATTAATGATTTTATAATAAAATGGGTTTTATTAAAAGAACCATAGGGTATCTTGTATTGAAAGCATGCAAACACAAGTACATAGAGTATTCTAAACTAGAATTATGAAATCTCTAAACTTTTGTCAACAAGTTTAACACCGTCCTTTGCACACACTTGAGTCATTGGAAAACTTTATGGGATAAAGTTACCTAACCATTTAGAGGGAACTTGTGACTTAAGGTGGGGTATTGGTGGGATAAAGGTCACCTAACCACTTATGTGGGTAAACTCACACATGTGTGCAAGTAGGGTAACTTGATTTGCAAACCATGTTAAATGGATCACCTAAATATGGTTTCCAAATGGTGTTGATGGGATTAACATGCCGACTTTACAGATGATGTTTAAAGTCGATCCCACCTCTAGAGTTGCAAATGGTTGCAACCGTCAACCGTTGACCACCTTATTAATTTAAATCGTGAGATAAAGGTCACCTAACCACAATTTAAATGTAATGTTGGGTTCTAGATTTTAATATAAAATGACCTTAAAAGACATTAATTATTAAAAATAGCAATATCGAAAATACTAAATAGATCTTTGTTATATTTTGTAGATGGCCACCAATAATGACAATCATGATAACTCATCCGCGTCCACCCAATCATTACGAGCGATCCTACAAAAGGAACGTCTAAATCATAATAATTTCATTGATTGGTATCCAAACTTGAGAATCGTTCTCAAGCAAGAGAGAAGATCATATGTTTTAGACGACCCTATCCCCGATCAGCCTACCGAGGATGATGAGGAGGCCTACAACGATTGGCTGAAGTACACTGAGGACTTCGCCCAAGTGTCTTGTCTCATGCTAGCGAGCATGACTCCGGATCTCCAAAAGGAGTATGAACATCACGGAGCTTATGACATGATAACCCAGCTGAAGGAAATGTTCCAACAAAAGCAAGGGTTGAGCACTTCGAAACGGTTCGAGCACTCCATGCATGTCGTATGGACGACAACCAATGTGTTTCATCTTATGTAGTAAGATGAAAAGTCATATTGACCGCCTCGAGAGGCTTAATTGTCCCGTCTCGAAGGAATTGGCCACGGATTTGATCCTTAATGGCTTACCAAGAAGTTCGAGACATTGTGTTGAATTACAACATGAATGCAAGGACAAGAGTATTGGTGAGCTTCACTCAATGCTTAAAACGGCTGAGGCGGCCATGGGTAAAAGGGTTTTACCCGTTCTCACCATCCATGAACATGGGAACAAGAAAAGGCCTCATCCCGCACCCAAGACAAAGGTTGCCAAGGGTAAGGGACCAACATGGGGAAAGGGGAAAAGGTGGCAAGGGTGCCACCCAAACCACAAGAGAAGAAGCAAAAGGTTGCTACCAATGACCCATGCTTCAAGTGTGGGGAGATTGGACATTGGGCAAGAAATGTCCTGTCCATCTCCAAGAGTTGAAAGCAAAGAGGGATGCTGGGCAGACCTTAGGTACAATATACATGATTCATATTAATCTTAATGTTACATCTTCTAACACATGGGTATTGGATACTGGATATGGAACTCATATTTGCAATTTGTTGCAGGGGTTCAAAAGAAGTAGGGACTTCAATCAAGGGCATGTTAGCCTCTTCATGGGCAATGGAACAAAGTCCAAGTTGAAGCTTGTGGGGACTACATCCTAAAACTTCCAAGTGGCTTGGATGTTATTTTGAAGAATGTTTTGTATACTCCTAGTTTGACTAGGAACATTATTTCTGTATCCTAATTAAGACATTATGATTATGTATTATCTTTTGTTGAAAATGATATTCATGTTTCTTTAAATGATATGTTCTATTTTAAAGCAATCCCATTAATGGTATTTATGAATTGGTTCATGAAAATGCTTTAAATAGTTCATTGTACCAAACTAACACCAAGAAACTCAAGTTGGATTTGAGTGATACCTATGTTTGGCATTGTGGTCTTGGTCATATAAACAAGAAACGTATACAAACACTTGAAAACAATGGTCTTTTAAAAACAAATGAATGTGATTCATTTGATGTATGTGAATCTTGTTTACAAGGAAAAATGACTAAGGCACTCTTTAGTGGAACTAACGAAAGGGAAAAAGATTTATTGGGAATCATACATTTGGATGTATGTGGTCCTTTTAAACCAATGACTAGGAATGGTGAAAGATACTTCATTACCTTTACCGACGATTATAGTCGCTATGGGTATGTGTACTTATTAAGCCACAAAGATGAAGCTTTTGAAATGTTCAAAATCATCAAAAATGAAGTAGAAAATCAACTCAACAAGTCAATCAAAGTTCTCCGTACCGATAGAAGAGGTGAATACCTAAGTGATGTTTTTCAAGATCATCTTAGGAGTTATGGGATTGTCTCACAACTCACTCCACCTAGAACACCACAACATAATGGTGTATGTGAGAGGAGGATCGAACCTTATTGGATATGGTTCGATCTATGATGTCTAGAAGCACATTGCCTCTGTCATTTTGGGGTTTCGCTTTGCTCTCCGCAGCCCGTATTTTAAATATGGCCCCAACAAAAAGGTGGAAAGGACACCCTTTGAGATATGGCATGGAAGAGTTCCATCCGTATCATACTTAAGGGTCTGGGGTTGTGAGGCTTATGTTAAGACTCCAACCCCAAACAAATTGGAAGTCCGATCCACCAAGTATATCTTTATTGGATATCCTAGAGATTCTATGGGATATTATTTCTACGATCCACTAGAACAAAAGGTGTTTGTTGCCAGAAAGGGTGAGTTCTTAGAAGCAAAGTTCCTTATGGAAGGAACTAGCAGTAAAACAGTGGATCTTGAGGAGGATCAAGAACCACGACCCGATGCACGTTTGGTTGAAACTGGCACTCAACATGAGGATGTTGAGGATGATCAATACACACAAAACGTTCGCATAAGTGGTAGAACTAGTAATCCACCTGAAAGATATGGATTTTTCTGGATGGATGCTATGTGGTAGATTCAGATGAACCAACCACGTACCAGAATGCCGTGTCCAATTTGAATCGTGACAAATGGCTTGGGGCCATGAACGTAGAGATGCAATCCATGTATGACAATCAAGTTTGGGAACTTGTTGTACCATATCTTAATTCTAAAGTAGTTGGAAGCAAGTGGGTTTTCAAGAAGAAAACCGATATGCATGGAAACTTGGATACTTATAAGCTAGACTTGTAGCAAAGGGTTTCACTCAAACTCAAGGGGTTGACTATGATGAAACTTTCTCACCTGTTGCGATGCTAAAGTCTATAAGGATATTGTTTGCCATAGCTGCTCATTATGATTATGAGATTTGGCAAATGGATGTCAAAATGGCTTTCCTAAATGGATATCTTGAGGAAGATGTCTATATGGTTCAGCCTGAAGGTTTTATCGATCCAAAACATCCTAATAAAGTATGCAAGTTAAAGAAATCAATCTATGGATTGAAACAAGCATCTAGAAGCTGGAATCATCATTTTGATGAGGAGGTAAAGAATTTTGGCTTCATCAAAAACACTGATGAGGCTTGTGTGTATAGGAAGGCTAGTGGGAGCACAAAAACTTTCCTAGTATTGTATGTTGATGACATACTACTATTTGGAAACGACATTCCAACCTTGGAAGGTGTAAAAATGTCAGGACCTGGTATTTTACCGAAATACCTAGAGATTAACGTGTAAACCAGATCAAATAGTGCGGAATCCTATTTAGTTGGCGATCCAATCAGTGAGAACACACGAAGAATCAATCGAGAGTTGAAACTAACGTTAGAAATCGATTGGGAATCGATCTAATGTGTTCTATGAACTTGGAGAACGAATTGGAAGGTTTCTGGACGGATAGGGTACGTCTGGAATCGTAATTGATCGAGAGTTCTTATTTTTCACGAATTGAGTTGTATTTATAGGTTGGTATTATTTGATCGTGCGACTGAACCATTAGTCTGGTTCAGTCGTGCGATTGAACCATGCGGTTGATTCATTCGTACGACTGAGTGTTCAGTCGTGCGACTGAGCCAATCTTATGTTGCAATCGTGCGACTGAGCCAATCTTATGTTGCAATCGTACGACTGATCCAGTCTCCTGGTTCAGTCCTGCGACTGAGTCAATCATGTGAAGTTATCCATGCGTATGGTTCATTCGCATGAGCCATTCGCATGAGAACTTCATTAAGTTAAGTTTGAATGTTTTAATTAATATAACATGATGTGCAACCATTCAAGCAATCATAAACCCAATCATTTCAATCACGACTCATTAATGAAATGTTAAACATCACAAGTAACAAACAGTTTATGTCATTTCATTAATCAATACAGATTACATCATACTCAGACAGACAAGATTCATTACATTTCAAATCATGATCTAGGGACATATACATGCATCAACAAACTCCCCTTGGACCTAGATCTATCTAGTCTCTTGTCTTGTGCATAACCTCCTTATACTTATTGTACTTCTCCTCCTTAGTGACTCCTGCGTGAATCTCAAACGCAAAACAAAGTCGTATAACGTTTTGGAACAAGAGGGCTTGTACAATGTCTTGTGTGTCATAGAACAGTGGCCACTTGTATAATGTATAGACATCATTAGCAACAAGTTTGTTAGCCATCGGGTCGAATACCCTAATAGTATCCATTTCGCCCTCTTTATTCAGAACTATGACAGCTTCAGCAGTTCTCCAATCATAGTACCACCATTTGAAGTGTGGAGTGAAGTCCTGTGGCATTCCCTGAGAGGGATTCTCGACATAGTGCGCGAAGGACTCCACTTCAACACAATCTTGGGCTTGCCACTACTGGCATCAACCTCAGACCTTCTTAGATACCTCGTAGGCTGTTGTGGTCTGAAGTTAACCCATCTGGTGTGGTACTCCTTCTTCAGGGCAGCCTTGAACCAGCCTGATATTTTTCGTGGGTCAGCATACAGCAGCTTTAGCTTAGCCAGCTGGTTGAGCTCAAAACCAGGTAGAGTCTTCAGATCATGTGGAAATCTGAAGTACTCTATGCCCTGTTCCCTCTTAACTGCATACGCGTTAAGGTCATCAAAATAAGCCCATGCAATAATCCTGCCTGACACCTTATGGTGTTTCTTGACTCTGTAGAGCTTGGTGTAGGCATCTTTCTTTGGTGCAGCACGCTGGGCTCTAACTTCTTCAAAACAGGTAGCCCACTCAGCCTTTTGAGTGTCTACGTCATTATTTGAGGCTTGGGCTGTTCCTTGGTCTTTCCTGTTTCCTGCTCCATCTTGTCTAGTACCTCAAACATATCACTGACTAGAGACTCACCCAGATTGGGGACCACATTACCCTCGTTGTCAGCGTACTGAGGGTACTCTTCTTTGTAATATCTTCAACCTCAACTTCATCAACGTCATTTAGTTCTTCATCACTGGTTGAATCAACTGTTGGAGCATCCTTGACGATTTCATCAGGATTGAGTCTGAACATCTCTGCCAGTTGCTCGTTAGATAGGTCATGAATTATTTCCCCTTCTTCAGGGGTATAACTCACAGACCTTCTTATAATCCCTTGCAGATCAAGAGTCACGGTTAGTTGAGTCTTGACCTATTGAAGGGGAGCAATGTCAAACTCATCCCTTTGATAGTTTGGATCTGTTTGATTTAAACATTCAACACATAAACCATTAGTAAGTGATCAAACAGAATTATATCAACTTAATATATAAACATTCAACACACAAACCATTAGTAAGTAATCAACCAGAATTATATCAACGTAATATAAAAATTCAACACATTTGTTTTTTTTTCATTCCATGATTCAATCAAAATAAATAAATACATAAGACATCTAATCTGTACTTTTGTCTTGAATCCTGGGCTCGTCGCGGAGGAGCAGAAGAGGTAGATGGCTAATCCTGTCGATTCTTCGATCTTCGCTCTTGACTAGAAGCACAGGCCGATGCAACCGCATCCCCTCCTTCTGCTTCGTTATCATCATCTCTACCTTCTGTCTTTCTTCCTCTGTCTCTTCTCATCCTCAGCATCTTCCTCATCGTCATCATCATTTTCATCATGACCATCTCCATCATCCCCATCACCCTCTTTATCTTCAACGGCTCATCCTTTGACCCCTTTAACCTCAGCATAATCGTCTTGTTGGTCGTCTCCAAATCCTCTATACGTTTGGCTGATTGGGCCTGCTGCTCCTGGAGTTGGGACATCTCGACTCTCCTAGCATTGATTAGCTGGGTCTGCTGATCTATTATCCAAGCCTGCTCTACCAACTGCTGAGACTGGGCAACAGTCAGATCGGTCAACTGGCGAATCTGCGTCGCTTTCTCTTCATCTGCAGCTAGCAGGCGCATCACCATACGGTTAAGCGCCGATAGCTGCTCCTCTACCCCGATGTGAGGTAGAGTAGATCCATATACATGTGATGGCTGGGTTGAGGTTCAGCATGATGTGAGGTGGTGGTGGTAGTAGCAGTGGTGAATATGGGTCGGTAAGAGGTGCTGGTGATGTAGGTGTGAATGGTATGGTGGTGGATGGAAGGATACAGTGGTGGTAGGTAAGGTGGTGGTTGTGGTAACAGTAGTGGATGTGGTGGCTGTGGTGATGGATGGTATGTTAGTGGAGGTGGTAGTGGTGGCTGTGATGGTGGAAGTAGTGGCAGCAGTGGTAACGAAGGTCAGGCGACGCTTCTTCTTCTTCAGTCCGTGTGGTTGAGCCATCCTCTTCCTCCTAGTCCCGGTGGAAGTGGATGCTCCCCCTGCAGCTCTGCCTACTGAACCCGGAGCATAGCTTGGGTCAGTCTCTCTCTCAGTGGAGTCCCGAGGGTGTTCACCAACCACCCTAAGACTGTGTTCTGTGGGACAACTTTGCTTCCCAGTCCTAGTGAGGGGCTCCTCATCCGACTCCTCCTCTTCCTGATCACCAACAATGAACCCCTGATGGAAACCGCCGTCTCAGCAACCTCTCCGCAGTGTCAGACCCTGGGGAATAACATCTGACTCAGTGCCTCTTTGAGTAGCAGCATATCATCCCCTGCGTTACCGCTGTCATCATCATCAAAATCCATATCTGGTAGGAGCAACCTCTCATCATCGGAGTCGCTGTCATCGTTACGCCATTTGCGTCTGCCAAGCGCCACATACCTCTCGTTGGCCAGGTGGCCAATCAGTCTCTTCACTTGGGGCTTAACCTGCTTTCCCCTGTAAACTCTCATCCTGCCCAGAGTAGTATCATCCATTATCTCTAAGGCCACTGCGTCATGACTCTCTTTGGCAACTGTGGCAGCTTCTCGTTGAAGACGACCTGTAAGAATCTGGGGTACATACAAAACCCCTCTTTTCCCTTGACTCCAAGTTCTCCACTAAGTAGGAGAATATCATGCTGGAAAAACTAAGGGGTGGTTCAGAACCAGTGCCACGTAGGCATTTTGAATCTGGTCTGAGAGGTCGTCAAACCCCCCCCTCGATGCAACACACTTGAGGATCACGTGTGCTAAGTACTTGTATGGGGGCTCAGGTTGCTCTTGTTGAGCACACCTGAGTTGATATCCCCAGCGTACTTTATCCTCAGGAAGCATCCTCTCACTGTCAACGGATGTAGTTTAGTAGGATGATCAGCGTCATCCCCAAACTCTAGGACCCTCTGAATGTCGGCAGTAGAGATCTCAATATCATGGCCCAATATAGAGCTCCTAATACAGTACGGCTCACGAGAGCGGTCCACCGAGGCATTCTCCCAGAATGCCTGATGGAGTGATCTATATGGCGTGCACGGCGTGGAGATAGCTTATGAATCCGGGACCGTCTCAAAAGGCTATAATGTCGGTAAACTCAGCCCCGTCCCTGGTGGTGTGATCCAAATGGGCATAGATGTTGTGCTTTGGATTTATGGACCACCTTTCTGCCATTTACCTAAAACACACAAGACAGAACCATTAGTACATAAGACATGAAAACTTCTATTCTAAGTGTAAAGTTGAAAGTCATTTTGATTCATTCGTGCAAATGAATCATGCGACTGAAGTCAGTCGTCTGTTCTTTCATGCGACTGGACCCATTCTGGTCAATGTGACATGCGATTGGGTTCAGTCTACTGACTGAGTCTGCGAATGGTTCAGTCGGCCGACTGAGACCAATCGTATGGTTCATTCGGCCGAATAACCCAATCGCCAGATTCAATCGTGCGATTGAAGTTCATCCGGACGACCAGTCGCCTGTCTCAGTTGTTCAGTCGCCTGTGGTTTGCGTCTTGATCAATACAAGTGATTTAACATGGATTACTGGTTCAATATACTCGCATTCTTGTTACTAATAACCTATCAACCTTAATTTTAACATTTTGCATAGTTGACGTAGTTATTAGGTCGCGTTCTGTCTGTTTCTTGTTTTCGTTCGCATTTCACCACATTATGGTTCAATCCTTCTGATTTCAATGAAACAAGACTTCAATCTACCTGTATAATGAATGGCGAACGTTAGTGAATCAAAAACAATGATAAACAGTGCTAGTAAAATTTGGCAGAGTAACGGTAGGGAGTGCGATTTAAGGGCGATTTGGGAGTGATGAGTGAGATGCGATCGACAGAGCCCTTTAAATACTGAAGTTGGGCTCAGTCGGCCGACTGGCCTCAGTCTCCCAGTTCATTGGGCGACTCAGGCTCAATCGTACGATTAGCCCAACCAGTCGCATGCACTTGACCGACTGAGATTCAGTCGGTCGACTGGCTCAGTCGTGCCTTTCATTCGCATGTTCAGTTGACCGAATGAGTTTCAATCGGTCGACTGATTCATTCACCCTCTTCCAATCGGTCGAATGGGCTATTCTGATGAGCCATTCGTGTTAGTGGAAGCCATTCGCATGGTTGGTCCATTCTCATGGTCCAATCGTGCGAATGGGTCACACTTAGTTAATTTTTCTGCCATTTATACCAATTTACATTTAAGCCCTTTTAAATTAATTGAAATTAACGTTATGAGCCTTTGATCATTTCAGACATGATCATTTTATTTTAAAAGCATTTTGATCACCTCAGACGTGATCCTTTTAGACACTTTAGTCACCTGAGAGGTGACCCTTTTAGAAGCACTTTGTCACCTCAAACGTGACTATTTAAACTTTCGAAGCACATATGGTCATCTCAGACATGACCCTTTTAGTGATTTGATTCCTTCTGATTTTCCTGATGTAGCCCGACACACACCTACAATTACAATTAAACCCAACTAACTAATTTAAAACCTTGAACTAATTTCATAAACAAACTTATTTTGGCTTTTTGTGAGAGATAAATCCAGAGATTGATATCTACGAGATTTGGTTTGGGAGTAGACAGCTTTCAACTTAGATTGATCATATCTGGACCAATTCAAATTTGGAATCATACAGGTAGGTCAAATCATTGGGACTTGTTATTAAAACTTTTTGATGCTTAAATTCTCGGTGTTCATCCAGAGTCGTTAGCAACTTAAGGAAATCATACTGGAACTCTTAGATTTTCACATTGGTTTGAACTCTTGAGAATGTAGCCACTAAGATTGTCAGTATGTTTGTCCACTTAATCCATACACAGACTTTTGACGCAGACTGGTGACTGATTTAGGTTTATTTTTCCACTAACATTTGTGGATCCCGCACTTATATGGTAATCAACATTCCTCAGAAGCTTTTGAGCGGTCTACGGGTATTATTACAAGAAGAGACTATTCTTAGAGCTTTCAAAGAGAAGCCTGTCCTCAGGTCATGCCATCGCACAGCAGAGAGGCGGCAAACAACAATGAATTCTAGAATATCTAGGTTATGCTTATCCTCAGGTCAGTGCCATCGCACAGCAGATAGGCACACAACTTATCTCCTTGTTAGAGCAGCTTATTTTATGTTACACAATATGCACCAACAACATAAGTCATTAGCTTTATTGCATTTGTCTTTCATTTTTTTTTCTTGCTTTGCTCTAATTATGGTCATCCGCACACATTTGTGGCATTTAAATGCTCATTACCCCTTATTGGAATATATTTGATTATGTTAACCAGTGATAAGATGGAAGCCCACAGTCAGTTGAACAACTTAGTTTGATCTTGAGATCACCAATCAGGTCTAATTTTCTATTGTGTTGAATCTACCAACACATCATTTGTGGTCTAGCAGCCTCTAAGTCTACTTTCTTTGTGTCACCTTAGGAGTTGCCAGTTTTCTATCATCTTCCCTTTTTATATTGCTTAGACTACACAGACTTATACTTTGAACTTTTGCATCTTTTCAAAACTTAAATTTTTAAAGTCCCTCTTGATTTCTTCCTGTGTACTATCATTTTCCAAAGATATTGAATCGGTATCACAGACACAATCTACCTTATTTCAGCTAGTTACCCCTTCTCCCTCATTTTATTTTTATTTTTATTTTTTTTATTATTTTTTTTAATGTTAACTTGCTGACATATTCTCCCCCTAAAATTCTAAAATCATTTCTGGTTTAATTATTTTTGGATTTTAATAACAGCAAATACCGAGTTTAAATATAACAGACGAAAAAAAACAGATAACATAAAATGAAATAAACTTTAACTAAACTACCTCGGACTACACATTATTTCATCAGGAATTACCTCACTTTTCTTTTTAACGTCGTTGACCTCTAGCAAATATTGAAAACGTGGTTTATCAAGGCTCTAGTATAGAGGTCAGCGCGTTGAAAATCAGTATTAATTTTAACCACATCAATTAAGTTCTTTTCAAAACAGTCTCTTATGAAGTGGTATTTAATATCGATGTGTTTGGTTTTAGGATGTTGAATTGGATTTTTAGTTACTACATTGCAGCAGAGTTATCAACAAAAATAGGAGTAGATGAGAATTTTAAACTGTAATCCCGCATTTGCTGTTGAATCCAAATGATTTGTGAACAGCAACTTGCAGCAGCAACATATTCGGCTTCACAGGTTGACAATGCAACCGATGTCTGCTTCTTACACTGCCAGGTAACTAATCTTCTCCCAAAAATTGACACCCCGCTGATGTAGACTTGTAGTTCATCTTGCATCCCCCGTAATCCGAGTCACTATACGCGTAAGTTCAAAGTCATCATCATGAGGATACCACAATCCAAGTGTGGGTGTACCCTTCAGATAACGAAAAATCCTCTTGACCCCGATCAGATGGTTGTCCTTTGGTTTAGCCTGATATCTAGAACATAGACATGTAGCATACATAATATCAGGTCTTGAGGCAGTGAGATACATGAGGGATCCAATCATTCCTCGGTACATAGTGGCATTACTAGATCGCCATTCTCATTAGGTGCTATATCATGATTCGTAGCAAGTGGAGTCCCAGCAGCAGAAGCATTCTCCATGTCAAAGCGACTGAGAATGTCTCGTACATACTTGGTCTGATGTAGAAAGATCCCATTAGGTGTTTGATCCACCTGTAACCCGAGAAAGAACTTCATCTCCCCCATTGCACTCATCTCAACTCTTTCTTCATCACTGCTTCAAACTCTTTGCATAAGTCTTCGTTCTTTGACCCGAAGATTATGTCATCAACATATATCTGTACAAGCAGTAGGTCGCCATCCTTTTCTTTAATAAACATGTACAGTCAATGACTCCCCTGCGAAAGCCGTGTTTCACAAGATGAGTCGAGAGTTTCTCATACCAAGCTCGAGAGCTTGATGAAGCCCATATAAGCTTTGTCGAGCTTGTAAACTCTATCCCGATGATAAGGGTCTTCAATCCCTCGGGTTGACTTACATAGACTGTTTCCCTGATTTCCCCATAAAGGAATGCACTCTTCACATCTAATTGGTAGACTTTAATCTTCATGTACGATGCATAGGCAAGGAAGATACGAATAGCTTCCATCCTTGCCACGGGTGCAAACACCTCATTATAGTCAATCCCCTCGACTTGGCGAAAACCTTGAACCACCAGTCGAGCTTTGTTCCTGATAATGACTCCTTGGTCATCCTTCTTGCATTTTAGTACCCATTTGGTGCCAATGACTTTAGCACCTTGAGGTCTATCAACCAGAGTCCATACACCTAACTTCTTAAACTGCAGAAGTTTTCTTGCATGGCACTCACCAACGCCTCATCATTTAGTGCTTCACTGATATTTTTGGCACAACCTGCGAAACAAAACATCTATAAGCACCATCATGAATGTAACCTTTCTCCATAACTAAGGCGTAATCAGCTGAGTATAGCTGATTTCAGGTTTGTACTCCTAATCTGACATCCCCAATAACATTTTCATGGGGATGATAGACGTTTAGTCGTGATCCTGGAGTAGTAGGCACAGCCACCTCAGAACCGAGATTGTGAACATTTTGTTCTGCATCTGAGGAGGATGGAGTTGAGGTTCCGAAGTCGAAGGTGCATCACTCATGGATGCTTGTGGTCTTTCAGGAACTGGAACCTGTTCCTCCTGACTGTTCTGGTCATCTGCTTCAGTTTCATCTTCAGAGAGGAGTCACTGTCATCGACTACCCCCCGACTGAGTAGATGATTCTCCCTTGTGCTAGATGGTGTATTTAGAATATCATACATCATCCTCGTAGCTAACTCATCCTCCGAGGGAGAGAGAGGGATGTTGAAGGACTTGAAGAATCCATCATAATCGAAGAAGTATGCAGGTCCTTTGCCTGTAGGTGGTGTGGTATATCTCTGAACGTCGACATTACACCACACTTCTACAAGACCCGTTGAGTTATTGTAACTCGCTTGTTCGGTATGTTGTATCCTAGAAAAATTCCTTCATCTGCCTTCTCGCTGAATTTGCCTTCTTGTGTCTTCTTTAGAAGTGTACTCGGCGCGCCAAAAGGTTCAAGATACTCCAAATTCGGTTTGCGTCTTTGTAGTACTCATAACATGTCTTTCGTGGCGCTTGACTATTAGGACTCGATTAGTGTATAACACGCATTTGCCACCGCCTCATTCCAGAATTGGATAGGCAGTTTCGAGTTTGCCAGCATAGTCCGTGTTGTCTCTATCAAACTCCTGTTCTTCTCTCAGCAACGCCATTCATCTGAGTGTGTAAGAAGAAGTGAATTCATGCACAATTCCCTTCTCCTTGCAGTATGCCTCCATCCCTTGATTCTTGAATTCTGTCCCGTTGTCTGAGCGTACTTGTCTAACTTTTAGCTTGTAGAGAGATTCCAGTGTGGTTACTAATTCCTTGAATGTCTCCAATGTTTCTGATTTGGATTTTAGAAACTTACCCAAGTGAACCTTGAGTAGTCGTCAGTGACCACAAAACAGTACATGTCGCCTGCAATGCTCCTTGTACTAACTGGACCCAAACAGATCCATGTCAAGAAGCTCAAGAGGAAGTCTATTGAATGAACTTTCTTTTCCTTATGAGACTTTTTGTCTGTTTGCCTTTCTTGCAAGATACACAAAAGTCAGGAAGTTGGAAGTTCTTGACATTACTCCTCTCACTAAATCCTTCTGAATCAAATGATTCATCTTCCTTTGACTAATGTGTCCCATTCTCCATGCCAGGAGATGAGTCTTTCTCAGTAGCTTTAGATAGAAAGCACTAAACCTCATGATCCGTTGTAGCAGCTGTTGACAGATCCAAGACATAAAGGTCTTTATATCTTGAAGCAGTCATCAGAACATGGTCCTCTAGGATCATGATTCTTTCTTTCTTCAGCACGTACACTTCTTGTTGTCGAAGATGACTCTAAATCCTTTATCACAGATTTGGGAAACAGAAAGTAATTGTTCTGAAGTTGTTGAACGTAGTTCACTTTATCAAACTTAACTTTCTGATTTCCCACTTCTCCCTGAGCTGTGATATAGCCTCCTTTGTTTCCTGCAAAGGAAACATGCCCTGCTTTTATTTGTTTACGTTTGATAAAAGGGCTTTGTTTCCTGTCATGTGCCTGGATGCTCTGCTGTCTATAATCCACGTGTTAGTCTCAGCAGCGTTGTATCGAACACCCTGCACATACTGCAAAGGGAATGAATTAGTTTAGGTTAGGAACCCAAGCTTTCAATCTTCTTCCTAGGTGTCTCATAGAAATGACAATAGGAAGCAATGTGTCCACATTCTCCACAGTTGTAGCATGACCTGCTATCAACTTTATGAGTAGACTTTCTTTATGGAGAAGTGTGTGACACTCTAGTAACATCAATCACTTTAGTTTTTGACTCTTGTATGTTTGATGTTTTCTCTGATTTAACAAATTTACTGTTTTAACCTGTTTCACTTTTTGGTTAACTGGTTTTTGACTTGAAGCATGTGAGAAAGTAACATTTGAAGTCCTTTTAGGTTCTGATTTGACTCTGTTTGACCCTGACTTTAAGTTGACTTTTTCAAATTCATTTTCCTAGATTAACATAAGGCAATTTACCCTTTGCCTTTGATGTGGCCTTCTTTTGTTTCTGTCCAGATTCAGTAGATGAACATGAGGTGTCTGGATCAGTACAAGAGGAGAAGTCACCACATGATCCTTGATGGGGTTATTATTTACTGGTCTAGACTTAGTGTTCATCAAGGTCTCAGGTGGTGGTGGAACCACTTTGTAGCCTAATCCTTCCCTGTTATTCCTTTCTTTCACTAAGTGTTGAACTATGTGGGAGAACTAGTCCAACTGTGCAGTTTCTGTTTTAATGAGTTAACTTCTACTTCTAGAACTGCCTTTTGCTTCTTAGTTTCTTCTAGGGAGTTTAGATAGTACCTAATGTCATTTGCTTGGTTAAGGCCACTACTTCGGTTTCCCTAAGTTGTTTAGTCAATAGGTCTATCTTTTCTTTATAACTGTGCTCATTTTGTTTTAGTACTCTATTAGCTTCAGTGCACAGTCATAAATCTTTTACTAAGTTATCATTATGATCTAATAACCTAGCAAATTTCCATCTATGCTATTCCTAAAAGTATCACAATCAGAACAAGCATGATTATTAAACATTTTGTCAGTAGTACTTACCTGAGTTGGTTCAGAAGAGTTAGCCATCAGTGCAGCATAGATGTCTCTGGTTCTGGTGATTCTGACTTTTCTGTCTCTGACGTGGAAATCTCCTCATTTGGCTTGTAACTGACCTCGGCTGCAGTTGTTTCTTCACTATGTGACATTGCTATCTCAACTACTAGATCCCCTTCACTTGCAGAATCATCATCAATATTCTCAACACTGGCAATGTTAATTCTCCTGGTGAGACAAACCTAAAACTCCAATCCTGTCCTTCATCATCATGAGCAGTCAAGGCTTTTGGATCCTTGTTTGATGAAGTAGAACTGGAGGCTTCTTGACTTGGCAAGTAAAGGATGAGAACGGGTTCCCATTACCCGTTTTCTTCTTGGCTTGACACATTCTCTTTTGAAGTGCCCCTTCTCACCACAGTTAAAGCAGGTCACTTTACTCTTGTCGAAGCCAAATGTGGTATCTTAGTAGCAACCAAGTTCTGTCCAGTCTTTTTCACAACTTCTTCGCCCTCCGGACAGCACTTGCTAAGGCCCACATTATATCCATTCTCTCAAGCTCCATTTCATCCACCCTCGTAGTCCTCATCTGCCAGATGGCAGTTTCCAATCTTCCCGCAACAAGTCCATCATATGAATGAACCACTGCTGCTAAAAGATCCATATGCTCTCGAGCTACTTCCACGGTCACATTACCGAGGTTCTCGATCTTCAGTTTGGTAGCACTTGCTTCTGATCCAATATATGGGTACATGATGACCCAGACGTGTCTGATCCAGAAGGAGAAGCATGTGAAGGACCTGACGAGCTAGACACAAAAGCAGTCTGGAGTGGTGCTCCAGATGTCTTAGCTTGAGGCGTGGCGTTGTATAAAGCTAGATTTTGTGTGTACGAAGACTTCTGAGCTCTATACTTCCCTTAGTGCTTCTTCTCGCAACTTAAGAATGAAGTCATTTATATCCAGCTTTACAAGCATTCCATTCTGTCTCAGGTTAGACACGAATGTAGCCCACTTATCAGGCAATCCGTCTGCGAAGTTGCTTACTTTCTCTTCCCTGTAGTAGCCACTCCATGTGTATGCAATTCGCTCATCATGTGGTAGAATCTGTCTATGACTTCGTCTAAACTTTCATTACCAATTGATGAGAAGTTATCGAATTCCTTCTTTAACTCCTTTGCCTTGATTTCCTTCAATGACGCTTCCCATCATATCTCTTCTCTAGCTCATCCCACAGTTTCTGGACTGCTGGAATTGTCTTTGGGGATAGACTGAGTAATCAATGCATAAACTCTTTTCTCTGCATTGTACTTTATTTTTGTGCGTCTGTCATCCCGCTTAATGTTATCTTAACTCCATCAGCTCCACCGGTGTACTATAACCGATCTCAATGGCTTCCCACAGATTAGGATCCACTCCATTAAGGTAGATCTCAAAACATTGTTTCCAGTGGGAGAAACTCATCTAAAGTCAAAAGCTTGGTGGTTTATTGTGATTACCCACCTCACTCTCAACAACAGCAGGTTCTGTATCCTTGAGTCCTTCCCGCAGTAAAGGCTGACATCTGATCTTCCATGACTAATAAACTTAGAATCTAATCAAACAAACTTTCACTGATGCGACTGAGGATGCGAATGATCTAATCGTGCATGAAACTTGCGACTGGTTCAATCGTGCGCTGAACTGGGCGATTGGTTCAGTCGTGCGGAATGAATCTGGTGCGTATGAGCTATGCGAATGAACGGTTCAGTCGGCCGAACGAGGGTGCGACTATGTCCAATCGTGCGTATGAGCAATGCGAATGGAGGTCCAGTCGTGCGAATGAGTCACTCGTGCGACTGAAGCTGCTGTTTTGCGGAAATTTCTAGGTTTGACGGGTTTCAGCCGTAAAGATTCGAAATTCACAAGTTCTAATCGCCTAAGTCTGTAGAAACCAAACTTCGATGAGCAGGGAACTTCAAGATCCTTTATTTGATGCCAAAGTGCGTTTTTAGTCAAAAACACAAACTTTTATGCAATCTTGAATGAATCAACACGTAATCAAGAGTCAAAGCTCTGATACCACTTGTCAGGACCAGGTATTTTACCGAAATACCTAGAGATTAACCTGTAAACCAGATCAAATAGTGCGGAATCCTATTTGATTGGCGATCCAATCAGTGAGAACAGACGACGAATCAATCGGAGTTGAAACTAACGTTAGAAATCGATTGGGAATTGATCTAATGTGTTCTATGAACTTGGAGAACGAATTGGATGGTTTTGGACGGCTAGGGTACGTCTGGAATCGTAATTGATCGAGAGTCTTATTTTTCACGAATTGGTTGTATTTATAGGTTGGTATTATTCAATGTGCGACTGAACCATTAGTTGGTTCAGTCGTGCGATTGAACCATGCGGTTGATTCATTCGTACGACTGAGTGTTCAGTCGTGCGACTGAGCCAATCTTATGTTGCAATCGTACGACTGATCCAGTCTCCTGGTTCAGTCGTGCGACTGAGTCAATCGTGTGAATTTATCCATGCGTATGGTTCATTCGCATGAGCCATTCGCATGAGAACTTCATTAAGTTAAGTTTGAATGTTTTAATTAATATAACATGATGTGCAACCATTCAAGCAATCTACACCCAATCATTTCAATCATGACTCATTAATGAAATGTAAACATCACAAGAACAAACAATTTATGTCATTTCGTTAATCAATACATAACATCATACTCAGACAGACAATTCATTAAATTCAAATCATGATCTAGGGAATATAATGCATCAACAAAAAACCTGGCATGGATGGAAGTTGTTTTTCCATCAAGGATCTTGGTGAGGCGCTTATATTCTGTGAAAAAATCTATAGGATAGATAAAGGCGGTTGATTGGTTTAAATCAAAGTGCATACATTGACAAAATCTTGAAAAGGTTAAGCTGGAGACTCTAGAAGGTACCTACCTATTCAAAGAGGAACGTTTGTTGGACCAAAAGAACAATGAGCCAAGATCAGAAAACCTCTAAGTCCCACATGGTATCACAAAAACTGCTGAAAGCCTCATCAGTAGTTTGACAAGTGCTGAAGACTTCAACAGCTGAAGATCAAGTGCTGAAGACCTTAACAGCTGAAGAACCAAAGTGTTGAAGTACAACAGCTGAAGAACACAAGTGCTGAAGCTGAAAGACCAAAGTACTGAAGTACAACAGCTGAAGAATTCACAAGTGCTGAAGATCAACAACTGATGTACAAGGTCTGAAGACAAAGACTGAAGACATCAGCTGATGATATCTACTGAAGTCATCAGCTGATGAAACACCTGAAGGTCAAAGTCTGAAGATCAAGTACTGAAGCCTCAGTAGTTTGTCACAACTGCTGAAGAGTACTTCTTCAGTAGTTGTGATATCAGTAGTTTTATTTTTTATGTTTCAGTAGTTTTGTAAAACGACTGAAGAGCTTGTTCTTCAGTTGTTGTAGTTTCAGTAGTTTTATATTTTGTACTTAACATGCTGATATGTTCTCAGTAGTTGTGAACATTTCAGTAGTTGTTAACAATTAGTTATTTTGTATTGGATCTGCCAGTTGTCACTTTCCGTGATAACAGCAGTGACTATTGCACTCTATATAAGGAGTGACAACCTATTGTAATAATGGGGGAATGAGTAATTGAATGGAATGAATGATTGATTTGATTAGAATATTCTACATCTATAAACATTCCTAGAAATCAGAAATACATATTCTCTCCTATAAACGTATGCGATCTTAATGCTTACAAGTATCGATTGCTTGCTACAATTTGTCTAATTCTAGTCTGTATTCCGCTGCTTTGTATTCTGATACATCAAACTTGTGATCACTGATCCTGTCAAATGGTATCAGAGCAGGTTAATCATTGATCGATCTAATAATTGATCATTGAACTGCTATTCAAGATCTAAGTTTGATTGAATTAGCTTTTGTTTGTTTTGCAAGAAACGGTTATAGAGATTGAATTTTCTGCATTTCTGCTCATTCATCCTGAGATCTTTTTCTTGGTTCTCATTGAGTTTGTTGTGGTTTGTCTAAAACTTTTTAAAACTTGAACTAAACTGTTTTTGAATTGAAAATGACCACTCCTTCCAATGATCCTCACAATACTGGTTCCTCAACCAAGCCACTATGCTGGTTAGGGAATGAGTATAACATATGGCAAAGACGTATGCCCCATCACTGTGTGTTAACAGCGCAGGGTGTTGGACATCAGTGGTACATGGTCACACAAGCCTATGGTGAATAACCCGGAAACCAATCAAATGGTTCCGAAGAGGAGGGAGCAATACTCAGATGAGGATAAGAAGTTGCTTGAGATTGATGCAAAAGCCCATGGAATTCTGGCCATGGCATTGCCCAATGAAATCTATTCTGGGCTAATGCATCATGAAATGCCCATGACCTCTGGATTGCTTTGAAAGAACAATTTGGAGGAACAGATGAGGTCTTGGCAAATAATAGAGAATTCTTGCCCAACAATATGAGACATTCTCTCATAGAAAGGGGTGAGACACTGACTCAACAATATGAGCGGTTTTCTTGTTTGATCTCTGAACTAAAAATGGTCAAACTTGAATACACCAATATTCAGATGAATAACAGATTTCTCAGATCACTGCCTGAGAGATGGGACACATATACTATTGTCCTACGCTCCAGTGCAAGTTTGGACAAACTATCTCTCACCCAACTCCATGGGAAATTGCTCACTTTTGAGAGAGAGATAGAACAGAAGAGAAAGCTGTCTTCATCTGGAAAGCTCACTGAAGACTTTATACAAGGCAACACTGCCTTGGTGGGTCATGAGTCAGAATATGCTTCATCTGAATGCCAGTATGATGAGCATTAATTTCTCTTCAAGCACTTCTGATTCTGCATTTGTAAGTGTTGATGGTCAGTTTACTGGGTGTAATAATGACAATCTATGTTTCATCATGGATGATCTCAAGGGGATTGCTGATGATGACTTAGAAGAGATGGATATTTTGAGCCAAATGGCCTTGATAAATATCAGATCTCAGAAGTTCTACAAAAGAACTGGAAGAAAATTCCCAGGACTCTCTGGCAAAACCAAAGTTGGTTTTGACAAGAGCAAGTTGAGGTGTCACAAATGCCAACGGCTTGGACATTTTGCAAGAGAGTGTAGATCAACTGGATCTAACTCTACTGCACCCTTTGTGACTTTCCTGGCAATAGTCAACAACACAGAGGGCAACATCCTGTCACATCTAGTCATCATCCTCAACAACAATCTCCGGCATATTTTGTTCCTCAGGGTCAAATGCCATATCAGTACCCTTGTTATTACATGCCACAGTCAAATCAAGTTCAAGTTCCTATGACACCACAACCTCATGCATTACCAGAACCTCAGCCTTCCCTATCTCATCAACAACCTCAATCTCAACAACACAGCTTCTTCACCCCAGGAGTTGTTGACTGGAGCAGTTTACCAGATGACTTGTCTGGTCATGATCAACTGTTCTCAGGTGCTGGTCAACATGGTGGTGACAGTCCCTTTGGAAATCTAGCTCTTATGGCTTTGGAGTCTGCTGATACTTCATCTTCCAATGCCTCTACACCTCAGGTATCACAGGTATCCTCTGAGGCAAAAGCCAAATTATGTTCTGAACAATGCATAGCAGCATTTGCTTCCATTAGAGAAGCAAATGTAGCTTTAATTAATAAAAACATTGAGCTAGAACAAATAATTTCCAAAAACAAAGCTGAGTTTGAGTTTGTGCTCAAAGATAAAAATGATGAGGTTATAAACTGAATTGCAAAATAATTGATGATAAGGCTAGAGAAGATGTACTTCTAGAGAAGTACAAAGATCTCAAAGAAACCCTTGCAGTTACCCAGGTCGAGTGTGATAGATGGGTACAATCATGCAAAGGGTTTGAAATGCTTCTTAGTAAGCAATCTGCTTCAAATGTGAAGTTTGGAATTGGCTACAATCACACTGCTCCCCT
Source organism: Flaveria trinervia (assembly GCA_025506515.1). NCBI lineage: Eukaryota > Viridiplantae > Streptophyta > Magnoliopsida > Asterales > Asteraceae > Flaveria > Flaveria trinervia. Next base: position 25,261,791 of record CM046454.1, on the reverse strand, counting down.
ACAGATTTTACCCCAAGAGCAGAGGTAGAATCTGATGGTGAGAGTGAACCAATCCATCACATCATGTGATCTACTTCTGATACAGCACAATCAGAAGTAGCAGTCAGCATCAAGCCCTCTTTGAAACTATCAGCTGATGTTGATGGTCCAAATGCTGACATTCACATGATCAATAAGTTGATCAACTCAGGAGTTAATCCTGAAGGTCCTGAAAGGACTGGAGAGCAGGATTTAACACCTGAAGTTCAAACTTCAACTGCTGTGTCACTGAAGAGAAGAAAACTGGCAGTAGAAAGAGTTTGAAGACTACTAAAGAGGTTGTCAAGAAAGCAACCAATGCTTCCAAAGCATTGAAGAACAAGTCTTCTGTTGCTTCACCATCTTTAGTTGATGATCAACCTAAGATGAAGAAGAAACCATGTGAAGTATGTGGTTTGTTCAATCATCTTACAGATGATTGTTGGTACAAAAGAGGTTCCAACTCAAACAAAAGAAGAAATTAATGAGAAAATGGTAAAATGAAAACTGAGTTTGAGACCACATTTGTATCAGCAACATCAAATCCTGTAACCCTTAAGTCCTTAAAGAAATCCAAAAAGGAAGGAGTTAAACAGGTGACAGCTAAGGGTGCTCAAAAGAAGAAGGGGCAACATAGGACCTTATCTAACTCCACTAGTAATGTGTCTGATGAGCTGAAAGCTTTATCACAAAATCAGACAAGCTGGTGATGATGGTACAACATCTGTTGGGTAGAGTTAACCAACTAGATTCTCCTATGTTGAAACCACAGAAAAGGAGGTCTAAGCCAAAGGACTCCTCTTCTACACCATCTTCTTCTTCTCAGGCTGTTGTTACAAATAAACATGTTAGTTTACCATCTATTGATGAGACCAGGCCCAAAACCAAAAAGGTTGGGTCTCTAAACTAACTGATTGTTTATTATTGCAGGGTTCTTCAACATGTCAAAGTAGCATCTGATATGTAGACAGTGGGGGATCTATGCACACATGGGAACATCTCTCTTCTTCATGATACTCTCAAGGAAGGAAAGAAGGGATTTGTCTCTTTTGGCAATGATGCTAGGGGTTACATCATCGGTAAGGGCTTTGTCTCCAATGGAGAAATCAAATTTGATGATGTTAATCATGTGGAAAATCTCAAGTACAACCTCTTGAGTGTCAGTCAAATGTGTGATAAAGGCCATGTTGCCCTTTTCACAAGTCAAAACTATAGGATTCTGTCATCCAAAGTTTTGCACTTGATTGACAAGGTGTTGGATGATCACACTCTCCTGAAAGCCAACAGGACAGGAAGAGTGTATGCCTTAGATCTCTCTAAGAAGATAGATCTCAAAGGCAATCCTTGCCTATTTTCCAAAGCCTCTTCTCAAGAATCTAAACTGTGGCACAGGAGGCTTGGTCATGTTAATCTCAAAAACATGAATCAGCTTAGCCACAATAGTTTAGTCAGAGGCTTACCAATAAAGGAGTTCCACTGTGATGAAACTGCACTGCTTGTTTAAAAGGAAAACAGCACAAGGTCTCATTTCCTCCTATTGAAGTGTCCAAGTCCACTGCCTGCTTGCAATTACTGCATATGGATCTATTTGGTCCTGTGAGAGTAATGAGCATGGCAAAGAAGAAATACTGTCTGGTAATTGTGGATGATTACTCCAGATTTGTATGGACTTTCTTCTACATTCAAAGGATGAGGCTGCTCAGAAGATTATCCACTTTGTGCTGTACATTGAGAAGCAGTATTCCCTTCCAGTCAAGTGTATTAGGAGTGATAATGGAACTGAGTTCAGAAATCATACACTTGATGACTTCTATCTTTCTAAGGGAATCAAAAGGCAGTTCAGCATTCCAAGGACTCCAGAACAAAATGGAGTAGTGGAGAGAGAAAGAACAGGACCCTCATTGAAGCTGCAAGGTCCATGCTGGCTGACTCAGGTTTGCCATTGACCTTTGGGCCGAAGCTGTCAACACAGCTTGTTATGTGCAAAATAGAGTTTTAGTAAATCAGAGGTTGATGAAGACTCCATATGAAGTTCTCCATCATTTGGCTCCTCTGATTTCATTTTTCAAAGCATTTGGGTGTCCCTGTTTTATCTCAACACAAAGGATCAACTCCACAAATTCGATCCTAAGGTGGATGCAGGATACTTTGTTGGTTATTCATCTACTTGCAAGGCATACAGAGTCTTCAACTGCAGAACAAAGATGGTTGAAGAAACTCTACATGTTAAGTTTAATGAATCTCCAAAGGACAAGATTCCACAAAGTCCTGTGGAGTTATTTGATTTGACATACTGCAATATGTTCCTTATCAAACTCCTGCTGTTGCTCCTGTCAACAGTTCACCACCTGGTGGTACTGCTGATGATGATGATGATTGCAGTACTCACCTCTTCAGGTTTAGTGATCAGCTGCCTGACTCAGCTAGACCTGATGTTCCTGTAGCGCCAGTAGCACCATCCACAACAAATGCTGATGAGATTTCTTCGAATTCAACCTCCTTTGAATTACCATCCATGATTGGTTTCAAGGAAATGATTCACCATCACCATCTGTTGCTGCTGAACCGGCTACAAACACTTGCACAGATCTCATTGTGTATCAAGATCTGAAGAATCACCCTATGTCTCAAATCATTGGTGATATCACTGCTGGAGTATCAACAAGAAGTCAATTGTCAAATTTCTGCTTCTATGCTCTCTTCATCAGTCAGCAAGAGCCAAAGAATTATCACATTGCTTTAAAGGACAATGGATGGGTTGATGCCATGCAGCTTGAGCTTTCAGTTCAAGAAACAGCAAGTGTGGGAACTGGTTCCTCTACCTCCAGGTAAGTGTGCAATAGGCACTAATGGGTGTTTAGGAACAAAACGGATGAAAATGGGCTTATTGTTAAGAACAAGGCCAGACTGGTTGTTCAGGGGTTTGCACAAGAAGGAGTATTGATTATGATGAAACTTTGCCCTGTAGCCAGACTGGAAGCAATTCAATTGTTTTTAGCTTATGCTGCTTATCAAAACCTTAAAGTCTTTCAAATGGATGTCAAAAGTGCATTTTTGTATGGAAAAGTTAAAGAAGAGGTTTATGTATGTCAACCTCCAGGCTTTGAGGACAATAAACATCCTAATTGGGTGTATAAGCTTGATAAAGCTCTTTATGGGTTAAAACAAGCTCCCGAGCTGGTATGAGACATTATCAAACTTCTTCTGGAAAACAATTTCACTAGAGGCTCCATAGACAAGACTTTATTCATTAAGAAAACTGGGGCAGCATAATCTACTTGTTCAATTTATGTAGATGATATCATTTTTGCATCTTCTGATCCAAAGTTGTGTGATGCCTTTACAAGTTGATGCAACAGAAGTTTGAAATGGGGCCATGGGAGAAATACAGTTCTTTCTGGGGTTGCAAATCAAACAAAAGGCTGATGGAATTTTATTCATCAGTCCAAATATACAAAACATCTTTTGCAAAAGTTTGATTTACAAAACTGTAAGCCCTGTTCTACTCCCATGAGCAGCACACACAACTAGACTCAGATCAGAAAGGTAAAGTGGTGATGAAACACTTTACAGATGTATGATTGGGTCCTTGATGTATTTAACAGCTTCTAGACCAGATATTATGTTTGCTACATGTTTTTGTGCTAGATTTCAGGCTGCACCTAAAGAGTCTCATCTGATTGCAGTCAAGAGGATCTTTAGATATGTGCAAGGCACTCCATCTCTAGGTTTATGGTATTCTACGGACATTCTGGTAAATTAGTGCTTTTTCTGACAGTGACTATGCAGGGTGTAAGTTGACCAGGAAGGAAATCAATTCTGGTGGATGTCAATTCCTAGGCAACTGCTTGATTTCTTGGCAGAGCAAGAAACAGACCTCAGTTGCTACATCCACTGCTGAAGCAGAGTACATTGCTGCTGCAAGCTGTACATCTCAGGTACTCTGGCTTCAAAACCAACTTTTGGATTATGGCATTACAGAGACAAAGACTCCATTGTTAATGGATAGTGCTTCAGCTTTGCATTGTCCAAATCCAGTCCAGCACTCTAGGACCAAACATATAGAGATCAGACATCATTTTATAAGGGATGTTTTGAAAAAGGTCTGATTGATCCAAGTTTGTGCCTAGTGCTGATGAGCTTGCAGACATTTTCACTAAGCCTTTGGATAGTTCAACTTTCCAAAACCTGGTGTAAGGCTTGTATGCTGCAGCTAGAATAGGTGACAACTACTGATGATCTTAGTAATTCATACTGATGATCATGAGTACTATGTCACATAAGTACTGATGAGCTCTTTTAACCTCAGTAGTTTTTATAACTACTGAAGGCTAATGTCTCACAAGTACTGAAGTACTACATCTGTTCTAAACTACTGATGTAGTTACAACTACTGATGCAGTTACATACTGCAACCAGTAAAATAGATAAGTACTGATGTCCTATGAAACAACTAAATCAGCCATAAAGACTGATGAATGTGTTGAGGACAGTTTGAAACAGCTGAAAAGCTAAGAATTGACGAAAAACAGCTGAAGAGAACTTCTCTTCAGTCGTTTGTACAACTGCTGTTTCATTTTAAACAACTGAAGCAAAACCACGTCTTCAGTAGTTTTATAACTACTGATGACTAATACCAAGTCTTCAGTTGTTTACAACAGCTGATGACAAACCACTGTCTTCAGTAGTTTCATAACTACTGATGACAAAGCACCATGTCCTCAGTTGTTTCAATCATCTGAAGTCAAAACCACGGTCTTCAGTAGTTTTCTAAACTACTGATGCCTAACACCACGACTTCAGCTGTTTCAAAGTCTGAAAGGATAATACCATGTCAACGGTCGTTTAAAACTACTGATGACTAACACCACATCTTTCAGTCGTTTCTTACCGTACCCTATAAATACCCCTAACCTGAGCTCTCCATGCTCATCTCTTCAAACCTAACGTTCCTCTCCAAAACTTCCTCTTCTCCATGGCGTCTATGCAAATAAAAACGCGACACAACTGTGTTGCTACCTCACAAAATCGCCGATCTGGACTAAGTTCGATACTGCTGTCGATCTTATGGTTTAGTCCCAATACAACAAGGCATTCCTTTTAAACCCCGTCTTACATGCCGAATCCTTGAACCAATTTTGGATGAACGTTACTGTTACAACTGGAGAGAACAACACACCATCCCTCCGGTCAGTCGTCAACAACAAAGAAGTAGTCATTACTCCTGCAACAATCCGTAAAATTCTTCAACTGAGTGATGCTACTTCTCCTGCTGGATATCCGAAGGGCACCATAGATCTATCATTTGCTCAGCATGGATATCAAGGCGATCTCAGTGCCACCACCATCATGAAGAAACACTTTAATGACGCTGAGCGCCTGATTTTTCACATGGTCAATGTATGTTTGGCCCCTAAGACGTCGTCTTGGGATCAAATGTCCACCAAATGGCAGCAGGTAATGTATTCTATCCTTGAGCAACAACCACTAAACTTTTCAGAATTAATATTTTCAGAGCTCAAAGATATGGCTCAAAAACTAACTGCCACCGTTGGATACTTATCCACGGTTCATAATGGCCATTATTACAGACCAGCTTAATGCTGAGGGACTTGTTGGCTTGGGAGTCCCTGCTACGGCTGTTCTGCGAGAAGTATACTCCCGGCACAACTCTGACCGAACACTCAAACTGGCTGCCAAGCTGTGAAAACCCACGCAGCTGGAACCCACAGCCACCACCTCCAAATCCAATGTCCCCACCAACCCCAACCAGAAACCCAAAATGGCTACTCAGGGAATTGAGTCCCCTGAGGATGCCCCTGCAACACAAACGCAGGATATATCCACTAGTCCAAACCCCCTAGTGGATACAATGACTCCTCCAGCCACAGCCGCTCAGGCTTCCTCTCAACAGGAGCCTGCAGCAACCCAAGGGGCACCTACTTATCTGGGATCTTACTCACTTGAGGAGATTGCCATTGAAGAGCACCATCCACCCCAGGTGCACACTGCTTCTAACCCTTACCCCAAACAACCGCCCCTCACAGCCCAACTTTAATAGTTGCACAAGTGCTGACTCAATTGCACTCCTCACCCCCTCCCCAGAAACCACTTACTACTGGGAATACCTCTACTATTGAGGGGGATGAACACAGTGCACCTGAGACCCACAGCACAGGGGTTTCCCAATTCTATCTCCTGGTGTAGACAAGGAGCTTAGAATATCTAGTGAGGCTGCCACCCCTCTCTGACTCAGCACATGACCAGAGTGAGGCTGGTAACATTGCTAAGACCCCCTAGAGGCAACAGCTGATGAGGGACATTGTCCTGAGGCTGGAAGTCCCAGTACCAAGCACAAGGGGCACATGGACCAACTGGTCTACACCCAGTGCATGTAAATCCTGCTTTAAGCAGGAGGTCAGGTGATTCAGTATCAACTGATGATGACCTGAGCTTCTTCTATGATGTAGTTGCTCAAAACACCATTCTAGAGGATGAGGTTAGCAGACTCAAAGAGCTGCTGGCCAAGATGTCTCAGGATGCAAGTCCATCTGCCACCATAATACACCCACAGATGGCACCTTCCCTTGAAGGTTTCCCAAACACAGAGCCACCCCAAAATCAACCACCTGCCTCTGCTTCAGGCCCTACTTCTCAGGAACAGAACCCTCCTGAGCAAATAGGTTGTACTCCAAAATTCCCTTCCTCTCATCACCCCCATAATCACTGATATAGTGATCAAAGCCCTTGATGAGAGGCTTTCCTCCACATTACAGCCCTGGTTGATGCTGCTGTCCAAAAGACTCTTTCTGCGGTACAAACCCCTTCCTCCAATGCAACCAAAAAGGGGGAGAGTACTGCAGTGAAAGAAAGGAAGAGGAAAAGATCCGAGGAAAAGGATGTGATGCAAGCCCAAGAGGAGGAAAAAGAAAAGCAACCTCTGCTCACTTACAAGCGAAGAGAAGTGCTGATGATCACACTGCTGAAGACAATCCTTGGAGGAGCTGGTCAAAGAAGCTGACACCACACACAACCGCTCCATGGATAAAATAATTGAACAACTCTTCAGGCAGGGGTTTGACACAGCCACACTGGATAGTGAGATCAGAAGGTTAGAAGTACAAGAGATACAACCCGATGGGCAGGGTATGATGCTCTTGAGAAAGAGAGGCTGGAAATAATTATCTGCTTTATTGCAAAATACTTGGGAAGATCATTAATGGAGATCCGCGCATGAACCAGGGACAGCATTCTGGCTATAGCCACCAGAATCTGTCTGTCTGAGCAATTCAACAAAGGGATTATTGTGGAAGCCCTTGATGAGGCTGGGGCTGGTAAAAGGTTAGAGATGGCTAAACTCACAAAGGCGAAACTAACTACAAGGATGCTAGATCAACCTTCCCTTCCACCCACTCAAACAGATCTTATCCCTCAAATCTCCCAACCAACCTCTAAGCCAAAATCCAAACATCCTCATTCTTCAAAACCAATTCTTCACCAACCCAACCATCATCCAGTGATGCACCCAGAAGGAGGAGAAGGGTGCTGAGGATGGAAGAAGAAGAAGAAGAAGAGGATGAAGATGATAGTCTGCCACTCTCTGCTGTTATGAAGCTACCAAAACCCCGAAGTCAACCCATGATCACACCTGACTCTCAAGGGAAATGGTCAGAGTCAAGATAGAAGAAGAAGAACAGCAGAAACAGCATGATGAGCAACTGTTGAAGATGGTTGACAAGGAATTTCCTCAGTCATCATCTATTCAAGCCATGAAAGGGCATGCTCAAAGGCTGTACACTCTCAGGCACACCTTTCAGTATCAGAAGGAGAGAGTGAGAGTATGGCCAGACCCCAGGGTGAGTTCTAGAATCCATAAAAGAACTATCCCACACAGATACAATGGCCAAGTACGAAAAACAATAGAGTCTACCATCATGTTGGCCGTTGTAGTCTCACCTTGGGAAATCATTGATGAATTCAAGAAAGCTCACCAAGCAAAGAAGACACCTCAAGCCTTACTAGAAAACAAGATGATTAAGAAGGGGTTGTTATATAAAAAGCTTGAAGACATCCAAAAGAATGAGCTCCAGTTACTCCTTGAAGGCAACCATCCTGATGAATTTGTATATAGGGAGGTAACTACGGTGGAGCTGAAAAATGGCAGGACCATGAAGTACTTATCAGAGTACTATGGTCCAGAGTTCTTCTTCGAAGGAGGAGCAGAAGAACTCTCTCAGGAGGAACAAGTTGTTCTCCTTGAGGCCTTGTTCGTGAGTCATACAGACTCATTACGGGGAAGTAAATCTCATGAATGGGATAACAACTCTGTGTCCAGTTCCCCAAAACAGAGTTCCCATTCATACTCTGCCAAACAAATATTTGAGATTTCTTCCCAGGCCGGAGCTTACATGGGTCATCTTCTCTACTGATCAAGAAGGAAAAAGACCAACATTTTGCCATCAATAAGTGGGAGATTAAATAAGTTAGAGGTTTTGCTGCATTGATTCAGGGGGAGTTTGTTGGACCAAAAGAACCAATGAGCCAAGATCAGAAAACCTCTAAGTCCCACATGGTATCACAACAACTGCTGAAAGCCTCATCAGTAGTTTGACAAGTGCTGAAGACTTCAACAGCTGAAGATCAAGTGCTGAAGACCTTAACAGCTGAAGAACCAAAGTGCTGAAGTACAACAGCTGAAGAACACAAGTGCTGAAGCTGAAAGACCAAAGTACTGAAGTACAACAGCTGAAGAATTCACAAGTGCTGAAGATCAACAACTGATGTACAAGGTCTGAAGACAAAGACTGAAGACATCAGCTGATGATATCTACTGAAGTCATCAGCTGATGAAACACCTGAAGGTCAAAGGCTGAAGATCAAGTACTGAAGCCTTAGTAGTTTGTCACAACTGCTGAAGAGTACTTCTTCAGTAGTTGTGATATCAGTAGTTTTTATTTTTTATGTTTCAGTAGTTTTGTAAAACGACTGAAGAGCTTGTTCTTCAGTCGTTGTAGTTTCAGTAGTTTTATATTTTGTATTAACATGCTCATATCTTCTCAGTAGTTGTGAACATTTCAGTAGTTCGTTAAGAATTAGTTATTTTTGTATTGGATCTGCCAGTTGTCACTTTCCGTGATAACAGCAGTGACTGTTGCACTATATATAAGGAGTGACAACCTATTGTAATTAATGGGGGAATGAGTAATTGAATGGAATGAATGATTGATTTGATTAGAAATATTCTACATCTATAAACATTCCTAGAAATCAGAAATACATATTCTCTCCCTATAACCGTATGCGATCTTAATGCTTACAAGTATCGATTGCTTGCTACAATTTGTCTAATTCTAGTCTGTATTCCGCTGCTTTGTATTCTGATACATCAAACTGTGATCGCTGATCCTGTCAGATATTGAGTACGACTCAATGTCCTAGCTCAAAGGATGAGCAAGATAAAATGAAGGCAATCCCATACGCATCTGCTATTGGATCCATCATGTATGCATGATGAGCATGACAAGTCGTTACCAGCAAAATCCTAGAAACAGTCATTGGATGGCTGTTAAGAACATACTTAAGTACCTAAGGAGGACAAGAGATATGTTCCTAATCTATGGATTTAGTGATGAGGAACTCGTTGTAAAAGGTTACACGGATGCGAGTTTCCAAACCGATCGTGATAATTCTCGGTCACAATCGGGATATATTTTCATTCTGAATGGAGCAACGGTCTCATGGAAAAGCTCCAAACAGGATGTGGTGGCTCTATCAACTACAGAATCAGAATACGTCACCGCTTCATTGGCAGCTCAAGAAGCTGCATGGTTGAAGAAATTCATTGCCGATCTAGGGGTTGTCCCTTCCATTCAGGACCCCCTAGAGATCTTTTGTGATAACGAGGGTGCGATTGCTCAAATCAAGGAACCTCGGGCTCATCAAAAGACTAGGCACATTGAGCGGAGATTAAACTACATACGAGATGAAGTTGAAGAAGGAAAGATATGTATTCGCAAAGTTCACACAGATCAAAACATCGTGGATCCTCTTACGAAGCTCCTTGAAAAGGCAAAGCATGAAGGTCATGCTTGTGCCATGGGACTTCGATATTCTAGTGATTGGATTTGATCTGTAAAATTTTGTATTTGGATATGTGGAACTCTTTATTATTTGAATAAAATTATTTGGTTATAATGTTTCAATTAATATTCCAATTTAGCATGTTTAATCCACGAGTAAATTGTTTACTCTAAATGTCCGTAGTCGTTCATACTTGTGGGAACAAGTGTGAGGGTAAGATTATTATGAACTTGGATTGGTTGATATTCATAAGGATGAATATAGAACAATGGGTTGCTACCAAGGTTCATAGATATTTGTGGGATACGAAGATTGGACTAACCCGCATCTCAAATTTTACTACATGGAATCTTGTTGATTGATCATAAGTAAATTTGAGTAAAGGCAAATATCATTTGGTATCCTCCGACCTGAGATACATATTGGGTTTTGATATTCACAAAGTATTATACCTTGAGCTAATTCTTCACTGTCCTGAAATAGTGGACATCACATAAGGGTATGTTCAGGTATGAGACGAGGTGTTTGTGAGAAATGTATGTAGTCAAGATGGAATTTGTTCCTCTTATTCGTTAAGAGTTAGATGTCTAAGGCCTGACAAGTTAAATCAACAAGGAATGATCACTCTGTGTTCTTGGAATTAACATGAGATCTGTAACAAAAGGATAAATGATTGATTCACCTAAATCATTTCAAGTAGGGTACTTGAATGGGATGATGTTATTGAATGGCTATAAGTCATGCATATTAAGGGTAGTAAACCGTTGTTAGGCGGTAATTACTGCTTGCATCAATCTCCTATGAATCTTGTGCAAGTGGGAGATTGTACGATTTCATATGCCCAAAACACATAGAATATTGATGCGGTTAGTACGTCATGATCCAAGTCGGGTTATACCCAATAACAAGCTATACAAACACCAACAATTATGTATTGTTGATAAGATCATACAATAAATATTGACACCTATTTAGTAAATTGGTTTTCTAAATATGCTTTTGTGAAAGAACAATATTATATGGATAATTTGTTCATGAGATATTTATTTGATACATTATTTAAGTTGGTTAAATAATGTCAAATAAAAGTGTGTCATGTTATAAAATTAGACTATGTTTTAATTTTATAACTTATATGCATGGAAGTGTAGATTTTATAAAAAATTCAAAAGGGTGGGAAACCCTTTTTGGGTTGGTGCTTGCGGCCGCCCAAGGGGCATAGGGAAGCACATTATGTCTTGGCTTCTACAAGACTTGATTGATTCATTCAAGCAACCATCTATGCTACACTTTCTCTCACACACACAAAGCAACTTTCCTCTCTTTGAAGAAAGCTAATTTTCGGATTGAAGAAGCAACACAAAGCTGAAAAATCGGTTTTTCTTGGCTATTTTGGCTGATTCGGATTGTTCTTCTAAGGGGTTTTCTTTTGGTGTAAAGCTCCCTAACAAAGCAAGGTGTTTGGAAGAAGCTTGTGGGTATCACAACTTGAGGTTCTCTTCTTTGAGAGCTGCATAAACAATATCATCATCATTTTCATCTCATCCTTCTTTCATTCGATTTTTGAAGGCTGCTGAAAGTTAGTTATGGCAGCCCTTTGTGGCTGTCACATTATGTTGTTTTATGTTCACATAGCATGCTCATTCACATACAATGATCCTTTGATATATGGGTTTGTTTCATACATTAATATGGTCACCTAATGAACCTGTTTTCAGCTTATAAACAAGTTTATAATGTTGTTATTCCGCTGCGTTTTCAGAAAGTTTAATGGGTTAAACTATGGCTTTGTGTCTTACAAACCCATCAGAATCAACGTTGGCTTGGTTTAATTGTTTTGTAGTAAAATTCAATATGAGTAAAGATTCAAAAACACACAAAAAACACAATTAATGAATAATATGTATTTCTTTAAAACATGTTAATGATTACAAATAATGAATGAAGGATATTAAAATTTGTGATGAATGATGTGACGGCTGCTAGGGTTTGATGTGATGTTTGCTGTTTTGGAATTGTCGAATTGCTATTGCTGTTGTTGATGAAGCCGTCCATAATTTGAAACCTAGGATCCATTTATATAGACAATGATGTTTCTCTTATAGGAAACACCGGATCTCTTGGGATTTGAATTGTTTCCGTTAAGGAATCATCGGATTTCTTAGGATACGCATAACTGCCTTATTGACTTGTTGACCTGTAACACTTGTATTATACAAGTGTTTGGACTCCATAGGAATAGTGTCTTTCGTAGGTGTTCTGTTCTTCTGCAGGTCTTGTTCTTCCGTAGATGTTTTGTTCTTCCGCAGGTCTTGTTCTTCCGTAGATGTTTTGTTCATCCGAAGCAATCTTGGTCTTCCGAAGCAATCTTGTTCTTTCATCCTCAGTGCTGGTTGTTCACCCGCAGAAGATCTTTGGATGCATTTTACTTGTAAGAACCGTATCTATGGAATAACAAAATGTTCATACATAGATGTTTCTTACACTTGGTTAATTTCAGAAATTGACCAAATATAATATTTGTACCTGCAACCATAAATAAATCAACACACATATAAGTGGGTTAACCTATATATATAATGAATACACAATAATGAATTACAACCATTCATTACACATATTAATTCAAGTACTAAGCCTATACAAAATGGTCTAGATCTACTCATCCTAGACTTAACAATACTCCCCCTTAGGCTTAGATACTTATAATCAGCTCTTCAAAGCTAAAAGCTCCTTTAATCTTGAAACCATTTTCTTGTTGAAATATGATGCAACATCCTTTTGATCATCATATTTGTACTTGATCTCCATTTTGCATATCCTTTGAAGTGTGTCAAAAGTCAACCCCAATACACCTTCTTCAGTTGTGAGGGTTTCCACAATACATTGATTGTTAACAATCTACAGCTCATCTTCTTCTGAAATTCTCAATTCTAAGATATCTTTAATGTCATCTCCCTTCAGCATCCCATCATTATGTCTTCTTCTTTTGTATGCTTTGGCATGCAACTTATCCATAACTTGTATCATATGAATATATAAGCATAAATCATTCTGAGCTTTTTCATCTGTTAGCTTTGGGAAGAATTTATCATGTAAGATGATGTGTAGCTTCGATAAAGCATTTTGATCCCTATAGGGTCGAAGATTCTTATTTTGTCACCTTTCCTACCATCAGCATTCCTCAGTAGCACCATTTATTTTGTTTTCTCAACATATCCCGACTTAGTTATGGGAATAGTGTATTGATTTCCTCCGATGACTTTGATGGGTATTGTTTTCCTATTAGAACAACCAACTCTCCTTAGAAATTCATCATCAACTAATGAGGATGAGTTGGTGCCTGATCTTTTCTTTCTCTCTAATCTTCTTTTGTGCTCAACATCCTCTCTTTTTGCTTCTCTAATCACATCATCTTTGAATTTTGTCTTTAACTTTCCCACCAACACAGAGAAATCTCTTCCCCTAGAGTGAATTGGATAGTTAGACATTGTAAGATTCTACAAATCCTTGATGTCTTTCTCATGAAGTCTTAGCACTGCCTTTGTATCATGAAAATATTGAATTCTTCCGGAGGTTCTCTTGATAATTCCACAATCCCAGTGTGGATCAAATTTCCAGGCCATAATCCTGCTCTCTTCTTCAGAACTAGGAGTTATGATATGATCATATAGCTCTATGAGAGTTGATTTCTGTTCAGTGATATCTCTAACAGTTGTCCCTAATGGCCACACTTTGCCAGGAATGACTCCCCTTGGTTCTCTAATCAGTTTGTCTTTGCCTTTGTATTGATCTTTAGATTCAACAGTTATAGGATTAGTAGAGAGTTTGCTTTGTTGCTCAAATGATGGTTTGGAGCTTCAGTTCTGAACCTGACTCCAGTATCAAGTTCAACATTCATTACATGTTCCATCATTCTTCTTAGTTCAGCAACACTTCTTCCTTTAAGCTCATGAGCCTTGTAATTGTGTCCCTGAAGCCAACATACCATATTGTACTTATTGAGTTTAGTAGTGTCATAATGGCCAAGAACTTTCTTCATTTTCTGAATGGCTTGAAAAGTGGTGAATGCTTCATAGTCACAATTTGGAATCATGAACCTAGCAAGCTCAAACTCTTACAGCATATCTTTCATCTCAGTCAAGTTCATTCTTTCAACCATGTCAAATGGGAACCCATGATTGATTAGGGTCATAAACACAGATGACTTGGGCCTCTCTTCCATATGTCTTTTGTTATAAGAAGAACATCAGTCTTTGATTCTTCTTGAGCTTTGTTAGGTTCATCTTCAATCAGCTCTTTCCATTTAGCATCACTCTCAGATTCATCAATAGCAGCTTGCTTTGATGTTGAAATTTCCATAGAAGGAGTGTGCTCAGAAGATGTATGCCTTGACCGTTTAGGAGAATCTTCAAGATTGATTACTTGAAACTTTGTTGAGCCCAAATACTTCCTCTTCGTTGAGTATTGAATGAGTTGCATAGAAGATTCAGCTAGTTTCTTTAGTTGGTTTGATTCAAGAGCACATATCTTCATCTTCAGCTGATTAATCACTTCTTCTTTTCTTCTCAACAGAGATGATTGATCACAGAGAGTGTCATTCATTTGCTCAATTTTCACTGTTAGTTTCTCATTCTCATCTTTCTCTTTCTTCACTGCTTCTTTGAGCTCAGAGTCTTGTTGAAGAAGGGCATCAATCACTTCATTATACACATGGCATGTGCTCTTAAGCTTTTGATTCTTGATTCTAGTTGCATCAACATTTCATCCTTTCCTGCAATTATTCCTTTCAACTCCTTAATCCTTTGCTTTCTGAAGGTGGACTTCACTACAAGCTTGTTGTACTCTGCCACCGGATAACTTTTGCTTAAAGGGATGTCATTATCACTCAGATCACCTTCATTGTAAGCAATCACATCAACGTAGTTTTCCTCTTCTTCTCCTTCCTGATGTTGAGAAGCAATCACATCATCATTTGTTTCTTCATGGGCTACACTTGCTGAGCTTGAACTAGCCTCAATAGCTTGATCTTCCGTTTCTTGATGTGGTTGTTGTTGTTGTTGATGGTCAGTGACCAGAGATACTAGTTTAGTTTCATTTGAGAGTACAGGGGATTCAGTTTTGGATAATGACAGTTGAACTGTACTTGCTTGTGAGGCTAACTCTGTCTCCCTAGTGTAAATGCTCTTAGTGGATGAGTTTTTTGGATTTGGAGGTTGTTGAAAAAGTTGCATTTGAAGCTGATTTGGTGATTGAGGGTGGATTGGAGAGATTGGTTTTGTGTTTTGGCTGGCTGGTGATTGTGATTGGGGTGTTTGTTGTTGATTTGGTGATAGATGGTGAATTGGAGAGATTGGTTTTGTGTTTTGGCAAGCTGGTGATTGTGATTGGGGTGTTTGTTGTTGATTTGGTGATAGATGGTGAATTGGAGAGATTGGTTCTGCATTTTGGCTGCTTGGTGATTGTGGTTGGGATGGGGATGGATGAGGTTGATGATGTATGGGTGATATATCTGGTGAGTGAGTGTCTTGAACAGAGTTAGTTGGAGAGTCCTCTTGTTGATCTTCTCACACAAGCTCTTGAGGAATCTTTGCAGTAGCATCAACCACATATGCAAACATGGGCATGTCTCCTCCTTCATATTTCCCAAATATTTTACTGAGTACTGATATGCCAAGGTGTGCTTGAACGAACACACTACCATCCACAGTAGTTCCAGGCAGATCAATATTAATGATTAGTTGCAGAAACTTTGGAAACACATCTTATCAGCCTTCTGCACTTTGATGTGATCACATAAGTAGTTGAAGATGTACTTTGAGTAATTGTAGGTTCTTCCCTCAAAAACACCAATAATCCCAGAAGAGATATGCCTTGAAAATCTGTCAAGTCCGGATTTTTGGTTTGGGATGCACTTAAGATAAGTGTGGCAGAGAAATCTGTACGGCTTGCAGAGTCTTCCTTTCTTGATTTCCCCCTTCTCGAAATCACCATCATACCCCATCAGGTGAAAAACTTTCGCTATGTATTCATTTTTGAACACATTAGGATGACCAGCTTCTACATCTCAATCTTCGACTCTTCACATCCGCCATAATAACTTGGCCATCTTCTTCTATTTGTGTAGAGTTCCAAAAATCAATGATGTGTGATTGATGAATCACAGGCTCTGCTGATAAGGTATGGAACAACCTAGATCTTCTTAGATATCGTATAATTTCTTGACACCCTTCTGAACCATGATCATCAGGGTTAAAGTAGGCACACACATTGTGTTCTCTCGCAAATCGATTATCCATCTGTTCATAAGAAGAAGATTTCGTTAGAATCACATTATTGATATGACAATACGAACAGTTGTGAGATTAAACAAGAATCAAATAGTTCATTCTTGAATATTACGACATGTTTTACCTTGAAAACAGCTGATTAAGAACACAGATATATGTTTGTTTAATGTTTTGATTTGGTAGAATTTGAATGTTTAGATGGGGGAAAAGTTTGTTGACAGTGTGTGTTTTTCTAGGTTTGACAAAGTGAACCGAAAAGCAAATAATGATGTTTGAAGTCAAACAACATCATTTATACTCTCAGACATTAATTTTACCATATTAATGAAGTGGGACCCTCAACAAATTCTTCCGCATATCATCTACGGATGACTTAACGACATCTGCTGATGAAATATAACTTACATTTTCACAGGTTACCAAACTATGAAATTAAATTATATTTGTTGATCTTTTCTCATCCGTAGTTTACCAATCCATGGATAAACATTAAAAAAAATTTTCAACACTGTAGCTTCTCCTTAAGATGGCACAATGCAGAGAAATATTGTTGTATGGTCCAAGTCAATTGCTTAGAACCATTTATTGCTTTTGGACCTTGTTGACTTTGTATACATGACAATTTAGCACAATAAAGTTTAAAGCTGATTTTAAGGAATATATCATGTATCCAGGAGCTAAGATGGTGCTCAGATTCCAGTTCCTTCAAATTGATAATGAAATAGACAAAGTTGCTAATTGATAAACTTAACTTCATGTATTCTACTCCCCCTAAATTTGTGATTAATGATGACATTAAGCAATTATCATAAATTTCTAAGAAGAATAACATGAGTAACATTTACCTGTATGATGATGCTCAGACATATATACACATATGATGGGATCATAGTATAATACTAAGCCTTTTCCTGATGAGTTATTTTGTTGAATTGATACGTGAACAAAGTTCTGATTGCAAGTATATTGTCCATTTAAATCCATACAAGAGCTCATGTATCAACTAGGCATGTTGTTTATCATGTTTTCATATTGATTTGGAAATAACTGTTATGGGCTTCACATTTGATTCACAAAGATTTTGTCCTCCCTTTGCAAGTCAAATCATCACTTTTTCACACTTAAGGACTATGTACTTTAAGTTACAAGTTCTATTTTGAGATGCATTTGGCATCTCATTAATGGAATGATGTAAAAGCTCTAGATTAATATACAATTGATCGCATAGGATTCTTTTGAGAGCTTTGATATGATCATCATCATGTCACAAGGTCCTTACTCATGTAAAACAAAGGTGTCTTTAACCCAGGTCTTTGTTCACACAAAACAGAGGGATGATGAGGATCATGATCTTTTCACCTTTTGTAACTAATATTTAGTATGGTGATCATACACCCAGGTCTTTGTTCACACAAAACAGAGGGATTATGATTTGCAAAGATAGATATTATAAAGTGTTGGTACATAATGTGTTTAGATGAGTGATCTTTGAATTCTCAAAATGAAGTTTCCCACAAACAATCACTTAGCATTATGTTTGGCATGCACTTAGTGTAGTTTTTACTCAAGATGAATCTACTCACATATCAAGAAACTTGCTTAGATTTATTGTTATTTATGAATTCATGAATAAGCAAAGATATAGTGTACTATCAATTCCAATGCATATGTCATGCTGAAGCATCATTACACATAGTATTTTGTTTGTTCAAATTGATTAATCTAAGTTAATCATGCCTAGAGATTGAATTAGAAAATTAAATCTGACTGAATCAAAGGCTTTAGTGAATAAATCAGCAAGCTGATTTGTTGTATTTACTTTGACTAACTTAATCAAACCCTTTTCTGAGCAATCTCTGAGAAAATGATACCTTATCTCAATATGTTTGGTTTTACTATGTTGCACAAGATTAGTACTTATAAACATAGCAGCAGAATTGCCTATGTAAATTGAAGTTTGAAGGAAGTTGTAAGCATAGTCAAGTAATTGGTTTTGCAACTAAAGGACTTGAGAGCAACCAGCTGAAGCAGCTATGTACTCAGCCTCAGCTATGGATACAGATACGTTGGTTTGTTTCTTGCACTGCCATAATACTAGCCTTGGTCTTATTATTGACATCCACTAGTTGTTGATTTTTTGTTACTGTTAAATCCACCATAGTCATTGTCTGAGTATGAGTAGAGTGTAAAGTCATCATCCTTTGGATACCAAAGACCAAGTCCTGGTTTTCCTTTGAGGTATCTAAAAATCCTTTTTACATTATTCAGATGAGACTCCATTGGATCATATTGGTACCTAGCACACACAGACACAACAAACATAATGTCAGGTTTACTGGTAGTTAGATACATAAGTGAACCTATCCTTGATCTATATAATTTTTTATCAATAGATTTTCCTGTAGGATCATGAACAATCTTGTCAATTATTGATGCTGGTGTTTTGCATGAGGATACTTCAGCAAGATTGTATTTCTTCAAAACTTGATGTATGTATTTTTCTTGATTGATGAATATCCCATTTGGTTTTTGATGAACTTGAAGACGAAGAAAGAAGGTTAATTCACCCATTGAACTCATCTGAAATTCAGATTTCATCAGCTCTTCGAAATTTACACACAATCTCTTATTAGTTGAGCCAAATATAATGTCATCAACATATTTTTGAACAACTAAGAGATCTTGATGGTCTTGTTTGAGAAAGAGTGTCTGATCAATGGTTCCTATTTTGTAGTCATGCTTGAGCAAGAAAGATGATAGTGTTTCATACCACTTTCTTCGTGCTTGATGAAGACCATACAAGGCTTTATCTAGCTTGTATACCCTATGAGGATAATGAGGATCTTCAAAACCGGGCGGTTGTGACACATAACCTCCTTATCAATCTTCCTATATAGGAATGCACACTTGACATCCATCTAATATACATTAAACTTCTTATATGATGCATAAGCTAGAAACACTCTTATGGCCTCAATTCTTGCAACTGGTGCAAAAACCTCATCATAGTCTATTCCTTCTTCTTCAGTGTATCCTTGTGCAATCAACCTTGCTTTGTTTCATACAATAATCCCTCTATCATCCAGTTTGTTTTTGTATAGCCACCTTGTTCCAATAGGATGTTGACCTTTAGGCAAATCAACTAAAGACCATACCTTTTGCTTTCTAAATTGTTGAAGTTCTTCTTGCGTAGCTAAATCCAACTATTGTCCTTTAAAGAAGCAGTGATGTTTAGAGGGACCACTTAAGAAAGAAAACAAATGAAGAGACAAAAGTTGGTAGTACCACTTTGGCTCCTTGTAGTTCTCTTTGTAGGATCTCCAATGATGTTGTTGACTGGATGAGTCTTATGGATTTTCATGTTTTGTGAGTGATGTGTTGTTCATATTCAAAATATAGGTGTTTCCTTTTCTTGCTGCTTTGAGGAGGACCCATTCTTCTCGAACATTAAATCCCGGCTTAAGAATGTAACACTTAGTATTATCAAACAATGTGGTATAATTTTGATCTCAAATTTGAGACACACTTAGTAGATTATACTGTAAAATTTTCACAATAATTTACTTTCTCAAATTTGAGCACACCATTTGTTATCATTCCTTCACCAACGATTTTACGTCCCTTTTTATCCCCACCAAATGCCACATAAGAAGCATTTTTATGTTTGAAATCATGGAGAAGTGAACAGTTTCCTGTTATATACCTGGAACAACCACTGTCAACATACCACTTGTTGTAAGCTCTCTAATATTGTTCCTGCATTTAGAAATAAATCAGTTAGAATTGACAACCCAAGTCCTAATGATCTTGGGTTTGTCAAAAGTGTCTAAATTAGTTGCTCCTTAATGAACAAGTCTTGAATTTTTAGTTTTAGTTTTGGTTGACTCATTCTGAGTTGTTTCAGATGAGGATGATTCTGTTGAATGGGATGTTGATGAACCAGGTTTTTGTTTCTCAATTTCTTCTTGATTCAACTTAATTTTGTTTATTTGAGACATTGGTTTTGATAATGAAACTTTATGATTAAATGTCTCAAAATCTTTTATTTTTGAATGAGGTATATGATTTCCCTTTTCAAATTTATCAAAGAATGTATAATCATCCTTTGTTTCAGTCAAAACAACCCTTTTATGAGGTGTTTTTGACTGCTGGAAAGTTGTTATTTTCTTCAATGGATGAGAACTTCATGATGTTTTGTCCTTTGATTTTGACTTTGACTTCAGTTCAGACTTCTTCAGTTTTGATCCCTTTTCACAATCAATAGATTGAGTATCTGATTCAGACTTATCTCATTCTTTCTTCTTTGTGCCTTTAGTCTTGTTCTTTTTGTTGAAATAACATTCTTGAGTGGAATGGTTATTTTTGTTGCAGATGGCACAATGTTTGTTGAAGTAGCAATCAACAGTCATGTGGATGTTCATATTGCAAATAGAGCAGTAGCTACTGAAGTAACAATCTTCAGTATTGTGATTTTTCATGTCACACCATTTGCAATACTTTTTATCAGAATCAATTTTATGGTTTGCTAACTTTTGATGTTGTTCTTTCTTCTTTAGCTTTGGATGTGCTTATTTTTTTTCAACTTTATGCATCTTTTGATTGTTTGTAGCTGAATTTCTCTTCCGTAGATCATCTACTGAATCATCATTAACTTCTGCTGAAGTTTTTTTATTCCCTAGATCTGGTGCATGAAAAAGGTTATTCTTCCGTTGATTGGATATCTCTTTTTCATCAAAAGAAGCAGATTTCTCATTTAATTTCTTGGAGGAGGCTTGTTGTTGATTTAGTTCTTGAAGACCTTCATTCAACTGAGTTATTCTCTTGCAAATGGTCTTCAGCATGTTTCATTGTTTAGGAGGGTATGGAAACTTTGTTTCTTCAAGAACTTTTGGAATATTTGTTTCAAACACAACATTCTTACCCTTATTTAAAAGATCAGTGTCATGTTCATCAGAATCATCCAAGTCATCCCATTCATCTAAGTTGAATTCTGAACTAAACTAATTAATCTTTTCTGATTCAGAAGACTCAGTTACATTCACCTCATTATCAATGTTTTGTTGATTTGATCTAGTTCCTATATTGGTGCTAGGCACAAAATGTTTTGACAGATTATTTGTCATTGATTCAGGCAAAGAAACATAGTTATTGTTAATTGGAGGTGCCACAACATTATATCCCAACCCAGACCTTTCCTTGATTCAATATGAGAATTTAGTAATTTCTTATATTGCTAAGGTGATAGCTGAACCTTCTAAAGTTTCACTTCAGTTGATGCATGATTAGCCGTGGATTTGGTTAAGGAAGTGGTCTGATGCTCAACCTGTGATTTCAAGCTGTAATTTTCAGAAACAATTTTCTCTAAATCCTTTTGTAAAGAGTTAATTTTAATTTGATATAGTTTATGTTCTCTTAGATGAGACTCATTCAAAATCATTGTTTCTTTAACTTTATCAGCTAATTGTTGAACATGGACTCTATATCTTTCTACTTCCTCAACACATATTGACGAACATAACCTGTCTCTTACCTCACTTGCCATGGGTGGAACCTTGTTTTCCATGTGAGCCATTAAATCTTGATTTTCTTCTAAGACATCCTTCTCATACACACTCCATTCATAGGTTCCATCTTGAAGAATGATCAGACCAGAGTCTTTAGAGTTGCTAGCTTCTACTCATGAATTGGTGGCTAGTGGGGATGAGTTGGTCAGTTGTGGCTGTCTAAAACATCTTTAAGTTGATGAGGGTTGTTTGGCCTCATGATTCTGATGTTGTGTTGTGTCAGAATTTTGTTGATTGCATTCTCTAGAAAAGTATGAATAAATATTGCACTTGAAGCATCTTACCTTTGACGTATCAACTCCTATACATGATGATTTACTTGTAGCAGGCAAATTATTGTTTCTTCTCAGATATTGTTTGACTCTATATGCAATCATTGCCATTTGCCATTGTAGATCCATTTCCTCCACTACATCCGAGGTAGTTCTTCTAAATCATGTTGGCACATGTTGGCAGTGGGCAATGTACTTCCTAGGTAAGCTTGAAAACTTGAACTGAAGGTTGCAAAAGCTGCCTTTTGTTCTTTAGAGTCTAGAATGACAGTGATATACTCTGATTGATTGTTTGATGATAGTTTATTAGATGATTTGTCTCTTTGGTCATCAAATCTTTCTTTCTCTTTTCTTGACATACTTGGAAAAGATTTCTTAGGAGGTTTTGAAGCATAGAAACTTACTTGCTCTTCACCTTCAGTCAAAGTACAAGAATTATCACCATCATTACTGGACATGAAAGCACTTCCAACACTTCTTG
Organism: Flaveria trinervia; assembly: GCA_025506515.1. Classification (NCBI taxonomy): domain Eukaryota; kingdom Viridiplantae; phylum Streptophyta; class Magnoliopsida; order Asterales; family Asteraceae; genus Flaveria; species Flaveria trinervia. The sequence continues at coordinate 25,239,086 of CM046454.1, read as the reverse complement.
TTTCTTTAAAGTGATATAGTGATACATGAGTTTTTATACTCTTGTTTCTTGATTTCTCATCCGGTTCAAGAGCCTTAACTTTAGCCATTAGAGTGTCTAGTCCGACTGCTTTGAGATCTATGGTATTCTTGAACATGGATACAGTCTGCTTCCAACTTTTTGGTAAAGTATGGAGCATTTTCTTGTTCAATTCCTCATTTGTGTATTTCAACTCCAGAATGTTCATTTCTCGGACAAGTTGCATAAACCTTTGCAGTTGTTAAGGAATTGATTCACCCTCAATATAATATGATGAAAAGTTTCATATTGTGAACGAAGGGTGTCCTTCCTAATGCTTCGGATTTCATCACTCCCTTCACAGAGTGTATGAAGAATCTTCCACAAGGAATTTGTTGTGTTATAGTTTTCACATCTGATCAATATTTCTTCTAGAAAAGCCATACTAAGCAAGCTATATGCTTTGATATGAACTTTAACCTTCTTAATATCATGAGGTGAAAGATCTTTAGTGCTTATGGTTGATTTTTATCATTATAATCCGGCCCAAGGGTGGGTGAATATAAGGACCTTCTGTTACAGAGACCCATAAGTCAGAATCTATAAAATTTACATGATTCCTATACTTGATTTTCCATGATTTCAAGTCTGTTTTTGTTTCCAACATCGGTGGTTGGTAAGATGATCCACTGAAGTTGCTCATGATGTTAATTGATGAAAATGATCAATAGGATCTGTTATTCAGTTGATTTGAATATAGATCCAAATTAATCTAACCGACTACTCTTGAACAACAAACAAGTTTCACACAAATCCCCTTTTAAAGACAATAGATCAAATCAGTAAAAACTGACAAATCTACAGAATTCAAAGCATTAAACACAACTAACACTGATAGAACAATCGATCTTAATGAATGAGCAGAAGGCTCTAATACCACCTGTGAATCCAAGGATCACAATCAGGAATTATCAGTGTCGGTTAAAGACAAGTGAATGTTTACGGAATCAACGTTGGGTTGGTTTAATTGTTTTGTAGTAAAATTCAATATCGATAAAGATTCAAAAACACAATAAAAGAAACACAATTAATGAATAATATGTATTTCATTAAAACATGTTAATGATTACAAATAATGAATGAATGATATTATATTTTGTGATGAATGATGTGATGGCTGCTAGGTTTGATGTGATGTTTGCTGTTTTGGAATTGTCGAATTGCTATTGCTGTTGTTTATGAAGCCGTTCATAATTCGAAACCTAGGATCCATTTATATAGACAATGATGTTTCTGTTATAGGAAACACCGGATCTCTTGGGATTTAAATTGTTTATGTTAAGGAATCATCGGATTTCTCGGGATTCGCATAACTGCCTTGTTGATTTGTTGACTTGTAACACTTGTATTATACAAGTGTTTGGACTCCATAGGAATAGTGTCTTCCGTAGGTGTTTTGTTCTTCCGTAGGTCTTGTTCTTCCGTAGATGTTTTGTTCTTCCGTAGATCTTTTTCTTCTGTAGATGTTTTGTTCTTCCGAAGCAATCTTGGTCTTCCGAAACAATCTTGTTCTTTCATCTTCAGTGCTGGTTGTTCATCCGTAGAAGATCTTTGGATGCATTTTACTTGTAAGAACCATATCTACAGAAGAACACAATGTTCATCCGTAGATGTTTCTTACACTTAGTCAATTTTAGAAATTGACCAAATATATGTTTGTACTTGCAACCATACATAAATCAACATATATATAAATGGGTTAACCTATATATATAATGAATACACAATAATGAATTACAACCATTCATTACAAATATTAATTCAAGTACTAAGCCTATACAAAATGGACTAGATCAACTGATCCTAGACCTAACAAAGGCTACCAGGGAAAAGCTAAAGAAAAGAAGAAGAAAGAGGAAAAAGCTCAACTTGCGGCTGTCAAGAAGATGGGTGTTAAAGCCTGGATGAAAGATTATCTCAAGGCCCATGGCTTCTCTAGCAGACAAGTTGGTCATATGTCTGAAAAGACACCGCAGCGACATGTTAGTGATATCAAGGTTGACATTCGCTAAGGAAGAAGGAAAGAGATGTACAGAAAAGTACAGGGGATGACTTCTAAACCAACACAAATCCCACAACCTCAACCTGACCTATTCATTTCCCTTTCCCCATCAAAATCGAGGCAACCTCTGAGGCATACACTCTTAAGCACACATATCATCTATACGCTCTCGCACACCTATTCCATCAAAACAATCACCCCCACTACTTATCCTTGAACCCAAAACACTCTCTAGAACCCAATCATCATCTACCTATTTGGATGGTATGATCCCACAATCAAGAGCCCAAGATGCTCCGATACCAATTATAGGATCGATTTTTGTCACACAACACTATTTGTCTCTTAAACTCACCAAGTCTCACTCGGATTGATGATGTAGAATCCTGTATGAGTTGATAATAATATACTAAGTAAAACAAACACAACACAACAGAATGGTTTTACAAGATACTTGTATATATTACTTCTCAATTCAATGTATTACAAGACTCTTACAAACATGTTTGCTAAGTGTACAAGGAGAACTATATGTACTACTATTTACGGCTGGTTATACTTTAATACTAGCTAGAACTTACAACTTGATGAATACTACATTTCTAGAAGTAAGGTATCCTATATAACATACTATCTAAGATTTGGTAGTCAAGACATGTCCATGACTTACCATTTGTCACCAACTAAAATGGTAACAGTACTAACTGATAAGGAATGAACAATGGAATAAAGTATGGTCAACTATATGGGCATTGGAAAACGCCATGTAATACATCAGAGGTTGAAAGCATTCCAATTTTCAATTTAGGTCTAACTTGATTTCAAAAACAATTGGTTTCTTAATAATTTTATTTCAAAAAGAACAATGATTTTGATTGATATTGATTTGATTTCATCATTTCTCACAATAACATAGGTTTCTTATTTGAAACTCAATATATATATGTATTATATATACACATATATACATATATGGATGAGTATAAGTCAATGCGAATGAGTATAAGTCAATGCGAATGAGTATAAGTCAATGCGGATGAGTATAAGTCAATGCGGATGACTATGAGTCAATGCGGATGACTATGAGGCAATGCGGATGACTATGAGTCAATGCCGATGAGTAAAAACAAAATATGGATGAGTAAAAGGAATGCTGATGAGTAAAAAAAGGAAATCCGGATGAGTAAAAGGAAACGCAGATGAGTAAAAGGAAATACGGATGAACAAAAAGAAATGTAGATGAACAATAAGAAATGCGGACGAAGACTTAGAATATTTTTTGATTTCCGGGGAAGTGCAGATGTAGGTTTGACTTGGGAGGTTCCCGGGGGCTATGTAAGTTGACTTTTTGAAGTCGTTGATGATATGATGGGATTGAATGATGATGTATGATTGGTGCTTATGCATGATTATATGTATGTGTATGTTATGTCTGTGTGAAGTGCCTTGTATGGTGATGTTGTATATTTATGGTTGTGTTCCTTGTTATGTATGATTATTTTCCCATGGCTTTATGTTGAATGTTAATGAATGAAATGAAAGTATTATGTAATGTAAGTGGATGATAATTAAAAGAGGAACGTAATGAATGAATGCATGCATTCATGAATGAATGAAACTAAGAAAGGCTTGCAAGCAACGTAAGGAGGTTCACACCCAATGAAGGGTGTTACCTCAACCAGGTGCGGGTTAGCTACCCTAGAAGGATGCACACTAGGGCTTAATCTGTGTGATTAAGCATATGTATGGAGGTTCCCACCCAATGAAAGGTGTTAGCTCAACTGTGTGCGGGTTAGTTACCCTAGAAGGATGCACATTAGGGTCCAATCCTTGTGATTGACCATATGTATGTGACCCTTGCCGCTTACCCTAGGTACTGGAGTCAGCTTCGTGCACAATGTTCGGGGTCTATGAAAGACCGCAGGCCTAGTACTGGCTTTATGCATGATGGTGGGGTGAAGCGCATGGCATTGGTCTGAATGAAGTAAAGATTTAATGACGAATGTACGGAATGAATGAACAAATGATGAAAATAATAATGATATTATCTATGTGTATGTATAATGCATGATCACGTACGATTGTAAATGATAGTTTTAAATGAAAGATAAAGTATGTTTTTTATAAAACTAGAAGTCACTTAGCAACACTGATTTTTTATGCATTTTCCAGTGTTGCTGAGGATGGCATGGGGTGGCTACTTGGCTATTTTGGATGGCATTCTTTTGGTTTATGTTTTTGCATTGTAATGCAAACAAATGAAATTGTGTAATGAATGTTGTATTATTTTTCAAAAGCATTTTTAATGAAATTGTTGTTTTTAATGTTTTCGCTGCAACGTTTATTTCAAGTTAATGTAATTATATGTTTTACGAGCAATGATTGGCCAGTTGTAAGTGTCCTGGGAATGGGGTGTTACAAATACCAAATTCATTCTTGATGTTAACATTTTATCAGTCTTGTCAAGCTATAACATTCATTTGAATTCCAAATTCAAGATCTAAATTTTTTGTTAGTCAAGGAGTCAATACCTTTAAGTCCTTTATGGACTGCAGACCAAATCCATTCACGGTAGTGGAAGGAGTTGCAGGACTCCTAAGATGGTTCTAGAAACTTGAATTAGTATTTGAGATGTGCTACTCCCCGGTGGCAAATCGGGTTAAGTATGCAAGTAGCACCCTAGACAGAGCTGCTCTATCCAGGTAGAACACCCAAGTACAAATGTTCGGTGTCGAACTCACTAACCAGACCACCTAGTAATATTTTACAAAACTGATGTAGGAAGAATACTACACCCATGACAAGGTGCAGAAGCTGGAAATGGAATTTTGGAAGCTTTAGGTGACGGGTTCTAAGATCAAGGCATACACCACTAGCTCTTACGAGCTTGCAATACTTTGCCCTAATATGGTCAACCCTCCTTCCTTAGGGATTAAGAGGTATCTACATGAAATGTCTTTAGAAATCCAAAGCATGGTCACTGCTTCAAGACCATATACTATACAGGAGGCGATCAGCCTGGCCTACAATCTAACAGACTAGGCTGTTGCGCAAGGTAAGCTACCCCAACGGCTATGCGTGAACAAATATTGACTAAAACAATAAGAGGAGTGGGAGTATGGTCCCAATAACAAGTAGAAAACCTTTTAACAACAACCACAATAGTCCCGGAAGTTTGATAACTCCCACCCGTCAAACCATTCTTCCTCATCGTCTCCGCATGGTAGCAGTTATACCAGGAAAATGCCCAAGTACAACAACTGTAATTACTACAACAAGAAGACGTATGAAAGGTGTGGGAAGTTTGGCCACACTTCTTAAAATTGTCGTGTGAACTTAGCAGGTAAGCAATCAACATAGCAGGATGAACAAAAAGGGTATTGTAACACTCAAAATTTAAGAAGATGAGAAATAAAGAATTAAAGTGAAGGGAAAGAAAGAAGTGCAATAAAACCCAAGCTAAGGGGGTTAAATGTGTAAAATGTACAAAATTTTATGTTGTTTTGTACAAAAGTAACATGGCTGCCCATACGATGTTACTTTAACTTTTTTGCATTCTGCCTTTAGAGTGAGAAGAGAAGAAGTTGCGGGTTTTTGAAGAAGGAAAAAGAAAAGCTCGAATTCAAGGTAAGAATTCGACGTTTTTAAGTGTCTTGGTTGGTTCTAGCCTTGAGTATATGCTTATATATGTTTGTGTGTGTGTTAGGGTGTGTTCTGATGGGTTTTAGGTTTCTGAACTTATAGCATTCGGGTTTAAAGGAAGTCTTGCCCGGAATTTGTCAAAGGTGAGTTCTGGAACCCTTTTTTTTATGTTTTAAACTTCTTTGGTGCTGGAATGCATGTATGTCTGTTTTTATAAAAGTGGTTAGTTATGTATGTATGAATGTGTATGTGGGTGGGGTATGTTTTAAATGAATATGATGTTATGATTATGTTATCTATGTCTTTAGGATACTTATCATGTTAGAACTAAGTTTACAACATGTTTGAATGATGATTTGGGGGTTGATAGGATGATTGTTAGTTAAAGCTAGTTGTCATGCGCCTAAGTGCCCATGCACCCAATAGTTCCCATGCGCCTAGGTTTATGCCAAAACTGGCTAAGTGTTCCTATGCACCCAACTGCCCATACACCTAAGTGCCCATGCACCTAAGTTAGGCTCATGCACCTGCATAGTGCCTATGCGCCTAGGAATGTTGCCCAGAATCCTAAGTGCTTGGCCATGCTTCCAAATAGTGCCCATGCACTCGAAAATTTCCCATGTGCCTAAGTGTTCTCTTGCACCTAAAAGGTCATGCACCTGCATAGTGCTCATTCACCTGCATAGGGCTTATGCACCTAAAGACTTAGAATATTTTCTTAAATTTCAGGAAGAAGGAAGTTTCAGGCTTTGACTTGGGATGTTCCCAGGGTTGATGTATGATGATTCTATGATGATGTATGATGCCTTATGTGATGTTTATGATGATGTTATGCATATTTATGTTTAGTTTTACTTATGTTCTTATTACATATTATTATGTGGCTTTACATGGTATGTTTATGTTAATGAACGTACAGTATTATGTAAGAGAAATGTATAGAGTGAATGAATGCATGAATGAATGAATGAAAGGATGAATGAAAAGTCTTGCAAGAAAATGACGGAGGTACACAACTCTAAAATATTGTTAGCTCAATTTGTGTGGTTAACCTATAAGGATACACACAGGGGTCCAGTTTTTCTGACTGATCAAATGTATGGGACCTTTGTCGCTTACCCCGGTACTGTGGTCAAGCCACGAGGCACAATGCATGGGGGCCTATTTATAGACTTGGACCCATTACCCGCTTTCTGCATGATGTTAGGGTGTAGCCCATGCCATTGGTCTAAAGGAAAGTGAAAGAAAAAGATGAATGATGATGAAAGATAATAATGAGATTATCTACTTTTACGTATGATGCATGATCGTGAATGAATGTAAAGAACGGTTTTAAGTGAAAGTAAAGTATTTTATTTAAAAAACTAGAACTCACTCAACAATGCTGATTTTTTTTATGTATTTTCCAGTTGCCAGGTAAAAGTTGCTAAGGATGGCACATGGCAGCTACTTGGCTTATTTTTGGATGACATCCATTCGGTATAACTACGATATTTTTGTGATGTAATGCAAACTGTTGGAGCTGTACAAGATAGTCTATATTATCAAAATAGTCAAAGTCAACAAAAGTCAACGTCAAGGTCAAAGTCAACAAAAGTCAAACCCGAGATGTTCGAGACGAAGAACCGAGACGAGACATTGAAGATTTAGATGACTTGGAGTTTATTGTAATAAATATATTTTGTGTGAACAAAATATATTTTATCTTGTTTTTAGTCATTTTATGCTTAATATGTAATTTTGCATTCATTAGCCTATGTCTAGGGAGTTAAGTGCAATTAGTGAATATTAGTCTAGACTATAAATAGATTAATTTGTCATTAGTGTTGTTAATGGTTGAATGACCAATTGATTGGGGTTTTCACTTTGTACGAATTCTATGCAATCAATATAGGTCAAAAGAGGGTTTTCTTATGTTTATCATTGTTTGATCTACAATCTTCAATTATTTGATTCAAGTTTGCTTCTCCTGGATTTACATTTTGGTGTCAGAGCCATTTTGGATCAATATCACTGAAGTTTTGAAGATTATTGAAGCTGTTAATCATATTTTTAGATAGAGAAAGTGGGTTTCTAGAGAGATAAAGTAGATATGAGTTCAAATTTCTACAAATTCAACAACAACAGCATTAGATCTATCACTATTTACAACATATATTGGTTCTACATCATCTGTTATACAAGAAAACTCAAAAAAATATTCAAATCTAAAATTTCTCTCACACACACTAGTGCGTGTGTGTTCTTGGTGTTCTTGAGAGCTTAAAATCTTCATGGGGCGAAAATAGATTTGATCTTGAACGAAAGTTCAAACTGTTCCAGCGAAATTACAGTTTCGTCCGGCGAAACTCCAGTGAAATTCTGGGGAAACTGTAATGCCGGCGAAATTGCAACTCCGACGAAACTATTCCGGCGAAACTGCAACTCTGGCGAAACTATTCCGTCAAAACTATCTTCTCCAGCGAAACTATCAACCTGCAAAATTAAGAAATTCAAAATTTCATTATGCAAATCTAAAAGTTCAATCTGCAAAATTAACATTCTGCAAAACTAAAAAAAACCTACTAAACCCTAGCCGCTGGAATACCACCTCCACAACACCTTAGAACTCTACTCGGGTCCTCTTACCATGTGTTGGAACAACAACATTTGCTGCTTTTCATTAATCTAAATCAAGATCCTCACGTGTTGGCATCTTCTTTCATCTAAACAGAAGCATCTATCCCTTCTGACTGTTTCAACATTTTTAGGTGCTACTTCATTTCCTTCACAACCATTTTCAAGCGACGCCAACTTGTCGCATAACTCAACCCTTCCCCCTGATTCTTCGAATCCACCGCCTTCTCCCCTTCCGACATCTACTTCGACTTCTATCAACCTCCGACATTTTTCTCTCAATGAACCTCTTAACAGAGAAAAACGTGTTCTCGGGGTTCCCACTGCTTGCCTCTTGGCAATCTACCCTCCCAACCGATCTCCGTTCTTGGGGTAGGCCACGACGGAAGGTGTGGTTCTCATCCACTCGGTTATCTCATCCGCATCTCTTTCTCTCTCTATTTATTTTTTATGTTTTAAAGTTAGGGTTAGGGTTTATGTTTGGTTATGGGCTTTTATCATTGAATTGGGTTTGGTAGCATATTTTGGGCTAACAATTTGGTAACAATTTGGGTTAGTTAAAGTTAATACTTTGTCTCTCAAATAATAAATTGATATTGGGTTTCTAATTGGGCTTATTTTTGTAAAAAACAAATAATAACAAAGTTGGACTCATTCAAAATCAAAGAAATAATTCAATTTTTTTAAACACCACAAAGAAATATTCAATGATTTTGTATAGAGTGACATTTAAAAATTATTTTCCCGGGGAAGAGTTATTTTACAATTTTTGCGAAAAATAATTTTGGGAGTATTAATTGCAATAATCAAAATAAAAATGGCTTTTGCCGAACTGTTTACATCCTTCGAATATGATAATCTCACATTGCACAATGTCGGTTTGATATTTTTGCAGCATTAAAGAATGAAAAGATGTCGGATTTTGTTGATCATTTTCTGTTGGTGGCAAGTAATATGAAGAAGTTTGATGCCCAATTGGGAAATCATGAACAAGTTATGAGATTTCTTGATTCTCTCCCATCAAAATGGAGCTCACACGGCAAGTCGTTTAAACAAGATAGTGGCTTTCGTGATTACAAACTGATGGAGGTGATCAACAAATTGAAAGAGATTGAGTTGGATATCAAACATCGTGAGTACTATGAAGCGACATATCTAACTCCAAAGGTCACTTCTAACTCCATAGAGGAACTAGAAGAGAGATCAGATTCTAGCACCAATTCTGACGGTTTATCGAAACCTAGAATTGAAGAGGTACATGAGGAGCTTAAGCAGACACCAATGGGTAATGGTGGAGCTGAGTTGAATGATGCAGTTTGTGATGGTGATAATGAAGAGGAATGGAAGCAAAATACTAGAGATTGCAACTACGACAAGGCTCTTACTACTGAAAGAGTCATCCTGGATCTTCCATACGAGACAGTTCAGGATATGTGTTCTTCTGCCTGCAAAATTTGTTTATTTGGTGTGTATAAAGCTAATAGGTTACTTTTAGATAACCAAAAGGAATTAACCACCATAAACGTAGAACTTAAAAAGAATGAAGCCAAGTATTTTATAAAATTAAATGAAGCTTAAAAGAAAATAATCATTTAAAATGAACTCTTCTTGAAAGAAATGTTGAAATTAATCTTTTAAATGAAAGAGACACCTTGGCTGAATTTGAAACAAGCAAGCTTCAAACAACGCTTGATAGATGGACCATATCCAGAATGAAACAGGAAGAGCTACTATGTAAACAAAGGGGAGCTAGGATTAAAATGGCAGTGGGTTGTGGTGAAAATCCATACGACTATCCTCCTCCTAACACTCATTGTTACTATCCTATGCCTCAACCTCATCCATCTAATGATTTGATTGAAGCTGCTGAAATTAATAGTTTACATATAGGTTTAAGCAGAGTTGATCTTAAAGAGGTTAGAGATGTGCAGGATTCTCCTGTAGGTTTGGGATTCCTCAGGCAGGGGTCTGATAAGAATATTAATGACTATTCCACTTCTAATGCTCCAACACCAATATTAGTTGCTTCTCTAACCTTCTTCAACAAATTCAAAATAGATAATATTCCTTCGTTTGTTCCTGTCAGGTTTGTTGAAGAAGGAACAATTATCGAATCATCAAGCAATTAGAATCCTATAATCAAAGCCGACACACTAGGAGGTGTCAATCAACATCCGTTGGAGAAAGATCTATGTATACAAGACTGGATAAACTCAGATGATGAATCAATCATAGAGGAGCGTGTTGGTTCTTCACAGATCAAGATATCTCCTGATATTGTCAAGTCTCAAATGCTTCCAAAAGGTAAATCAAGACCTATACGGATCTCATCTCCAACTGCAAAACACCCAGTCTGTTAGGACCGTTTACATATGGAGTACTAACTGATTCTACGCGTATACGAACTCAAATAGAATAGAATCCTATTTTATTGGCGATCCAATTAGGGAGAACACAGTTTAGATCAATCTAATGATTAATGAAACGTTAAGAATGATTAGGAACGATCAAATGCGATCTATGAACTTGGAGCAGGTTTTCTTGAGTCTCTGGACGGATAGGGTATGATTATGTGCATAGGTATTCGAATTGTTACGTTTTTCCCCGAATTATGTGGTATTTATAAGTTAGGATCTTCCAATCGTACGGGTGAACCATTAGCATGGTTTAGTCGTCTGACTGAATCATACGATTGATCCATCCACACGACTGAAGGTCCAGTCGTGCGACTGAGTCAATCTTATGTCTCAATCGGGCGATTGATCCAGTCTCCTGGTTTAGTCGTGCGACTGGTCCATTAGCTTGAAGAATTAATGCGTATGGTCCATTAGTGTGGTCCATTTGCATGAGAACTTCACATGATTAAGTTTGAACATGTTTCTCAATCATTATTGACAAAGAATTATGTACAACAACCACAAACCTATATATTTAGTTCACTATAAGTTATCAAACAATAAACAATGAAAAATTAGACATTATAAGCATCAATCACACTTTGTATTTCATTCATACACATTCAATTGCATATATGTAAGACATGATAGACATTTTACATTAAGCTCCTAAACTAGGTACATATGTATCAGCCAACTCCCCCTTGGAACTAGTTTACATCATTGTCTAAGATTCTTCATTAGCTCTTCGAATGTTTTGTACTTTTCCTCTCTTGTAACTCAGGCATGTATCTCGAATGCAAAACAAACTCTTATCACGTTCTGAAACCGGAGGGCTTGTACGATATCCTACAAGTCATAGAATAGTGGCCACTTGTATAAGGTATATTCATTGTCAGTAGACAAGTCGGTCAGCCACATAAGGTCAAACACCCAGATAGTATCCATTTGGCGCTCTTTTTGTACGTCTATGACTGCTTCACCTGTTCTCTAATCGTAGTACCACCACTTGAAATGTGGAGTGAAGTCCTGTGGCATTTCCCTTAGAGGAGTTTTGGACATTGTACGTAGAGGACACCACTTCAGCACTACCTTAGGCTTTACGGTAATGGGATCAACTTCAGACCTTTTGATGTGCCTCTTCGGTTGTTGAGGTCGGAAATTTACCCACGTGGTGTGGTATTCTTTCCTTAAAGCAGCCTCAAACTAGCCTGACATGTTTCTTGAATCAGCATACAACAACTTTAGGTGTGCCAGCTGGTTGAGCTAAAAACCAGGGAGAGTCATTAGATAATGTCGGAATCTAAAGTACTCTATGCCCTTCTCTCTCTTAACTGCATACACATTCAGATCCTCAAAATATGCCCATGCAATGATCATGCCTAACACCTTTAGGTGTTTCTTGACTTTGTATAGCTTGGTGTAGACATTTGGCTTTTGTGCAGTGCGCAGATCTTGGATATCAGCAAAACAGGCCACCCATTCAGCATTTTTGACGTCAACACTAGTGTTTGAGGCTTGGGCTTGACCCTCATTCTTCTCGGTCTCTTTCTCCATCTCATCCAGCTTCTCAAAGTATCACTTCCAAGAGTATCACCCATGTTTGGGACTACATTTCCCTCTCGGTCAGTGTACTCCAGATAGTGATCAGCGGTGTCATCCTCAATCTCTATTTCATCTACATCGTTGAGCTCATGGTCACTTGTCACTTCAAAAGTAGGCGCATCCTTGACAATCTCATCTGGGCTTAGCCTGAACATCTCAGCAAGTTGCTCGTCAGTCAGGTCATGAATGATTTCTCCTTCTTCAGGAGTATAGCTCACAGACCGTTTGACAATCCCTTGCAAATCAAGAATCATTGTGAGTTGAGACTTGATTTGCTGAAGGGGAGCAACATCGTATTCATCTTGCTGATATGTTTGATCTGCTTGATTTAAACGTGTAACACATCAATTATTAATAACTAATCAAGACATTCAAATATTTGATAAAGATATATAAACATTAATTACATAATTTTAATACAAGATTCAAGTACAATGTTTTTCAAATACAAAAACATCAAAGCATTACTTTTGTCTTGAATGGCTGGCTTCTCACCAAGTGGGGCTATAGATGATGCTCCTTGGTCTTGATTTCTCTTTGTCCAACTCTCTTGACCCTCGTCTGAGACAGATGTAGCTGCATCTCCTTCTTCATCATTATCATCATCATGCCTTCCCCTTATCCCTTCATCTTCACTCATCTCATCATCATCACTATCATCATCATCATCATCACCTTCTCTTATCTTCAGTGGCTCATCTTTTGATCCCTTTAAGTTGAACATGATAGTCTTGTTAGAGGCCTCCAACTCCTCTATTCTCTTTGCTGATTATGTATTTTGCTCGTTGAGTTGGGAGATCTGCTATGCTTGTAGAGCAATCTGCTATGCTTGGGTTCGTTTAGCTCCACAAGCTGACATAGTTGAGCAGCTTTCTCTTCGTCAACAGCCAGCAGCTTCAGCACCATACGGTTAAGTGCAGCCATCTGTTCCTCTACCTCAATAGGTTGTAGAGTGGGTCATGTGGTGAATGTGTGGTGGGAAGATGGTCCTGCTTGGTGGCTGGTGGACGTAATGGTGGCAGTGGTGAATATGGGTGGTGGTATCTGAGTGGTTGGTGAAGGGTTGGCTGTAGTAGTGGTGGATGGGAGAGTGGAAGTGGTGGTATGGGTGTGGTAGTGGTGGCGGTAGCTGTGGTGGATGTGGTGGTGGTTGTGGCGGTAGTGGTGGCAGTGGTTGTAGGAGTGGATGTGGTCGCTATAAATCTTGGCCTCTTCCCCTTTTTGCCATAGGGTTGAGTCATTCTCTTCCTCCTCGAGCCCTTAGACACAATGGCTCCCCCTTGGCTGCTAGGCGGGTCCGGGGTATATGATGAATCTGTATTAGCAATAGCAGCATCACCAAACTCCATGTGGCATCCACTTACCGCCTTGAGACCTCTCTCTATGGCTATGACCCGGCTCCCCATCGTTCGCACCAGAGGCTCTTCATCAGACTCCTCCTCTTCTTCCATCTGGAAATCAGGGTGAATGGGAGTAGACTCGGGTCCAGTCAGAGTCATCGGAGGGTAGAGCAATCTGCTCAACATCCAAGTTAGTATCATTGTGGCGCCACTTCCTCGTAGCTGGCGCCACGTAGTCATCCTGGGCCAGATGCCCAAACAACCTCCTTACAGGGGGCTTCACCTATTTTCTCCTGTATACCTTCATCCACCCTAGGGTAGTGTCATCCATAACCTCCAAACTCACCGCATCGTCACTATCTTTAGGCAGCGAGGGCAGGTTTTGGTCGATAATCATTCGGAGGAACCGAGGGTACATGCAGAATCCCTCCTTGCCCTTGGCTTCTAGGTTCTCAACCTAGTAGTTGAAGATCATCCTTGAGAAGCTGAAAGGATGATTCAGTACCAGAGACACGTAAGCATTTTGGATCTGATCACATAGCTCATCAAATCCTCCCTTCCTCGAGGCAATACACTTCAGCAGCACATGGTCTAAGTACTTATGTTGGGGGCACAGGTTGCTCATGTTGAGCACACCTGCGTTTACATCCCCCGAGTACTTAGCCCGAAGAAAGCAACCTCAAACAATCAGTGGATGTAGTCTGGTAGGACAATCACCATCATCTCCCAGCTCTAACACCCTTCGCAGGTCTTCCTCACTGACCTATATCTCTTGACCAAAAATAGTACTTCTGACGATGCGGTTCAGCAGACCTGTCGACTATCGCTTTCTCCCAGAAGGCCTGCTGAATCGATCGATAAGGTGTGCACGGAGTAGATATAGCCTTGAAAATCCTCGATCTTTGGAGGAAGGCTATAATCCCAGCAAAATCAGCGACATTCCAGGAGGTGACGTCCAAATGAGCACACAGGTTATGCTTTGTGCTTATTGTACATCGGCTCACCATGTTTCTGTTAGACAAGATAAATAAATGTTAGAGTTTGTGTAAGTGAATGACACTTGAATTTTAATGGGCTTGACTCAGTCTGTTCTGTCGTGCGAATGGACACTCCGATTGAGTCTTAGTCGTGCAAATGAGTTCAATCGTGCAAATGAACCTGTGACTCAACTGAGTCGTATGTTGTTCTATGCGGTTGAAGCAGTTGTACGACTGAGTTCATACGCATGATTAATTCATACGATTGAGTTATTCGCTCATTTCAATCGTGCAATTGAAGACAATCAGGGTGTCCATTTGCACAAGGTCTTTGTTTCGTACTGTAGAATCGATTCTTGGTCAATGTTTGATGTTAAATGTTCAGGTTAGTCTCATTTAACTCGCAATCTATCACAATAACCCTTAGTACTAAATAATTTGATGTTTAAGTACACATTAATGGTTTATTTAAAGGTTATGTCTCGGTATTCATTTTGAACCTATTTGAACATTTAGTGCTTGCTTAATTTGAGCATTTTGATCGAATATATTCTCGCATTACCTGTAGAAAAAATGTGGAATCAATATGTATCACAAATAGGGTGCTAAATCACTGATAAGAAATTTGGGCAGAGTAGTATAGCTTTTTTGCGACTTAGGGGGATTTGGAGGTGATGAATGTCTGCGACCGACTCCCCCTCTATTTATCCTAGGGTTTTCATCAGTCGTGCGACTAAACCTATTCGCACTCTTCGTTCGTGCGACTGGGGCTTAGTCGTGCTACTTGCTCAGTCGGTCACACTTAGTCATGCGACTAGGTTTTAGTCGTGCGACTGACTCATTCGATCAGCTTCATTCGTCCGACTGGGGTTCCGTCGGATGACTGACTCAGTTGGTCACCACCATTCGTGCGATTGGCTCATACTCATGACCCACTCGTGTGAATGGTTCAATCTCATTGCTTCATTCGTGTGATTAGTCCAGTCGTGTGAATGACTCATACTTGTTCATTTGACCTTATGCAATTTCAAAACTTATCCTTTTAATTATAGATAACATGCTATGACCAATGATCATCTCATACATGACCTTTTTAATATTAGAAAACTATTGATCACCTCTGAAAGGATCGGGATCTAGTTTGATCAATTAGATTAAGATTTGCAGCGGAATAAAACAAGAATTAGACGAAATTTAAGCGAGAATAATATGAATATTGAATCAAACAGTGACGGTTATAGAGAGAGAGTTTTCTGCAAAAAGAATGTTTTCATTCACGCACAAGCTTCGGCTTCCAAAGAAATTAGGTCAACATTCATTTTATAAAGGATGTGACATCAGCTGACGTCACTTGATAGTGATAGCTAACTGATTTATACAAACAGTTGAAAGTAGACTAAACTACTAAAGATGTCCACAACAAACTGAAGACACCTTCACAAAAGCTAAGTACAAGCTAACATTACAACTAGTGAAGTTTTAACATCTGAGGTGTAAGAACTTCAGATAATTTACATAAAAAAAACTACTGAATAAAAACTACTGAAAAGTAAACCATCACAACTACTGAAAAGAACTACTTCAGCTGTTGTGACAACTTCTGAGAACTTGGTCTTCAGACTTTGTCTTCAGCAGTTGTCCTTAGACTTTGTCTTCAGACTTTGTCTTCAGCAGTTGTCTTCAGACTTTGTCTTCAGACTTTGTCTTCAGACTTTGTCTTCAGACTTTGTCTTCAGACTTTGTCTTCAGACTTTGTCTTTAGACTTTGTCTTCAGACTTTGTCTTCAGCAGTTGTCTTCAGACTTTGTCTTCAGCAGTTGTCTTCAGACTTTGTCTTCGGCTGTTGTCTTCAGACTTTGTCTTCAAACTTTGTCTTCAGCTGTGTCTTCAGACTTTGTCTTCAGACTTTGTCTTCGGAATTTGTCTTCAGACTTTGTCTTCAACCTGTTGTCTTCAGACTTTGTCTTCAGACTTTGTCTTCAGCTATTGTCTTCAGACTTTGTCTTCAGACTTTGTCTTCAGACTTTGTCTTCGGCTGTTGTCTTCAGACTTTGTCTTCAAACTTTGTCTTCAGCTGTTGTCTTCAGACTTTGTCTTCAGACTTTGTCTTCGGAATTTGTCTTCAGACTTTGTCTTCAACTGTTGTCTTCAGACTTTGTCTTCAGACTTTGTCTTCAGCTATTGTCTTCAGACTTTGTCTTCAGACTTTGTCTTCAGAGTTTGTCTTCAGACTTTGTCTTCAGACTTTGTCTTCAGACTTTGTGTTCAGACTTTGTCTTCAGACTTTGTCTTCAGCTGTTGTAGACCACTTCAGTTGTTATGATGTCTGTGGGACTTAAAGGTTTTTCTGATCTAGCTCATTGGTTCTTTTGGTCCAACAAACTCCCCCTGAACCAATGCAATCAAAACCTTTAAAATTATTCAAGTCCCACTTATTGGCAGAAACATTTTCTGGATCAGCTCAGAAATCACCAAATTAAGCTCAGGCCAGGGAAGAGGTTTCAGAAAGTTTGATTGGCAAACATATTCTGGATCAGCTTAGAAATCACCAAATCACCAAACATTTTCTGGATCAGCTCAGAAACATTTACCCCATCCATGAGACCTACTTCCCAATGATGAGTCTGGAAGACTCTTAACATAGGCCTCAAGGAATACAACTTGTTCTTCCATTGTGAGTTCTTCAGCTTCACTTTCAAAGAAGAACTCAGGCCCATAGTACTCTGATAAGAATTTAACATTCTTTCAATTCTTTAGGTCCATGGTAGTTATTTCTCTATATTGAAACTCATCAGGATGAGTACCTTCAAGTAACAACTAGAGCTCATTTCTTCTTATTTCTTCCAGCTTCTTGTAGATCAACCCCTTCTTCACCATTTTGTTTTCTAGTAAAGTTTGTGGAGTCATATTAGACTTGTAAGCTCTCTTGAAGTCTTCAAGGATTTCCCAGGGTGACACTACAATGGCCAACATTATCTCAGCATCTACCGTCTTCTTTACTTGGCCATTGTATTGACTTGGAATATTCTTTTTATGAATTCTGTCATTTACTCTAGGGTCAGGCCAAATTCTCACTCTTTCTTTCTGATATTGAAATGTGAATCTGAGAGCATACAACCTTTGAGCATGTTTCTTCATAGCTTGTATGGATGAAGACTTAGGAAACTCTTTATCAACCATCCTTAACAGCTGCTCATCATGTTGTTTGTGTTGTTCTTCTTCTTCAAGTTTGACTTTTACCATTTGCCTTTGGATGTCAGTGTGATTGTTGTTGATTGACTCCTGGGCTCAGGCATCTTTATTTTAAGAACAGCAGAGATTGGCAGACTATCATCCTCATCATCTTCTTCTTCTTCTTCTTCCATCCTCAACACCCTTCTCTTCCTCTTGGGTGCTTAATTGGTAGAGGTTTGAGTAGGTTTCTTGGGTAAAGGAGTTGATTTTGAGGGTTGTGAAGTTGGTTGTTTTGGTGTGGGAGATTGTACAGGATGTTCTAGCATCTTGGTTGTGAGTGAGGCTTTGGATAACTTTGCCATATCAGACCTTTTCCTAACACTAGCTTCATCAAGAGCTTCTATGATCAATCCTTTGTTGAATACTTTAGAAGAACAGATTCTGGTGGTTATCTCAAAATACTGTCTCTAGACCATGATTTCACTTCAATGATTGATCTTCCCAAATGCTTTGATATGAATCTTGTCATAGCTTCCAGCCTTTCCCTTTCTTTCTCACTACAACTTGCCCATCTATGCTTAATCTCTTGAATCTCTAGCCTTCTGATTTCAGAGTCAAGTTTGGTTATGTCAAAACCTTGTCTGAAGAGTTGATCAATGATCTTATCCACAGATCTGCTATGTTGGTCATCAGCTTCTTTCATCAGTTCTTCTAACTTTTTCTCATCTTCAGTCTGTTCAGCACTCTTCTTTCTGTTGTATGTGATCATCTCCTTTTATTTCTTCTCTTTTTCTCTTCCTCCTCAACTCTCTTCTTTTGTCTGCTTTCACTGACTTAGACTCCCCTTTTTTGGTTGCATTGGGTCAGGGTTTGAATGTCAGAAAGTCTCTTAGAAATAACATCATCAACTAAGGTTTTAAAATTTGAGGAAAGCCTCTCATCAATGGCTTGATGCACAATGTTAGTGATGATGGAGGTGATGAGAGGTAAGCAGGATTGAAAGGCAGCAACCATTTGCTCAGAGGGGTTCTGTCCCTGAGAAATGGTGCCTAAATTAGAGGCTGGTGGCATAGTTGTGGGGAGTGGCTCTGTGTTTGGGAGAGCTTCAGAAGAAGCTGCCATCTATGGGAGAATTTGGGCAGATGGACTTGATTCTTGTGGCAATTTGGCAAGCAGTTCTTGTAGTCTGCATACCTCAGCCTCAAGAATGGTGTTGTGGGCTAGAACAACAAAGAAAAAGCCTAGGTCATCATCAGTCTTTGCTGAATCATCTGACCTCCTGATTAAATCATGATGAGCATGTGCTGAGTGTGGATTACTATTCACATGTGCCCCTATTTCTTGGAACTGGGGACTTCCTGCCTCAGGATTATGTCCTTCATGACAGTTGCCTCTAGTGAGGTCTTAAAGATGATACCTCCTTCATCCTGTTCATGTGCTGAAACAGGAGAAGAGGTAGCCTCACCAGATGTTCGAATCTCCTACTATACACAGGGAGATTGAACTTTGTAATCCCTGTGCTGTGGGTTATCAACCACATTATAATCCTCTCCCTCAACTGTTCAGGTTTTCCCAGTGGTAATAGGTTTCTGGGGAGGGTTAGAGGAATGTAGTTGTGTCAGCACTTGTGCAATAACCATAGTTGGGCTTGTAGGGGTGGCTTCAATGGGAGATAAGGGTGAAGAAGATTGCACCTGGGGTGAATGGTGCTCTTCAATGGAAATCTTCTCAAGTGAGGGAGATTCCAGTAATGTGGTTTCCCTATTTTTGGTTGCATCAGGATCCTGTTGAGATGATACCTGAGCGGTTTCAGCTGGTAGAGTCTTGGAAACTACAGGGGGATTACTACTAGTAGTTTCATCCTGCCTTTGTGTTACAGGGGCATCATCAGGGGACTCAACTCCCTGAGTAGAATTTTTGGTTTGTTTGGATTGTGGTTTGGAGAGGAATTTGGATCTGGAGGATGAGGCTGTGGGTGCCCTCTGCTTGGGTTTTAGCAGTTTGGCAGCCTCTTTGAGTTGTGGGTCAGAGTTGTGCCTCGAGTATTCCTCAGGCAAAACTACCACAGCAGGGACTCCAAGGCCAACTTGGCCATTAGATTTTAATTGATTGATGATTATGGCCATAAGAAACCTTGGATATAATATCCATCTGTTAGCCACAGGTTTCATTGCCAGATCTTTTAATTCAAATTTTTGGACCAAAAGAACAATGAGCCAGATCAGAAAAACCTTTAAGTCCTACATACATCATAACAACTACTGAAGACCACAACAGCTGAAGACAACAGCTAATTACAAAGTCTGAACACAAGTACTAAAGACAAAGTCTGAAGACACAAGTGCTGAAGACAAAGTCTGAAGACACAGTGCTGAAGACAAAGTCTGAAGACACAAGTGCTGAAGACAAAGTCTGAAGACACAAGTGCTGAAGACAAAGTCTGAAGACACAAGTGCTGAAGACCAAAGTATCAGACGTTGTCACACAGCTGAAGTGGTCTTCTTCGGTAGTTGTGATGGTTTACCTTTCAGTAGTTTCTTTGTTTCAGTATTTGTAAAACAACTGAAGAGTATGTTCTTCAGTTGTATTGTTTCAGTAGTTTCTTTTCAGTAGTTGTAATAATAGTTAACACTTAGTATTTTTGTAAGAAGATGTTAGCTGTTTGACATCTTCAGTAGTTGTGTTAACTATCAGTAGTTTGTGATAAATTCTGTTAGATGTCACTATCAAGTGACATCAGCAGACGTCATATCTTATATAAGAGGTATCGACCTAATTGTAATTGTGACATTCCGTTACCACGAAAGCGAATATTGAATGAAATATATCTGCAGAATTCTCTCTATCTATTACCGTTTTGTTCTTACATTGAATATCTTTTTGTTCTTGTGAATTGGCTAATTCATTGTTAGAATTCCGCTGCTATACTCTCTAGTCAATCAAACATAGATCACTGATCCTAACAGTGGTATCAGAGCGGGTTAATCATTGATTGATCTAACAATTGATCAATGAAACTGCTATTGATATCTATGTTTTATTGAATTAGCATATTTGCAAGAACTGGTTATAGATTATTGAATTTCTGACGCTTTCGTTCATTTATTTTGAGATCTCTCTTGGTTCAATTGGTGTTGTGTTTTTGTTCTAAATCTGTTATAGCTTAATTGAATTTGATTGAATCTGAGATGACTACTCCTCTAATGATCCTCACAATACTGGTTCCTCAACAAGCCCCCGATGCTGGTTAGGACCGAGTATAACATATTTAGCGAAGAATGCTTCATCACCTGTCTGTTAACAGTTCAGGTTGGTGGACATCTGTGGTACATGGACACATAAGCCTATGGTGAACAATCCGGAAACCAATCAAATGGTTCCGAAGAAGAAGGAACAATACTCTGATGAAGATCGGAAACTGTTGAGATTGATGCTAAAGCCCATGGAATTCTGGCCATGGCACTGCCTAATGAAATCTATTCAGGGCTTATGCATCATGAAACTGCTCATGATCTCTGGAATGCCCTGAAGGAACAATTCGGTGGCACAGATGAGGTCTTAGCAAACAACAGAGAAATCCTTACCCAACAATATGAGACATTCTCTCATAGAAAGGGTGAGACACTGACTCAACAGTTTGAGCGTTTTTCCTACTTGATCTCTGAGCTAAAATGGTGAAACAGGAATACACCAATAGCCAGATGAATAACAGGTTCCTCAGATCACTGCCTGAGAGATGGGACACATACACTATTGTCCTACGCTCCAGTGCAAATCTGGATAGCCTATCTCTCACCCAACTTCATGGGAAACTGCTTACATTCGAAAGAGAGATAGAGCAGAAGAGGAAACTGTCCTCATAAGGAAAGCTCACTGATGACTTTGTACAGGGAATACTGCCTTGGTTGGTCATGAGTCAGAATATGCTGCATCTGAAAGCAATTATGATGAGCATATTGATTTCTCTTCAAATAGTTCTGATCATGCATTTGTTGCTATTGAGAGTCATTCTGGCAGTAATAGTGACAATCTATGCTTCATCATGGATGATTTGAAAGGAATAGCTGATGATGATCTAGAAGAGATGGATATTCTAAGCCAAATGGCATTGATTAATATCAGATCTCAGAAGTTCTATAAGAGAACTGGCAGGAAATTTCCTGGACTCTCTGGCAAAACCAAAGTTGGTTTTGACAAGAGTAAGTTGAGGTGTCACAAATGCCAAAGGCTAGGAAACTTTGCAAGAGAGTGTAGATCAACTGGATCTAACTCTTCTGCACCCTTTGTCACTTTTCTAGTACTAGTCCACAAAACAGAGGGCAACATCCTCCTGTTCTGGTCATCATTCACATCCTAGGTCTCCTGCATACTTTTGTCCCCCAGGGTCCAATGTCATATCCTTATCCCTGCTATTATATGCCTCAACCAAATCCTGTTCAAGCTCCAATTGCACACACCAACCACAAGCTTTGCCTGAACACAACCTTCCCAATCTCATCAACAAACTCAACCTCAACAACACAGCTTCTTCACCCTAGGAGTTGTTGACTGGAGCAGTTTACTAGATGATTTGTTGGTCATGAACAACTGTTCACTGGTGCTGGTCAACATGGTGGTGACAGTCCCTTGGAAATCTAGCTCTTATGGCTTTGGATTCTGCAGATACTTCATCTACTAATGCCTCTACACCAAAGGTATCATAGGTATCCTCTGAGGCAAAAGCCAAATTATGTTCTGAAACATGCATAGCAGCATTTGCATCTATTGGAGAAGCAATGTAGCTTTGATAACAAGAACATTAAGCTAGAACAAACAATTTCCAAAAGAAAATCTGGATTTGAGTCTGTGCTTAATGAAAAGAATGATGAGAATTTAAACTTAAATGCCAAATCACAGATTATAAGGCTAGGGAAGAGGTACTTCTAGAGAATTACAAAGATCTCAAAGAAACCCTTGCAGTCACCCAAGTAGAGTGTGATCGATGGGTACAATCATGCAAAGTTTTGAAATGCTTCTTAGTAAGCAATCTGCTTCCAATGTGAAGTTTGGCATTGGTTACAATCACACTGCTCCACCTACAGATTTTACTCCGAGCATAGGTAGAATCTGATGGTGAGAGCAATAACTAATCCATTTCATCATGTGATCTACTTTCTGATATAGCACCATCAGAAGTAGAAGTCAGCACTAAGCCCTCTCAGAACGTATCAGCTGATGTTGATGGTTCCACTGCCGACACTCACATGATCAAAGAGTTGATAACTCAGGAGTTAATTCTGAAAGTCCTGAAAGGACTAGAGAGCAAGATTTAACACCTGAAGTTCAAACTCCAACTATTGTCAGTACTGAAAAGAAGAAAACTGTCAGTAGAAAGAGTTTGAAGACTACTAAAGAGGAAGTCAAGAAAGCAAACAATGCTTTCAAAGCACTGAAGAGCAAGTCTTTAGTTGTTTCATCCTCTTTAGTTGATGATCAACATAAGATGAAGCAGAAACCATGTGAAGTATGTGGTTGTTCAATCATCTTACCGATGATTGCTGGTACAAAAGAGGATCCAAACTCAAACATAAAGAGAAATTAAAGACAAAATGGTTAAAATGAAAACTGAGTTTGAGACCACATTTGTATCAGCAACATCAAATCCTGTAACCCTTAAGTCCATAAAGAAATCCAAAAAGGAAGGGGTTAAACAGGTAACAACTGAGATTGCTCAAAAGAAGAAGGTGCAACATAGGAACTTATCAAACTCCAATGGCAATGTGTCTGATGAGCTGAAAGCTTTATCACAAAATCAGACACAGCTGGTTATGATGGTTCAACATCTATTGGGAAGAGTTAACCAATTAGATGTTCCTATGTTGAAACCACAGAAAAGGAGGTCCAAGCCAAAGGATTCCTCTTCCTCGCCATCTTCTTCCTCTCAGGCTGTTGTTTCCATCAACCTATTAGTTTACCATCTGTTGATGAGAACAGGCCCAAACCAAAAAGGTTTGGGTCTCCAAAACTAACTGATTGTTTATAATTGCAGGGTTCTTCAACATGCCAAAGTAGCATCTGGTATGTAGACAGTGGGGGATCTATGCACATGACTGGGAACAGCTCTCTTTTTCATGACTACTCTCAAGGAAAGAAGGGGTTTGTTTCTTTTGGCAATGATGCTAGGGGTTACATCATTGGAAACGGTTTTGTCTCCAATGGAGAAATAAAGTTTGATGATGTTAATCATGTGGAAAATCTCAAGTACAATCTCTTGAGTGTCAGTCAAATGTGTGATAAAAGCCATGTTGCATTTTTCACCGGTCAGAACTGTAGGATTCTGTCATCCAAAGTTCTTCATTTGATTGATAAGGTGTTGGATGATCACACTCTCTTGAGAGCCAACAGGACAGGAAGAGTGTATGCCTTAGATCTTTCAAAGAAAATAGATCTCAGAGGCAATCCTTGCCTATTTTCCAAAGCCTCTTCTCAAGAATCTAAACTGTGGCACAGAAGGCTGGGTCATGTTAATTTCAACAATATGAATCAGCTGATCCACAATAGTTTAGTCAGAGGCTTCCCAATAAAGGAGTTCCACTGTGATGAAACCTGCACTGCTTGTTTAAAAGGAAAACAACATAAAGTCTCATTCTCTCCTATTGAAGAGCCTAAGTCCACTGCCTGCTTGCAATTATTGCATATGGATCTATTTGGTCCTGTGAGAGTGATGAGCATGGCAAAGAAGAAATACTGTCTGGTAATTGTGGATGATTACTCCAGATTTGTATGGACTTTCTTTCTACATTCAAAGGATGAGGTTGCTCAGAAGATTATTCACTTGATGTTGTATGTTGAGAAGCAGTATTCCCTTCCAGTCAAGTGTATTAGGAGTGACAATGGCACTGAATTCAGAAACCCTACACTTGATGACTTCTATCTTTCAAAGGGAATCAAAAGGCAGTTTAGCATACCACGGACTCCAGAACAAAATCAAGTAGTGGAGAGGAAGAACATGACCCTAATTGAAGTTGCAAGGTCCATGCTGGCTGACTCTGGTTTGCCACTGACCTTTTGGGCTGAAGCTGTTAACACAACTTGCTGTGTGCAGAATAGAGCCTTAGTAAATCTGAGGTTGATGAAGACTCCATATGAAGTTCTCCATCACTTGGCTCCTCTAATTTCATTTTTCAAAGCATTTGGGTGTCCCTGTTTTATTCTCAACACAAAGGATCAACTCCAAAAATTTGATGCTAAGGTGGATGCAGGGTATTTTCTTGGTTATTCATCTACTTGCAAGGCATACAGAGTCTTCAACTGCAGAAAAAAGATAGTTGAAGAGACTTTGCATGTGAAGTTTAATGAATCTCCTATGGACAAGATTCCACAAAACCCTGTGGAGTTGTTTGATTTGGACATACTGCAATATGTTCCTTATCAACCTCCAGCTGTTGTAGATCATGTGGATAAATCATCTTCTGCAGCATGTCTTCCACCTGTGGTATTGATGATGATGATGATAATATCAATACTCATCTATTCAAGTTTAGTGACCAACTGCCTGTGTCTGCTAAATTTGATGTTCTTGTAGCTTCAGCAGTTCCATCCACAACAAATGCTGATGAGATCTCTGATTCCTCTACATCTTTTGAGTTACCATCTAATTCTTGGTTTCAAGAGTCTGCATCAACATCTGCTCCTGCTGAAGGTCCTACAAACACTTGCACAGATCTCATTGTTTATCAAGAACCGAAGAATCACCCAATGTCTCAGATTATTGGTGATATTAATGGTGGTGTTTCAACAAGAAGTCAATTGTCTAACTTCTGCTTCTATGCTCTGTTCATCAGTCAGCTAGAGCCAAAGAACTACCATGTTGCTTTGAGAGACAATGGATGGGTTGAAGCCATGCAGCTTGAGCTACTTCAGTTCAAGAAACAGCAAGTGTGGGAACTGGTTCCTCTTCCCCCAGGTAAGTGTGCAATCGGCACTAAATGGGTGTTTAGGAATAAAACTGATGAAAATGGGCTTATTGTTAAGAACAAGGCTAGATTGGTTGTATAGGGGTTTTCACAAGAAGAAGGTATTGACTATGATGAAACCTTTGCCCCTGTAGCCAGACTAGAGGCAATTAGATTGTTCTTAGCCTATGCTGCATTCCACAATCTTAAAGTTTTTCAAATGGATGTCAAAAGTGCCTTTTTATATGGTAAAATAAAGGAAGAAGTTTATGTGTGTCAACCACCAGATTTTTAGGATAATAAACATCCTGAATGGGTGTATAAACTGATAAGGCTCTTTATGGGTTGAAACAAGCTCCTAGAGCCTGGTATGTGACACTTTCACTTTTCTTCTTAAGAATAATTTCACTAGAGGCTCCATTGATAAAACTTTGTTTATTAAGAAGGTGGATCAGCATAAGCTACTTGTTCAGATTTATGTTGATGATATCATTTTTGCATCCTTGATCCCTAGTTGTGTGATGATTTTACAACATTAATGAAAAAGAGGTTTGAAATGAGTGCAATGGGAGAATTACAGTTCTTTCTAGGCTTGCAAATTAAACAAAAGGCTGATGGAACCTTATTCATCAGTCAAAATATACAAAAGATCTTTTGAATAAGTTTGATTTACAATACTGTAAGCCCTGTTCTACTCCCATGTGCAACACCACACAACTGGATGCAGATCAGAAAGGTAAAGTTGTTGATGAAACGCTTTACAGATGTATGATTGGGTCCTTGATGTATTTAACAGCTTCTAGACTAGATATTATGTTTGCTACATGTGTTTGTACTAGATTTCAGGCTGTTCCTAAAGAGTCTCATTTGATTGCAGTCAAGAGAATCTTTAGATATTTGCAAGGTACACAATCTCTGGGTTTATGGTATTCCACTGGACACTCTTGCAAATTAGTTGCTTTTTCAGATAGTGGCTATGCAGGGTGCAAGTTAACTAGAAAGTCAACTTCTGGTGGTTGTCAGTTCCTAGGCAACTGTTTGATTTCTTGGCAGAGTAAGGAACAAACATCTGTTGCTACATCAACTGCTGAGGCCGAGTACATTGCTGCTGCAAGTTGCACTTCTCAGGTACTCTGGCTTCAGAACCAACTTCTGGATTATGGCATTACAGAGACTAAGACTCCATTATTAATGGATAGTGCTTCGGCTCTGTGTATTGTCAAAAATCCAGTCCAGCACTCTAGGACCAAACATATAGAGATTAGACATCAGTTTATTCGGGATTGTTTTGAAAAAGGTCTGATTGATCCTAAGTTTGTGCCTAGTGCTGATGAGCTTGCAGATATTTTTACTAAGCCTTTGGATAGTTCTACTTTCCAAAACCTTGTGTTAAGGCTTGGTATGCTGCAGCTAGAATAAGTGACAACTACTGATGATTTCAGTAAAAAGTACTGGTGATCATTAGTAACCATGTCACATATAAGTACTGATGAGTTCTTTCACCTTCAGTAGTTTTTATAACTACTGACGGCTAAATGCCTCACAAGTACTGAAGTACTTTATATGTTCTAACCACTGATGTAGTTACAACTACTGATGTAGTTACAACTACTGATGTAGTTACAACTACTGAAATCAGTACAAACAGATAAGTACTGACGTCCTATGAAACACCTGAAAAGCAGATGCAAAGTCTGATGAGTAAGTGTTGAGGACAGTAGGAAACAGCTGAAGGCTATGAATTGACGAAAACTACTAAAGAGAACTTTCTCTTCAGTTGTTTTTACAACTGCTGTTTCATCCTAAACAACTGATGACTAAACAATGTCTTCAGTAGTTTCACAACTACTGAAGACTAACACCAAGTCTTTAGCTGTTTACAACAACTCCTGACAAAACCAATGTCTTCAGTAGTTTCACAACTACTGATGACTGATACCAAGTCTTCAGTTGTTTCATCATCTGAAGTCAAAACCATGGTCTTCAGTAGTTTTCTAACTGATGATGCCTAAAACCACGACTTCAGCTGTTTCAACGTCTGAAAGGGTAATACCATGTCCACAGTTGTTTAAAACTACTGATGACTAACGCCAAACTCTTCAGTCGTTTTCTAACCCGTATCCTATAAATATCCCTGACCTAGTCCTTTAGAGCCTCATCTTCTTCAAACCTAACGTTCATCTCTCCAAAACTTCTCTCTCATTAATGCCGTCCATGCGCTCAAACAGCGACACAACTGTGTAGCTTACCTCACCAAATCGCCATTCTAGGCTAAGTTCGATAATGCTATTGATCTTATGGTCCAGTCACCCTACAAAACGGCCTTTCTTCTCAATCCAATCCTTCATGCCGAATCCCTTAACCAGTTTTGGATGAATGTCACCCTCACCACTGGCGAGAACAACACAGTGTCTCTCCGGTCGGTCATCAACAACCACGAAGTGGTCATCACTCCCGATATACTTTGTCAAACTCTACACCTGGATGATGCCACTTCTCCTGCTGGATATCCAAAGGGCACAACTGATTTATCCTTTGCCCACCATGGATATCAGGGATACCTTAGTGCCTCCACCATACTGAAGAAACATTTCCATGATGCTGAACGTCTCATATTTCACATGGTAAATGTCTGTTTGGCTCCTAAGACTTCGTCTTGGGATCAAATGTCTACAAGGTGGCAGCAGGTAATGTACTCCATTCTTGAGCAACAACCTTTAAATTTTCAGAAATACTATTTTCAGAGCTCAAGGATATGGCTCAAAAACAAATGCTAACCGTTGGATATTATATCTGTGGTTCATAATGGCCATAATTACAAACCAGCTTCAAGCTGAGGGACTTGTTGGCCTGGGAGTCCCTGCTATGGCTGTTTTGCCTGAAGTATACTCCGGCACAACTCTGACAAATCACTCAAAATGGCTGCCAAGCTGCGCAAACCCACGCAACTGGAACCCACAACCACCACCTCCAAATCAAAAGTCCCCACCAAACCCACTAAAAAGAAAACCAAAAAGGCTACTCAGGGAAATGAGTCCCCTGAGGATGCCCCTGCACCACAAACGCAGGCTATATCCACTGGTTATAACCCCCTAGTGGATATAAGGACTCTCCCAGACACAGCCGCTCAGGATTCCTCTCAAAAGGAGCCTGCAGCAACCTCAGAAGGGGTACCCACCAACCTAGGATCTTCCTCATTTGAGGAGATTGCCATTGAAGAGCACCATCCTCCCCAGGTGCAGACTGCTTTTACCCCATCTCCCCATGCAACCGCCCCCCAAAGTCCTACATTACTTGTTGCACAAGTGCTGACTCAGTTGCACTCCTCACCCCCTCCCCAGATACCAATTACTACTGGGAACACTTCTACCATTGAGGGGGAGGACCAAAGTGCAGCTGAGAACCCACAACATAGGGGTTACAATGTTCCTTCTCCTAGTGTAGCAATAGAGATTGGAACTTCTGGTGAGGCTGCCACTTCTCCTGCGTCAGCATATGATCAGGTTGTAGTTGGTACCATTACTAAGACCTTACCAGAGGCAACTGCTGATGAAATACAAAGTCCTGAGGTAGGATGTCCCCAGTTCCAAGACAAAGGGGCACATGCTACAACTGAGCTACACTCAGTGCATGTTCATCCTGATCCTATGAGGAGGTCAGGTGATTCAGTAACTACTGATGATGACCTGGGCTTCTTTTATGATGTAATCGCCCAAAACACCATCCTAGAAGAGGAGGTGAGCAGACTCAAAGAGCTGCTTGCCAAAACTTCTAAGGAACAAAGACCATCTGCCTCTATCACCTCACAGATGGCACCTTCATCTGATGGTCTCCCAAACACTGAGCCTCTCCAACAACTAAGCCACCTGCCTCTGCTTCTGGCACTATTTCTCAGGAACAGAACCCTCATGAGCAAATAGTTGCTATCCTTCAAAATTCCCTCCCTCTCATCACACCCATAATCACTGACATCATGATCGAAGCCATTGATGAGAGGCTTCCCTCAGTCATACACCCATTGATAGAGGAGGTTATGGGCAAACACCTTTCTGGCAATCAACCCCTTGCAACCAATGCAACCAAAAAGGGGGAGATTAAGTCAGTGAAAGGAAAAAGAAAGAGGAGTACAGAGGAGAAAGAAAAGGAGAAAGAAATAGAAGGGAGAGTAGTGGAAAAGGAGTTAGAGTTGAATGTGGAGACTGATAAAGAGAAGGAAAAAGAGAAAGCCTTGGAGCTACTGATAAAAGAGGCTGATGCCGAACACAGCAGATCAATGGACAACATCATTGATCAGCCGTTTAGGCAAGGCCATGACACCGATAAACTTGACTCTGAGATTCAACGATTAGAGATTGAAGAAATCCAGAATAGATGGGTGAGTTATGAAGTGTTAGAAAGAGAAAGGCTTGAGATCATGATTAGATTTATTGCAAAATATCTGGGAAGATCAATGATCGAAATCAAAGCTTGGTCCAGGGACAGTATCTTGGCAATCACCACCAAGATCTGTTCATCTGAAGCATATACTAAGGGACTTGTTATTGAAGCTTTGAATGAAGCAGGAGCAGGGAGCAGGACTGAGCTAGCCAAATACTCAAAAGCAACACTCACCTCCAAAATGCTAACTCAGCCTGTCAACATTCCCTCTCCAAAACAACCACAACCACAACCCACAAAACCAACTCCCTTACCATCTAAACCAACAGCCAATGATGCACCTAAGAAGAAGAAGAGAAGGGTGTGAGGCTAGAAGAAGAAGAAGAAGAGGATGATGTGGAAGAACATAGGCTGCCTCTGTCTGCAGTTCTAACATTGGCGAAAGCAAAACCCATGCCCATCACTCCCACCTCACAGATGGAAGCTGTGAGAGTAAAGATTGAAGAAGAACAACAGCAAAAGCTTCATGATGATGAAATGCTGAAAAGCATTGACAAAACTTATGCTGCTTCGTCATCAATTATTAGTATGAAGAAAGAAGCTCTGAGGATGTACACCCTTGCCAACACATTTCAATATCAGAAGGAAAAGGTGAGAGTATGGCCTGATCCTAGGGTGGCTCATAGGATTGTAAAGAAAGATATTCCTTCGAGATACAAGGGCCAAGTCAAAAGGATCGTAGATGAAGAGATCACAGTGGTCCTTGTAGTATCACCCTGGGAGATTGTAGAAGACTTTAAGAAGGCCTATGAGACTAAACAACCACCCCAAAAGATGTTAGAGAACATAATTATTAAAAAGGGGTTAGTCTACAAGAGGCTTGAGAACTTCAAACAAAATGAGCTCAGTCTGTTACTTGAAGGGACTCATCCTGATGAGTTTGCATACCGATAGATTACAACAGTTGAGCTAAAACATGTTAAACAGGCCAAGTACATCTCAGAGTTGTATGGGCGAGAAGGATTTTTTGATGGTGAAGCCGAGAACCTGACCATGGAAGAACAAATTATGTTTCTTACAGCATACACCAGAGAATCCTACAGGCTTATACATGGGAAGTGAGTCTCATGGATGGGGGAACAACTCAGTGTCCAATTCCCCAATATAGAGCTCCCATCCATACATTGCCAACCAAATCTTCAGAGACTCATTTCCAGGCCAGTGCTTATATGGGTCATCTTCTCAACTGATCAAGAAGGAGAAAGACCAACCATTCTGCCAATAATAAGTGGGACCTCAATAAAGTTAAAGGTTTTGGCTGCATTGGTTCAGGGGGAGTTTGTTGGACCAAAAGAACCAATGAACCGGATCAGAAAAACCTTTAAGTCCCACAGACATCACAACAACTACTGAAGACCACAACAGCTGAAGACAACAGCTGATTACAAAGTCTGAACACAAGTACTGAAGATAAAGTCTGAAGACACACGTGCTGAAGACAAAGTCTGAAGACACAAGTGCTGAAGACAAAGTCTGAAGACACAAGTGCTGAAGACAAAGTCTGAAGACACAAGTGCTGAAGACAAAGTCTGAAGACACAAGTGCTGAAGACAAAGTCTGAAGACACAAGTGCTGAAGACCAAAGTATGAGACGTTGTCACAACAGCTGAAGAGGTCTTCTTCAGTAGTTGTGATGGTTTACCTTTCAGTAGTATCTTTGTTTCAGTATTTGTAAAACAACTGAAGAGTATGTTCTTCAGTTGTTATTGTTTCAGTAGTTTCTTTTCAGTAGTTGTAATAATAGTTAACACTTAGTTTTTGTAAGAAGATGTCAGCTGTTTGACATCTTCAGTAGTTGTGTTAACTATCAGTAGTTTGTGATAAATTCTGTTAGATGTCACTATCAAGTGACATCAGCAGACGTCATATCTCTTATATAAGAGGTGTCGACCTAATTGTAATTGTGACATTCCGTTACCACGAAAGCGAATATTGAATGAAATATATCTGCATAATTCTCTCTATCTATAACCGTTTTTTTTCTTACATTCAATATCTTTTTGTTCTTGTGAATTGGCTAATTCATTGTTAGAATTCCGCTACTATACTCTCTAGTCAATCAAACGTAGATCACTGATCCTAACACAAATATATAATTTTAGAAAAATTTAGGCTTTAACGTTCAAGGATAGAATACAATACCTGCTGCCACCTAGATGACATTTGATCCCATGAAAAGGATTGGGGGCAAGTCAGACATTGATCATATGAAAGATTAGGCGTTCAGCATCATTGAAGTGCTTCTTCAGAATGGTGGTAGCACTTAGGTCGCCCTCATACCCATGGTTGATGAATGATAGATCAGTGGTGCTCTTCGGGTATTCGGTGACAAAGGTGGCATCATTCAGATCTAGGGTTTGGCGAATGATAGCATAAGCGATGACCACTTTCTTCTTGTATACAAACGACTGGAGAGTGATCGCGACATCATTCTCACCGGTATGGACAGTGACATTTGTCCAGAATTGGCCAAGGGTATCGGGATAAATGGTTGGATTCAGAAGAAAAGTAGTTTTATACGGGGAATCAACCATCACATCATGACAGCATCAACTTAGTCCAAAAGGACGATTTTGTGAGGTAGGCAACACAGTTGTGTCGTGGTTTGATTTGCATGGTCGCCACTAATGGAAGATGAACGTTCGGAAAACAACTTATGAAAAGTTTGAAGTTAGGGTTAGGTATTTATAGGTTATGAAACGGCTGAAAGAAAACAACTGAAAGTTTTGGTGTTAGTCATCAGTTGTTAGAAAACGACTGAAGACATGGTTTTAACTTTCAGATGTTGTAAACAGCTGAAGACTTGGTGTTAGTCATCAGTAGTTTGAAACTACTAAAGACTTGGTTTTGGCTTCAGTTGTTTTGAAATGAAACAACTGTTGTTTGAAACAATTGAAGAGTAAAATTTCTCATCAGTTGTTGTCGTCAATTCACAGATCTCAGTTGTTTCATTAACCTAACACTTACTTAGCAGACTATATGATATTGATATGTTTCATTGGTCATTAGTACTTATCTGTTAGAATAGACATCAGTAGTTGTAACCACATCGGTACTTTTCAACAAATAAAGTACTTCAGTACTTTTAAGTAATTTAGTCTTCAGTAGTTATGAACTAATGCTGTTTACTAATGCTCATCAGTACTTGTGAACTGAGATCATTAGTAGTTGTCAAATCATTCTAGCTGCAGCATACCAAGCCTTAGCACTACATTTTGGAAAGTTGCACTGTCCAAAGGCTTAGTAAATATATCTGCAAGCTTATCAGCACTAGGAACAAACTTTGGATCAATCAAACATTTTTCATAACAATCCCTGATAAAATGATGTCTGATCTCAATATGTTTGGTCCTAGAATGCTGGACAGGATTCTTAACAATGCAAAGAGCTTAAGCACTGTCCATCAGTAAAGGAGTCTTAGTCTTTGTAATGTCATAATCCAGTAATTTATTCTGAAGCCAGAGTACCCGAGATGTACAACTTGCGGCAGCAATGTACTCTGCTTCAGCAGTGGATGTAGCAACTGAAGTTTGTTTCTTACTCTACCATGAAACTAAACAATTGCCTAGAAATTGGCATCCACCAGAGGTTGATTTTCTAGTTAATTTACACCCTGCATAGTCACTATCAGAGAAAGCAACTAATTTGTAAGAGTGCCCAGTGGAATACCAAAGTCCTAGAGATTGAGTTCCTTGCAAGTATTTAAAGATCCTTTTGACTGCAATCATATGGGATACTTTAGGTGCAGCCTGAAATCTAGCACAGACACAAGTTGCAAACATAATGGCTGGTCTAGAAGCTGTAAGGTACATCAAGGAACCAATCATACATTTGTAAAGAGTTTCATCAACTGCTTTATCTTTCTGATCAGCATCCAGTTGTGTGGTGCTGCACATGCGAGTAAAACAGGGCTTACAATTTTGTAAATCAAACTTTTTCAACAGATCCTTTGTATATTTTGACTGATGAATAAA
Source organism: Flaveria trinervia (assembly GCA_025506515.1). Classification (NCBI taxonomy): domain Eukaryota; kingdom Viridiplantae; phylum Streptophyta; class Magnoliopsida; order Asterales; family Asteraceae; genus Flaveria; species Flaveria trinervia. The sequence goes on along the minus strand of CM046454.1, from coordinate 25,204,932 downwards.
AGTTCCATCAGCCATTTGTTTGATTTGCAAACCCAGAAAGAACTGTAATTCTCCCATGGCACCTATTTCGAACTTTTGTTGCATCAACTTTGTAAAGGCATCACACAACTGTGGATCAGAGGATGCAAAAATAATATCATCTACATAAATTTGAACAAGAAGCTTACGCATGCCTACTTTCTTAATGAACAAAGTTTTATCTATAGAGCCTCTAGTGAAATTGTTTTGAAGAAGAAAGTTAGACAGTGTTTCATACCAGGCTCTGGGAGCTTGTTTTAACGCATAAAGAGCCTTATCAAGCTTATACACCCAATCTGGATGTTTATGATCTTCAAAACCTGGTGGTTGACACACATAAACTTCTTCTTTTATTTTACCATATAAGAATGCACTTTTGACATCCATTTGAAAAACTTTAAGATTATGGAAAGCAGCATAAGCTATGAACAATCTGATTGCCTCCAATCTGGCTACAGGGGAAAAGGTTTCATCATAATCAATACCTTCTTCTTGTGAAAACCCCTGTACAACCAGTCTACCCTTGTTCTTGAAAATTTGACCTTTTTCATCAGTTTTATTCCTAAACACCCATTTAGTGCCTATTGCACACTTACCATGGGGTAGAGGAACCAGTTCCCACACTTGCTGCTTTGGAAACTAAAGAAGCTCAAGTTGCATGGCTTCAACCCATCCATTGTCTCTTAATGCAATATGATAGTTCTTTGACTCTTGCTGACTGATAAAGAGAGCATAAAAGTAGAAATTGGACAATTGACTTCTAGTTGAAACACCAGCATTTATGTCACCAATGATCTAAGACATGGGGTGATTCTTCAGTTCTTGGTACTCAATAAGATCTGTGAAAGTGTTTGTAGGAGATTCAGCAGCAATAGATGTTGACCCAGACTCTTGAAACCTAGAATGAGATGGCAATTCAGATGAAGTAGAGGATTCAGAGATCTCATCAGCATTTGTTGTGGATGGAACTACTAAAGCTATAGGAACATCAAGTATAGTAGACTCAGGCAGGTGATCACTAAAACTTGCATTTGTACCACCAGATGGATGACTAGTTGCAGCAGATGATGGATTCACAGAATTTGCAACAGCTGGAGACTAATAAGGAACATATTGCAATATGTCCAAATAAAATAACTCCACAGGGTTTTGTGGGATTTTGCCCTTTGGAGATTCATTAAACTTTACATGAAAGGTTTCTTCAACTATATTTGTTCTGCAATTAAAAACTCTGTATGCCTTGCAAGTAGATGAATACCCAACAAGTACCCTGCATCCACCTTTGATTCAAACTTCTGAAGTGGATCCTTTGTGTTAAGAATGTAACAGGGACACCCAAATGCTCTAAAAAAGGAAATCAGAGGGGCCAAATGATGTAATACTTTATAAGGAGTCTTCATCAATCTGTGATTTACTAACACTCTATTTTGCACATAGCAAGCTATGTTGACAGCTTCAGCCTAAAAGGTTAGTGGCAAACCAGAATCTGCCAACATTGACCTTGCGGCTTCAATAAGGGTCCTGTTCTTTCTCTCCACCACTCCATTTTGTTCAGGAGTTCTTGGAATGCTATACTACCTCTTGATTCCCTGAGATAAATAGAATTCATCAAGTGTGTGGTTTCTAAATTCTGTGCCATTATCACTTCTCACACACTTGACTGGAAGGGAGTACTGCTTTTCCACATACAACACAAAGTAGTTGATGATTTGACCAGCCTCATCTTTTGAATGTAAGAAGAAGGTCCATACAAATCTAGAATAATCATCCACAATTACCAAACAATATTTTTCTTCGCCATGCTCATCACTCTTACTGGACCATGCAGTAATTGCAAGCAGGCATTGGACTTTGGTTCTTCTATTGGTGGGAATGATACTTTGTGTTGCTTTCCTTTTAAACAAGCAGAACAGTTGTCATCACATTTGAACTCCTTTAATGGCAGACCTCTCACTAAACCATGATGAATAAGCTGGTTCATGTTTTTAAGATTCACATGACCAAGCCTTCTGTGCATAGTTCAGATCCCTGAGGAGAGGCCTAGAAGAATAGACATGGATAGACTTTTAGATCAATTTTCTTTGATAAGTCTAAGGCATATACTCTTCCAATCCTGTTGGCCTTCAGGAGAGTATATTCATCCAATATCTTGTCAATCATTCTCAAAACATTGGATGACAAAATCTGACAGTTCTGGCTGGTGAAAAGTGCAACATGCCCTTTATCACACATTTGACTGACACTCAACAAGTTGTACTTGAGATTCTCCACATGGTTAACATCATCAAATCTTATCTCACTATATGACACAAAGCCTTACCAATGATGTAACCCTTAGCATCATTACTAAAAGATACAAATCCCTTCTTACCTTGAGAGTAGTCATGAAGAAAAGAACTGCTCCCTGTCATATGCATAGATCCTCCATCATCCACATACTAGATGCTTCTATGGCATGCTGAAGAACCCTGCATTTGTCACAAGAAACTAGTTAGCTTTTGACACCCAAACCATTTTGGTTTTGGGTCTGTTCTCATCAACAGATTTTATACTAACTGGTTTGTCATGATTAACAGACTTGAAGGTGGAGATGGTGCTGAAAAGGATTCCTTTGATTTTGGCTTAGTTTTCCTTTTCAGTGGTTTAATCACAGGTACATCTATTCAGTTAACTCTCCCCAACAAATGTTGAACCATCATAACAAGTTGTGTCTAATTGGTTGTTAAAGACTTCAGTTTAGCAGACACATCAGTACTTGTTTTTGATTGGTTCCTATGACTCACCATGTGCTCCTTTTTGAAAGATACAGACTTAGTCTGGTGTTTTGATATTCCATGAGGAATACTTTCAGTTGTATTATGATAAACCCCTTCCTTCTTTTTAGATTTTTGTAAGAACTTTGGGTTATCAGTTTGAGATGTTTGTGGAACAAACTTGGTTTCAATTTCATCTTTCATTTTATTAATTTTCTTTTTAATGATTTTATCTTTGTTGAATTTGAAACCCTTTTTGTACCAACATTCATCAGTGAGATGATTGAATAGACCACATATTTCACATGGCTCTTTCTTCATCTTCTGTTGTTCAACTGCTGAAGAAGAGGAAACCACTGAAGGTGTGTTCTTCAGTACTTTCTTCCTCTCAGTACTTTTGTTAAGTACTAAAGGATTTGTAACAACTGAAGATTTGTTCTTCAGAAGTTTTCTATCAGTACTTTTGGATTTCTTGATAGACTCTTCAGCAGTTGTCAAACCATGTTTATTTTCATTTGGTTTGAAATGCTCTTCAGGTGTTGTTACTTACCCTTCAGTACTTTGAATACTTTGTGACACAACACCTGAAGTGGTCAGTATTTCTTTGATCATGTGTTTATCAGCAGTGAGACCATGAGCAGATTGATTAGCTGAGGTACTAATACTGACTTCATCCTGTGATTTTGGATTATGACTTGAGGATGAGACACATGATGATGTGGTTTAGGAATTGCTTTCAACTTCAGATTTTACTTTTATCTAGGGAGTAAAATCTATAGGAGGTACAGTATGATTATACCCAATCCCAAACTTCACATTTGAAGTTGTTTGCTTGCTGAGAAGCATTTCAAACCCCTTGCAGGATGTTACCCAGCATTCACACTCTACATGAGTAGCTGCAAGTGTTTCTTTGAGATTCTTATGATCCTCTAAAATGACCTCTACTTTTGCCTTTTTATCAGTGATTTGGCATTTTAATTTGTAAATCTCAACATCTTTTTCATTTAAGACAGACTCAAACTCAGCTTTTCTTTTGGAAATCACTTCTCTAGGTCAAGATTTTGATTAATTAAAGCTACATTTGCTTCTCTAATAGAGACAAAAGCAGCTATGCATGAATCAGAACACAACTTGGCCTTAGCCTCAGAAGATACCTGTGGTACCTATTATGATGAAGCATTTGAGCATGAACCATCAGTAGACTCCAGGGCCATAAGAGCAAGATTTCCAAAAGGATTTTCATCACAATGTTGACCAGTACCAGAAAACAAATGTTCAGGATAACCAGAAAGATCATCTGGTAAGCTACTCCAGTCAACAACTCTAGGTGTGAAAAAGCTTTGATGTGATTGAGATTGAGATTGTTGATTTGATTAAGATGGTTGAGGCTCAGGTAGGGCATATGTTGTTGAGCTATGGGTACTTGAACCTGACTGGACTGAGGCATGTAAAAACAGGGATAAGGATATGGCATTGGACCCTGAGGGACAAAATATGCAGGAGATGATTGAATTTGTTAATGATGACCAGAACTAGTAGAATGTTGCCCTTTGTTTTGTGAGCTATTGCATGGAAAGGTCATAAGAAGAGTTAGATCCACATGATCTACACTCTCTTGCAAAATGTCCAAGTCTATGGCACTTGTGACACCTCAACTTGCTCTTGTCAAAACCAACTTTGGTTTTTTCAGAGAGACCAGGAAATTTTCTACCTGTCCTTTTGTAAAATTTTTGTGATTTGATATTGATTAATGCCATTTGGCTCAATATCCATCTCTTCCACATCATCATCAGCAATTCCTTTCAAATCATCCATCAAAAAGCACAAATTATCACTACTACACCCTGAATTACTATCAACACTAACAAAAGCAAGATCTCCACTGTTTGATGAGAAATCTATATGCTCATCATAGAACTTTCTGATGCAGCATATTCTGACTCATTACTAACCAGAGTAGTATTCCCTGGTACAAAATCATCAGTGAGCTTCCCAGATGAAGCTAGTTTCCTTTTTGTTCTATCTCTCTTTCAAATGTTAACAGTTTCCCATGAAGTTAGGTGAGAGTAGATTGTCCAGATTTGCACTAGAGCGTAGGACAATAGTATATGTGTCCCATCTCTGAGGCCGGGATCTGAGGAATCTGTTGTTCATCTGACTGTTTGTATATTCATGTTTAACCATTTTCAGCTAAGATATCAAACACGAAAATCGCTCAAACTGTTGCGTGAGTGACTCACCCTTTCTACGAGAGAATGTCTCATATTGCTGGGCAAGGATCTCTCTATTGTTTTCCAAGACCTCATCAGTTCCTTGAAATTGTTCTTTCAGAGCATCCCAGAGGTCATGAGCAGTTTCATGATGCATAAGTCTAGAATAGATTTCATTAGGCAGTGCCATGGCCAGAATTCCATGGGCTTTAGCATCAATTTCAAACAATTTTAGATCCTCATCTGAGTATTGCTCTTTCTTCTTCGGAACCACTCATTGGTTTCCAGATTACTCACCATAGGCTTATATGGTCCATGAACCACAGATTTCCAACAACCTGAACTGTTGACAGACAGGTGATTGAGCATTCAGTGTTGCCATATGTTATACTCACTCCTAACAAGCATCAGAGGCTTTGTGAGGAGCCAGTATTGTGGGGATCATTGATTGATGTAGGCATTTTCACCAATTCAAACAGGTTCAATGAAAATTTAACAAATGTAGCTCAAAAACTCAACAACTCAGTTTGAAACAAGAGAAATCTAAAATTAATTCACCAGAAGCAACAGAAAATCAAACTCTATAACAATTCTTGCAAATTTGCTAATTTGATCAAACTTAGATATCAAAAGAGCAGTTTACATGATCAATTGTTAAATTGATCACTGATTAATCTAGCTCTGATACCATTTGAGAGGATCAGGATCTAGTTTGATCAACTAGATTAAGATTTGCAGCGGAATAAAACAAGAATTAGATGAAATTTAAGCAAGAATAATATGAATATTCAATCAAATAGTGACGGTTATAGAGAGAGAGTTGTCTGCAAAAAGAATGTTTTCATTCACGCACAAACTTCGGCTTCCAAAGAAATTAGGTCAACGTTCCTTTTATAAAGGAATGTGACATCAGCTGAGGTCACTTGATAGTGACAGCTAACTGATTTATACAAACAACTGAAAGTAGACTAAACTAATGAAGATATCCATAACAAACTGAGGACACTTCATAAAAAGCTAAGTACAAGCTAACATTACAACTACTGAAGTTATAACATCTGAAGTGTAAGAACTTCAGATGTTTTACATAAAATAAAACTACTGAATACAAAGTATTGAAAAGTAAACCATCACAACTACTGAAAAGAACTACTTCAGCTGTTGTGACAACTTTTGAGAACTTGGTATTGGACCAAAAGAACCAATGAGCCAAGATCAGAAAACCTCTAAGTCCCACATGGTATCACAACAACTGCTGAAAGCTTCATTAGCAGTTTGACAAATGCTGAAGACTTCAACAGCTGAAGATCAAGTGCTGAAGACTTCAACAGCTGAAGAACTAAAGTATTGAAGTACAACAGCTGAAGAACACAAGTACTGAAGCTGAACAGCTGAAGAACACAAGTACTGAAGGTGAACAGCTGAAGAACACAAGTGCTGAAGCTGAAAGACCAAAGTACTGAAGTACAAGAGCTGAAGAGTTTACAAGTGCTGAAGATCAACAACTGATGTACAAAGTCTGAAGACAAAGACTGAAGACATCAGCTGATGATATCTACTGAAGTCATCAGCTGATGAAACATCTGAAGGTCAAAGTCTGAAGATCAAGTACTGAAGCGTCAGTAGTTTGTCAAAACTGCTGAAGAGTACTTCTTCAGTAGTTGTGATATCAGTAGTTTTATATTTCTAGTTTTAGTAGTTTTATATTTTTCAGTAGTTATAACAACCGATAACACTTAGAACTTTTTGTAAGAAGATTCAGCTGTTTTGACATCTTTAGTAGTTGTGTTTCAGTTGTAATAAATCTATTAGATGTCACTATCAAGTGACATCAGCAGACGTCACATCTCTTATATAAGAGGTGTCGACCTAATCATAATTGTGACATTTTGTTACCACGAAAGCGAATATGAATGAAATATATTTGCAGATATTCTCTCTCTCTAAACCGTCTTGTTCTTCATTGAATATCATTTTGTTCTTGTGAATCGACTAATTCATTGTTTGAATTCCGCTGCAATACTCGTCAATCAATCAAACATAGATCACTGATCCTAACAAGTCGTATCAGAGCGGGCTAATCATTGATTGATCTAACAATTGATCATTGAAATGCTAATTGATTTCTGTGTTTGATTGAATTAGCGCATTTGCAAGAACTGGTTATAGATTATTGAATTTCTGCTGCTTTCGTTCATTTATTTTGAGATCTTCTGGTTCAATGGTTGTTGCGTTTTTTGTTCTAAATCTGTTTTAGCTTAACCGAATTTGATTGAATCCGAGATGACGACTCCTTCTAATGCTCCTCACAATACCGGTTCCTCAACCAAGCCCCGATGCTGTTTAGGACCAAGTATAACATATGGCAACGAAGAATGCTTCATCACCTGTCTGTTAACAGTTCAGGTTGTTGGACATCTGTGGTACATGGACCACATAAGCCTATGGTGAGCAATCCGGAAACCAATCAAATGGTTGCGAAGAAGAAGGAACAATACTCTGATGAAGATCGGAAACTATTTGAGATTGATGCTAAAGCCCATGGATTCTGGCCATGGCACTGCCTAATGAAATCTATTCAGGGCTTATGCATCATGAAACTGCTCATGATCTATGGAATGCCCTGAAGGAACAATTCGGTGGCACAGATGAGGTCTTAGCTAACAATAGAGAAATCCTTGCCCAACAATATGAGACATTCTCTCATAGAAAGGGTGAGACACTGACTCAACAGTTTGAGCACTTTTCCTGCTTGATATCTGAGTTGAAAATGGTGAAACAGGAATACACCAATAGCCAGATGAACAACAGATTCCTCAGATCATTGCCTGAGAGATGGGACACATACACCATTTTTCTACGCTCCAGTGCAAATCTGGATGGCCTATCTCTCACCCAACTTCATGTGAAACTGCTTACATTTGAAAGAGAGATAGAGCAGAAGAGGAAACTGTCCTCATCAGGAAAGCTCACTGATGACTTTGTACCAGGCAACACTGCCTTGGTTGGTCATGAGTCAGAATATGCTGCATCTGAGAGCAATATGATGAGCATATAGATTCTCTTCAAATAGTTCTGATCATGCATTTATTGGTATTGAGAGTCATTCTGGCAGTAATAGTGACAATTTATGCTTCATCATGGATGATCTGAAAGGAATAGCTGATGATGATCTAGAAGAGATGGATATTCTGAGCCAAATGGCACTGATTAATATCAGATCTCAGAAGTTCTATAAGAGAACTGGCAGGAAATTTCCTGGACTCTCTGGCAAAACCAAAGTTGGTTTTGACAAGAGTAAGTTGAGGTGTCACAAATGCCAAAGGCTAGGACACTTCGCAAGAGAGTGTAGATCAACTGGATCTAACTCTTATGCACCCTTTGTGACTTTTCCTAGTACTAGTCCACAAAATAGAGGGCAACATCCTGCTGGTTCTGGTCATTATTCACATCCTAGATCTTGCATACTTTTGTTCCCCAGGGTCAAATGTCATATCCTTATCCCTGCTATTATGTGCTCAACCAAACTCTGTTCAAGCTCCATTGCACAACAACCACAAGCATTCTTGAACCACAACCTTCCCAATCTCATCAACAAACTCAACCTCAACAACACAGCTTCTTCACCCCAGGAGTTGTTGACTGGAGCAGTTTACCAGATGACATGTCTGGTCATGAACAACTGTTCTCAGGTGCTGGTCAACACAGTGGTGACAGTCCATTTGGAAATCTAGCTCTTATGGCTTTGGATCTGCTGATACTTCATCCTCTAATGCCTCTACACCAAAGGTATCACAGGTATCCTCTGAGGCAAAAGCCAAATTATGTTCTGACACATGCATAGCAGCATTTGCATCTATTAGAGAAGCAAATGTAGCTTTAATCAACAAGAACATTGAGCTGGAACAAATAATTTCCAAAAACAAAGCTGAATTTGAGTCTGTGCTTAATGATAAAAATGATGAGATTTACAAAATAAATGCCAAATAACTGATGATAAGGCTAGGGAAGAGATACTTCTAGAGAAGTATAAAGATCTCAAAGAAACCCTTGCAGTTACCCAGGTAGAGTGTGATAGATGGGTACAATCATGCAAAGGTTTTGAAATGCTTCTTAGTAAGCAATCTGCTTCCAATGTGAAGTTTGGCATTGGTTACAATCACACTGCTCCACCTACAGATTTTACTCCAAGAGCAGAGGTAGAATCTGATGGTGAGAGTGATAACCAATCCATCTCATCATGTGATTACTTTCTGATACAACACACAGATCAGAAGTAGAAGTCAGCATTAAGCCCCCTCTTGAAACCTATCAGCTGATGTTGATGGTTCAAATGCTGACACTCACATGATCTTATGAGTTGATCAATCAAGAGTAATTCTGAACGTTCTGAAAGGACTAGAGAGCAGGATTTAACACCTGAAGTTCAAACTCCAACTACTGTCAGTACTGAAGAGAAGAAAATTGCCAGTAGAAAGAGTTTGAAGACTACTAAAGAGGCAGTCAAGAAAGCAAACAATGCTTCCAAAGCATTGAAGAGCAAGTCTTCTGTTGCTTCACCCTCTTACTTGATGATCAACTAAGATGAAGAAGAAACCATGTGAAGTATGTGGTTTGTTCAATCATCTTACAAATGATTGCTCGTACAAAAGAGGTTCCAAACTCAAACAAAAAGAAGAAATTAAAGACAAAATGGTAAAAATGAAAACTGAGTTTGAGACCACATTTGTATCAGCAACATCAAATCCTGTAACCCTTAAGTCCTCAAAGAAATCCAAAAAGGAAGGGGTTAAACAGGGACAGCTGAGAGTGCTCAGAAGAAGAAGGTGCAACATAGGAACTTATCAAACTCCACTGGCAATGTGTCTGATGAGCTGAAAGCTTTATCACAAAATCAGACACAGCTGGTTGTGATGGTTCAACATCTGTTGGGTAGAGTTAACCAACTAGATGCTCCTATGTTGAAACCATAGAAACGGAGATCCAAGCCAAAGGATTCCTCTTCTTCACCATCTTCTTCCTCTCAGGCTGTTGTTTCAAATAACCTGTTAGTTTACCATCATTGATGAGACCAGGCCCAAAACCAAAAAGGTTTGGGTCTCTAAAACTAACTGATTGTTTATTATTGCAGGGTTCTCCAACATGCCAAAGTACTGAAGTACTTTATCTGTTCCAAACTCTCCTGAGAGCCAACAGGACAGGAAGAGTGTATGCCTTAGATCTTTCCAAGAAAATAGATCTCAAAGGCAATCCTTGCTATTTTCCAAAGCCTCTTCTCAAGAATCTAAACTGCGGCACAGAAGGCTGGGTCATGTTAATTTCAAAAACATGAATCAGCTTATCCACAATAGTTTAGTCAGAGGCTTACCAATAAAGGAGTTCCACTGTGATGAAACCTGCACTGCTGTTTAAAAGGAAAACAGCACAAAGTCTCATTCCTCCTATTGAAGAGCCTAAGTCCACTGCCTGCTTGCAATTACTGTATATGGATCTATTTGGTCCTGTGAGATTGATGAGCATGGCCAAGAAGAAATATGTCTGGTAATTGTGGATGATTACTCCAGATTTGTATGGACTTCTTTCTACATTCAAAGGATGAGGTTGCTCAGAAGGTTATTAACTTTGTGTTGTATATTGAGAAGCAGTATTCCTTCCAGTCAAGTGTATGAGGAGTGATAATGGAACTGAATTCAGGAATCTTACACTTGATGACTTCTATCCTCAAAGGGAATCAAAAGGCAGTTTAGCATCCCAAGGACACCAGAACAAAATGGAGTAGTGGAGAGAAAGAACAGGAGGACTCTCATTGAAGCTGCAAGGTCCATGCTGGCAGACTCTGGTTTGCCACTGACCTTTGGGCTGAAGCTGTCAACACAGCTTGCTATGTGCAGAATAGAGTTTTAGTAAATCAGAGGTTGATGAAGACTCCATATGAAGTTCTCCATCATTGGCTCCTCTGATTCATTTTTCAAAGCATTTGGATGTCCTGTTTTATTTTCAACACAAAGGATCAACTCCATAAATTTGATCCTAAGGTGGATGCTGGTATTTTGTTGGTATTCATCTACTTGCAAGGCATACAGAGTCTTCAACTGCAGAACAAAGATAGTTGAAGAGACTCTGCATGTGAAGTTCAATGAATCTCATTTGGACAAGATTCCACAAAACCCTGTGGAGTTGTTTGATTTGGACATACTGCAATATGCCTTATCAATCTCCAGCTGTTGCAAATTCTGTGGCTCAATCATCTTCTGCAGCATGTCTTCCACCTGGTGGTATTGATGATGATGATGATAATATCAATACTCACCTATTCAAGTTTAGTGACCAACTGCCTGTGTCTGCTAAACTTGATGTTCCTGTAGCTTCAGCAGTTCCATCCACAACAAATGCTGATGAGATCTCTGTTTCCTCTACATCTTTTGAGTTACCATCAAATTCTTGGTTTCAAGAGTCTACATCAACATCTGCTGGTGCTGAAGGTTCTACAAACACTTGCACAGATCTCATTGTTTATCAAGAACTGAAGAATCACCCCATGTCTCAGATTATTGGTGATATCAATGCTGGTGTTTCAACCAGAAGTCAATTGTCTAACTTCTGCTTCTATGCTCTCTTCATCAGTCAGCTAGAGCCAAAGAACTACCATGTTGCTTTGAGAGACAATGGATGGGTTGAAGCTATGCAGCTTGAGCTACTTCAGTTCAGGAAACAGCAAGTGTGGGAACTTGTTCCTCTTCCCCCAGGTATGTGTGCAATAGGCACTAAATGGGTGTTTAGGAATAAAACCGATAAAAATGGGCTTATTGTTAAGAACAAGGCTAGACTGGTTGTACAGGGGTTTTTACTAGAAGAAGGTATTGATTATGATGAAACCTTTGCCCCTGTAGCCAGACTAGAGGCAATCGGATTGTTCTTAGCCTATGCTGCATTCCACAATCTTAAAGTTTTTCAAATGGATGTTAAAAGTGCATTTTTATATGGTAAAATAAAGGAAGAAGTTTATGTGTGTCAACCACGAGGCTTTGAGGATAATAAACATCCTGAATGGGTGTACAAACTTGATAAGGCTCTTTATGGGTTGAAACAAGCTCTAGAGCTGGTATGAGACACTCTCTACTTTTCTTCTTAAGAATAATTTCACTAGAGGCTCCATTGATAAAACTTGTTTATTAAGAAGGTGGATCAGCATAAGCTACTTGTTCAGATTTATGTTGATGAGATTATTTTTGCATCCTCTGATCCCCAGTTGTGTGATGATTTTACAACATTAATGAAAAAGAGGTTTGAAATGAGTGCAATGGGAGAATTACAGTTCTTTCTAGGCTTGCAATCAAACAAAAGGCTGATGGAACCTTATTCATCAGTCAAAATATACAAAAGTTCTTTTGAATAAGTTTGATTTACAAAACTGTAAGCCCTGTTCTACTCCCATGTGCAACCCCACACAACTGGATGCTGATCAGAAAGGTAACGCTATTGATGAAACGCTTTACAGATGTATGATTGGGTCCTTGATGTATCTAACAACTTCTAGACCAGATATTATTTTTGTTACATATGTTTGTGCTAGATTTCAGGGCTGCTCCTAAAGAGTCTCATTTGAGTGCAGTCAAGAGAATCTTTAGATATTTGCAAGGTACATTATCTCTGGGTTTATGGTATTCCACTGGACACTCTTGCAAATTAGTTGCTTTTTCAGATAGTGACTATGCAGGGTCCAAGTTAACTAGAAAGTCAACTTTGGTGGTTGTCAATTCCTAGGCAACTGTTTGATTTTTGGCAGAGTAAGAAACGAAACATCTGTTGCTACATCAACTGCTGAGGCCGAGTACATTGCTGCTGCAAGTTGCACCTCTCAGGTACTCTGGCTTCGGAACCAACTTCTGGGTTATGGCATTACAAAGACTAAGACTCCATTGTTAATGGATAGTGCTTCAACTCTGTGTATTGTCAAAAATCCAGTCCAGCACTCTAGGACCAAACATATAGAGATCAGACATCATTTTATTCGGGATGTTTAGAAAAAGGTTGATTGATCCTAAGTTTGTGCCTAGTGCTGATCAGCTTGCAGATATTTTACTCAGCCTTTGGATAGTTCTACTTTCCAAAACCTTGTGTTAAGTCTGGTATGCTGCAGCTAGAATAAGTGACAACTACTGATGATTTCAGTAGTAATTACTGGTGATCATTGGTACCCATGTCACATATAGACTGATGAGTCCTTTCCTTTCAGTAGTTTTTATAACTACTGATGGCTAAATGCCTCACAAGTACTGAAGTACTTTATCTGTTCCAAACTACTGATGTAGTTAAAACTACTGATGTAGTTACAACTACTGAAATCAGTATAAACAGATAAGTACTAATGTTCTATGAAACACCTGAAAATCAGATGCAAAGTCTGATGAGTAAGTGTTGAGGACAGCATGAAACAGCTGAAAGGCTATGAATTGACGACAACTACTGAAGAGAACTTTCTCTTCAGTTGTTTCAACAACTGCTGTTTCATTCTAAATAACTGAAGCAAAACCATGTCTTCAGTAGTTTTATAACTACTGATGACTAATACCAAGTCTTCAGTTGTTTACAACAATGATGACAAAACCACTGTCTTCAGTAGTTTCACAACTACTGATGACAAACACCAAGTCCTCAGTTGTTTCAATCATCTGAAGTCAAAACCACGGTCTTCAGTAGTTTTCTAAACTCTGATGCCTAACACCACGACTTCAGCTGTTTCAACGTCTGAAAGGATAATACCATGTCAACAGTCGTTTAAAACTACTGATGACTAAACCACATCCTTCAGTCGTTTTCTTACCCGTACCCTATAAATATCCCTGACCTAATCCTTCAAAGCTTCATCTTCTTCAAACCTAACGTTCTTCTCCAAAACTTCTCTCTCTCAATGGCGTCCATGCAAATTAAACGCGACACAACTGTGTTGCCTACCTTACTAAATCGTCTGTCGGGCTAAGTTCGATACTGCTATCGATCTTATGGTTGAGTCCCAATACAAAACGGCATTTCTTCTGAATCCCATACTACATGCCGAATCCCTCTAACAGTTTTGGATGAACGTCACCATACCACTAGGAGAACAACACACCATCTCTCCAGTTGGTCGTCAACAACAAAGAAGTGGTCATCACTCCTGCAATAATCCCCAAATTCTCCATCTGGATGATACCATTTCTCCTGCTGGATATCCCAAGGGCACTACAGATCTATCCTTTGCCCAACATGGATATCAGGCAATCTCAATGCCTCCACTATCATGAAGAAACACTTCCATGACGCTGAACGCCTAATTTTCACATGGTGAATGTATGTTTGGCTCCTAAGACTTCGTCTTGGGATCAAATGTCGACAAAGTGGCAGCAGGTAATGTATTCTATTTGAGCAACAACCGTTAAACTTTTCAGAAATAATATTTTCGGAGCTCAAGGATATGGCTCAAAAACTAACGGCTAACCGTTGGATACTATATCCACGGTTCATAATGGCCATCATTACAAACCAGCTTCATACTGAGGGACTTGTTGGCTGGGAGTCCCTGCTACGGCTGTTCTGCCAGAAGTACTCCCGGCACAACTCTGACCAGACACTCAAATTGGCTGCCAAGCTGCGCAAACCCACGCAGCTGGAACCCACAGCCACCACCTCCAAATCAAAAGTCCCCACAAACCCCCAAAAAGAAACCCAAAACGGCTACTCAGGGAATTGAGTCCCCTGAGGATGCCCGTGCAACACAAACGCAGGAGATATCCACTGGTCCAAACCCCCTAGTGGATATAAGGACTCTTCCAGCCATAGCCGCTCAGGATTCCTCTCAACAGGAGCCTGCAGCAACCACACAAGGGGTACCTACACATCTAGGATCTTCCTCACTTGAGGGGATTGCCATTGAAGAGCACCAACCTCCCCAGGTGCACACTGCTTCTATCCCTTCACCCCATAAACCGCCCCTCACAGCCCAACTTTAATAGTTGCACAAGTGCTGACTCAACTGCACTCCTCACCCCCTCCCAGAAACCACTTACTACTGGGAACACCTCTACCATTGAGGGGGAGGAACACAGTGCAATTGAGAACCCACAGCACAGGGGTTTACCACTTCTATCTCCTGGGTAGATAAGGAGCTTAGAATATCTAGTGAGGCTGCCACCTCTTCTGAATCAACACATGATCAGAATGAGGCTGGTAACATTGCTAAGACCTCACTAGAGGCAACAGCTGATGATGGACATTGTCCTGAGGCTGGAAGTCCCCAGTACCAAGAAAAAGGGGCACATGCAACAACTGGTCTACAACCAATGCATGTAAATCCTGCTCCAAGCAGTAGGTCAGATGATTCAGTTTCGGCTGATGATGACCTGGGCTTTTTCTACGATGTTCTTGCCCAGAACACAATCCTTGAGGAGAAAGTCAGTAGGCTGCAAAACCTACTTGACCAACTCTCACAAGGAGAAAGACCATCCGCCTCCACCAACCCACAGATGGCACCTTCAGTTGAAGGTTCCCCAAACACTGAGCCACTCCAATCTCAGCCACCTGCCTCTGCTTCAGGCACTATTTCTCGAGAACAGAACCCTCCTGAGCAAATAGTGTTGTACTTCAAAATTCCCTCCCTCTCATCAAACCCATAATCACTGACATTGTGACTAAAGCCATTGATGAGAGGCTTTCCTCAACTTTACAACCCTTGATTGATGCTGCTGTGCAAAAGACACTTTCTGCGGTACAAACCCCTACCTCCAATGCATCCAAAAAGGGGGAGAGTACTGCAGTGAAAGAAAAGAAGAGGAGAAGAACAAAGGAAGAGAAGGCTCAAAAGCAAGCCCAAGAGGAGGAGAAAGAAAAGCAACCACTGCTCACTTACAAACGAAAGAAAAGTGCTGATGATCAACCTACTGCTAAAGACAAATCCTTGGAAGAGCTGGTAAAAGATGCTGATAATACACACAGCCGATCCATGGATAAAATAATTGAACAACTCTTCAGGCAAGTGTTTGATACAGCCACATTGATAGTGAGATCAGGAGGTTGGAAGTGCAAGAGATTCAAACCCGATGGGCTGGGTATGATGCACTTGAAAAAGAGAGATTGGAGATCATGGTCCGCTTCATTGCAAAATACTTAGGAAGATCTTTAATGGAGATTCGCGTGTGGACCAGAGACAGTATTCTGGCTATAGCCACCAGAATCTGTCTGTCTGAGCAATTCCACAAGGGGATTATTGTTGAAGCCCTTGATGAGGCTGGGGCTGGTAAAAGGTTGGAAATGGCAAAACTTACAAAGGCAAACTTACTACAAAGATGCTGGATCAACCTTCCCTTCCACCCACTCAAACACTGCCTACCCCTCAAATCTCCAAACCAATCTCTAAGCCAAACTCCAAACATCCTCTTCTTCAAAACCAATTCCTTTACCAACCCAACCATCATCCAGTGATGCACCTAGAAGGAGGAGAAGGGTGCTGAGGATGGAAGAAGAAGAAGAAGAAGATGAAGATGATAGTCTGCCACTCTCTGATGTTCTAAAGCTACCAAAACCCAGAAGTCAACCCATGATCACACCTGAATCTCAAAGGGAAATGGTTAGAGTCAAGATAGAAGATGAAGAACAGCAGAAACAGCACGATGAGCAACTACTGAAGATCGTTGACAAGGAATTTCCTCAGTTATCATCTATACAAGCCATGAAAGGGCATGCTCAGAGGCTGTACACTCTCAGGCACACATTTCAGTATCAGAAGGAGAGAGTGAGAGTATGGCTAGACCCCAAGGTGAGTTCTAGAATCCATAAAAGAACTATTCCACACAGATACAATGGCCAGATTCTACCATCATGTTGGCCATTGTAGTCTCACCTTGGGAAATAATTGATGAATTCAAGAAAGCTCATCAAGCAAAGATGACCCCTCAAGCTTTACTGGAAAACAAGATGATCAAAAAGGGGTTATTATATAAAAAGCTTGAAGACATCAAGAAAAATGAGCTCCAGTTACTCCTTGAAGGCACCCATCCTGATGAATTTGTCTATAGGGAGGTAACTACAGTGGAGCTGAAAAATGGCAGGATCATGAAGTACTTATCTGAGTACTATGGTCCAGAGTTCTTCTTCGAAGGAGGAGTAGAAGAACTCTCCAAGGAGGAACAAGTTGTTCTCCTTGAGGCCTATGTTCGAGAGTCATACAGACTCATTATGGGGAAGTAAATCTCATGAATGGGATAACAACTCTGTGTCCAGTTCCCCAAAACAGAGTTCCCATTCATACCTTGCCAAACAAATATCTGAGATTTCTTCCCAGGCCGGAGCTTACATGGGTCATCTTCTCTACTGATCAAGAAGGAAAAAGACCAATCTTTTGCCAACAATAAGTGGGATAATAAATAATTTAGAGGTTTTGGCTGCATTGGCTCAGGGGATTTTGTTGGACCAAAAGAACCAATGAGCCAAGATCAGAAAACCTCTAAGTCCCACATGGTATCACAACAACTGCTGAAAGCTTCATCAGCAGTTTGACAAGTGCTGAAGACTTCAACAGCTGAAGATCAAGTGCTGAAGACTTCAACAGCTAAAGAACTAAAGTACTGAAGTACAACAGCTGAAGAACACAAGTACTGAAGCTGAACAGCTGAAGAACACAAGTACTGAAGCTGAACAGCTAAAGAACACAAGTGTTGAAGCTGAAAGACCAAAGTACTGAAGTACAAGGGCTGAAGAGTTTACAAGTGCTGAAGATCAACAACTGATGTACAAAGTCTGAAGACATCAGCTGATGATATCTACTGAAGTCATCAGCTGATGAAACATCTAAAGGTCAAAGTCTGAAGATCAAGTACTGAAGCGTCAGTAGTTTGTCACAACTGCTGAAGAGTACTTCTTCAGTAGTTGTGATATCAGTAGTTTTATATTTCTAGTTTCAGTAGTTTTATATTTTTCAGTAGTTATAACAACTGATAACACTTAGAACTTTTTGTAAGAAGATGTCAGCTGTTTTGACATCTTCAGTAGTTGTGTTTCAGTTGTAATAAATCTATTAGATGTCACTATAAAGTGACATCAGCAGACGTCACATCTCTTATATAAGAGGTGTCGACCTAATCATAATTGTGACATTCTGTTACCACGAAAGCGAATATTGAATGAAATATATTTGCAGATATTCTCTCTCTCTATAACCGTCTTGTTCTTCATTGAATATCGTTTTGTTCTTGTGAATCGACTAATTCATTGTTTGAATTCCGCTGCAATACTCGTCAATCAATCAAACATAGATCACTGATCCTAACACTTGGTCTTTAGACTTTGTCTTCAGCAGTTGTCTTCAGACTTTGTCTTCAGCAGTTGTCTCAGATTTTGTCTTCAGACTTTGTCTTCAGCAGTTTTCTTTAGACTGTGTCTTTAAACATCGTCTTCAGCTGTTGTCTTCAGACTTTCTCTTTAGACTTTGTCTTCAGCTGTTGTCTTTAGACTTTGTCTTCAAATTTGTCTTCAGACTTGTCTTCAGCTGTTGTCTTCAGACTTTGTCTTCAGCATTTGTCTTCAGGCTTTGTCTTCAGGCTTTGTCTTCAGGCTTTGTCTTCAGGCTTTGTCTTCAGGCTTTGTCTCAGGCTTTGTCTTCAGGCTTTGTCTTCAGGCTTTGTCTTCTGGCTTTGTCTTCAGGCTTTGTCTTCAGGCTTTGTCTTCAGGCTTTGTCTTCAGGCTTTGTCTTCAGGCTTTGTCTTCAGGCTTTGTCTTTAGGCTTTGTCTTGAGGCTTTGTCTTCAGGCTTTGTCTTCAGGCTTTGTCTTCAGGCTTTGTCTTCAGGCTTTGTCTTCAGGCTTTGTCTTCAGGCTTTGTCTTCAGGCTTTGTCTTCAGGCTTTGTCTTCAGGCTTTGTCTTCAGGCTTTGTCTTCAGGCTTTGTCTTCAGGCTTTGTCTTCAGGCTTTGTCTTCAGACTTTGTCTTCAGACTTTTTCTTCAGACTTTGTCTTCAGACTTTGTGTTCAGACTTTTTCTTCAGACTTTGTGTTCAGACTTTGTCTTCAGACTTTGTCTTCAGCTGTTGTAGACCACTTTAGTTGTTATGATGTATGTGGGACTTTAAGGTTTTTCTGATCTGGCTCATTGGTTCTTTTGGTCCAACAACCTCAGATGTGATCCTTTTACATAAAACGAATTTGTCATCTCAGACGTGACTTATTTTATTTTGAATGATTTGGTCATCTCAGATGTGACCCTTTTGAGTGAGTGATTCACAGATTATGATGAGTTGTTGAGTCCGACTCTTATATTACACTTTAGTAAAAATAAACAGAAAAACTTTGAAATTAAGACCAATAACACGACATATTTTTGAATTTTTGATTAGAGATGAAATACAACCTATTAGAAGAATTCTAATTGATTTTACTTCCTGGACAACACAGCTTCAATTCTAGTTTATCATTTCTAGTACATTTCATTTTTTGGAATCATACAGGAATATCAGTCTTTTAGGAAATCATACTAGTGCTACAAGATGCACACAATGATTTTGACTTTTGAGAGTTGTAGCTCACGATGATTGTTAGTATACTTGTCCTCTTATATCCGTACATAGATTTTTGACACACATTGGTTATGATTTAAGGTTTAATTAATTCAACAAGCATTTGTGGATCCCACGCTTATATGGTAATCAATGTTCCTCAGGATATTTTTGAGTGGTCTACAAGTATTATGCAAGAAGAAACTATTCTAGAGATTTCAAAGAGATTTTAAGCCTCAGGTCAGTGCCACCGCACAGCGGAGAGGCGCAAACAACAGTGAATTCTAGAATATTTAGGTTATGCTTATCCTCAGATATGTGCCACCGCACAGCAGAGAGGCACACAACCTATCTTCTTGTTTGAGCAATCATTTTTTTGCACAGATAGCACCAATAACATAGGTTATTAGCATGATTACATTTAGCATTTTTCATGTGCTTTGTTTATTTTTTATGGTCATCCACACACATTTGTGGCATTGATTTTGCTCGTCACCCCTTATGGGAACCGATAGCTCGTTGAACAACTTAGTTTTAGCTTGAAATCACCAATGAGGTCTACTTATCTACTGTGTTGAATCTACAAACACTACATCTAATGAGCTAACAACCTCTAGGTCTACTTTTTCTATGTTACCATAGTAGCACACTAGTTTACCTATCATCTTTCCTTTTGTTTTGCTTTGACTATTCAGACTTAACTTTGAATTTTGCATCATACGTAGATAAACCTTTTAAAGTCCCAAATGATCTGTTCCCTGTGTACTATCATTTTCCAAATTTGTTTAATGAGTATCACAAATTTGATTTCTTTCCTTTTAGCTAAGCTATCCTCCTCCCTCGTTTTTTTCAGTAATTAAATAAAAACTACTAAGTTAATACTAGTCTAACCTATTCTCCCCCTAAAATTCTAAAATCGAAAATGTTTTTGCATTTAGAATTTTAATAGGCAAAGAAATAAAATAAAAAATGAAATAAAAATGACTCTACTCGTTGGACTATTTATTGTCATCTTCTGGAATCACTTCGCATTTCTTTTTCACGCCGTTGACCTCTAATAGATATACAAATCTTGGTTTATCAAAAGATTTTGTGTAGAGGTTAGTGCGTTGAAAGTCCATATTAATTTTAACAACATCGATTAAAATATTTTCAAAACATCACGTATAAGTGATATTTAATTATGATGTGATTGGTCTTAGGATGTTGGACAAGATTTTTAGTTACGGCTATAGCAGCAGAATTATCAACAAATATAGGAGCGTTAGAGAATTTCAAATCATAGTCTCGCATTTGTTGTTGAATCCAGATGATTTGTGAACAGCAGCTTGCAGCAGCAACGTATTCAGCTTCACAAGTTAACAGAGCAACCGAGGTCTGCTTCTTACGCTGCTGCATGACTAATCTTCTCCCAAAGAATCAAAATCCTGCTTAAGTTGACTTGTAGTTCATTTTGCAGCTACCATAATCCGAATCACTATACATTGTAAGCTCAAAGTCATCATCATGAGGATACCACAACCTAAGTGTTGGAGTACCCTTCAGATAACGAAATATGCTTTTGACTCCTATGAGATGGTTGAATTTTGGTTTCGCTTGATATATGGAGCAGAGGCACGTCGTGTACTTGATATCAGGTTGTGAGGCAGTGAGGTACATGAGGGATCCAATCATTCCTTGGTACATGGTGGCATCTACCAGATCACCATTTTCGTCGGGTGCCACATCATGGTTTGTAGCTAGTGGAGTCCTAACTGCCAAAGCATTCTCCATATCGAACCGACTAAGAATATCACCTACATACTTGGTCTGACATAGAAATATCCCCTTTGGTGTTTGATCCACATGTAACCCGAGAAAGAACTTCATTTCTCCCATGGCACTCATTTCAAATTCAACTTTCATTACTGCTTCAAATTGTTTGCATAATGCTTCGTTTTTGGAACCGAAGGTTATGTCATCAACATAGATCTGAACTAGCAGTAAGTGACCGTCCTTTTCTTTAATGAACAGTGTAAAGTCAATCACTCCTCTGCGAAAACCTTCTTTCACAAGATGAGTAGGGAATTTTTCATACCATGCTCTAGAGGCTTGGTGGAGCCCGTCGAGAGCTTTATCCAGCTTCTAAACTCTGTCCTGATGATATGTATCCTAAAATTCTTTGGGTTGACTGACATACACTGTCTCCCAGATTTCACCATGAAGAA
Source organism: Flaveria trinervia (assembly GCA_025506515.1). Taxonomy (NCBI): domain Eukaryota; kingdom Viridiplantae; phylum Streptophyta; class Magnoliopsida; order Asterales; family Asteraceae; genus Flaveria; species Flaveria trinervia. The sequence continues at coordinate 25,183,225 of CM046454.1, read as the reverse complement.
ATGCACTCTTAACATCCGGTTGACAAACTGTAATCTTCATGTAAGATGCATAGGCTTAGAAGATATGGATTGCTTCCATTCTTGCCACATGTGCAAAGACTTCATTGTAATCAATACCCTTGACTTGTCGAAATCCTTGAACTACAATTCAAGCCTTGTTTCTTATTATGACTCCTTGGTCATCTTTCTTGCATTTCAATACCCACTTTGTGCTAATGACCTCAGCACCTTTAGGTCTATCCACCAGTGTCCATACTCCTAACTTCTTGAATTGAAGAACTTTTTCTAGCATGGCGCTCACCCATGCCTCGTCATTTAGGGCTTCACTAACATATTTTGGCTCAAATTGACACACAAAACATCAATATGCACCATCGTGAAGATATCCCTTTCCATCACTGAGGCATAATCAGTTGAGTATACCTGATTTCTTGCTTGTACTCTTGATCAAATATCTCCAATGACGTTGTCCAAAGGATGATACACGTTTAGTCGGGATCCAGGAGTGGTCGGTACAACTATCTCATTATCCCGATTATGAACAACAGGTTCGGTATCTGAGGCAGTGGGAGTGTGAGGTTTTGAAGTGTAAGAAGCATCAATATCAGATGCTTGTGTACTTGTAGTAGTAGGAATCTATTCCTCCCGATCCACCTGAGCATTTGCCAAGTCTTCATCATCAAAAGAGGAGTCCCTTACCTCAAGTGCTCCCCTGAGGAACTAGAAGACTCACCTTATGACAGTGAGGTCGTCGGGTTCAATGATGGTGTATTTTACACCTTGTACATCATTCTAGTCGATAACTCATCCTCGGGAGGGGAGATCGGGATGTTGAAGGACTTAAGGAATCCATCATAGTCGTAAAAGAATGAGGGTCCTTTTCCTGGAAGCGGGGTGTGTATCTCTGTACATCAACGTTGTACCACACTTCTACTTGACCCGTTGAGTTGTTGTAAACTCTCTTATTCGGTATGTTGTATCCTAAGAAAATTCCTTCTTCAGCATTCTCGCTAAACTTCCCTAACTGAGTTTTCTTCAGTAGCGTACATGGTGCGCCAAATGGGTCGAGGTACTCCAGATTTGGTTTATGTCATTGGAGCAACTCATAGCATGTTTTACCGTGAATTTTTTATTACTAAGACACGATTGAGGGTATAACATGCATTAGCTACTGCCTCGTTCCAAAATTTGATAGGCAGTTTCGAGTATGCTAGCATCGTCTGAGCTGTCTCTATCAAGCTTCGATTCTTTCTCTCAGCAACCATGTTCATTTGAGGAGTGTAGGCAGATGTGAACCCGTGCACATTTACTTTTTCTTTGTAGAATGCCTCCATCCACTGCTTCTTGAACTCGGTACCGTTGTCTAAGAGAACTTGCCTTACCTTAAGCTTGTAGAGTGACTCCAATGTAGTTAGCAGCTCTTTGAATGATTCAATGTCTCAGATTTGGATTTTAGTAACATCACCCAAGAAAATCTTGAGTAATCATCCGTAACTACATAGCAGTACAAATCACCGACAATGCTCTTTATACTAACTGGACCAAACAGATCCATGTGAAGGAGCTCAAGAGGCAGGTCAATTGAGTGAACTTTCTTTGCCTTATGAGACTTCTTCATCCGTTTCCCATTCTTACCTGCGACACAAAAATCCGGTAATTGGACGTTTATAACATTTACTCCAAGTACTAGATCATTCTGGATCAAATGATTCATCTTCCGTGAATTAATGTGTCCCATTGTCCTATGCCAGGAGATGGATTCTTTCTTTGTTGCCTTTGACAATAAGCATTGTACACTACGATTGGTTGTGGAGGCGTTTGATAGGTCCAAGACATACAAATCGTTATATCTTGAAGCTGACATTAAAATTTGGTCCTCCGAATGACAGAGTCCTTTTTCAGCACATAGCACTTTTTGTTGTCAAATACAACCTTGAATTCTTTGTCACATATTTGGCAGACAGAAAGTAAATTATTTTAAAGTTGTTGAAGATAGTTTACCTTATCAAACTTCACTTTCTGGTTTCCCACTTCTCCTTGTGAAGTGATATAACCTCCTTTATTTCCAGCAAAAGAAACATGTCGTCCTTTAATTTGTCTGACATTTGACAGGAGAGACAGGTTCCCAGTCATGTGCCTTGATGCTCCGCTATCAACAATCTAGGTATTTGTAGTAGCACTATAGCGGACACCCTGCACATTCAAAGGAAATGATTAGTTTAGGTTAGGGACCCAAGCCTTAACTGGCTTGGGTGACCCGGAGGAATCACGCATCATAAACTCCACCTATTGTCCATTCGACGGTCAGGGCAGATCATTCTTCTTCTTGTTCTCATTATCAGACAGTATACTTGATTTTTCTTTCCATAGGCCAGTTTTGTGTAAGGCCTGTTTGTGATAAATAGACAATTGGCTTACGGTTTGAACTTTATGTTCACTAATTCTATTTGGTGGAGTGATAAAAATCCTCTTAGAAGAACTTGGTTTAGGCTAACAAAGTTCAATTTTCTTTCTTGGTGTACGATAAAAAGGCCAATTTGAAGCGATGCGTTCATACTTTCCATAATTGTAGCATGATCTACTTTCGACATGTTGGTGAAATGGTTTCTGTGGGGAAGTGTGTGACACAAGTGTGACTTTACTCTATTTGGGTTTTGAAACTTCTTGTTTAGATGTCTTAGCTTCTTTAACAAAATTCATTGTTTGATTATTTTTAACATCTTTACCCTTTTGTTGATTTAGACTAAGACATGGTGCACATGGTTGGTTAACTTGTTTGGTATTTTTGGGTTCAGAATTAGACATGTTAGAACCTAAGTTTTCCTTAACCTTTTCAAATTGTTCATCCAAATTTACAATAGGCACCTTACCTTTAGATTTTAAACCTTCTGTTTAGTGAAAGATTCCACCGATTTACTCGTGGAATTTGGATCACTAACTAGAGGAGTGGACACCACTTGATCTTTGATTGGATTGTTATTAAGAGGTCGACATTTAGCATTTAAAAAGGTCTCATGTGGTGGTGGAACCACTTGTAACCCAAACCCTCCCCGTTGTTACGTTCTTTCACTAAGTGATGGACTATGTGAGAAGAACTAGTCGAACTGTGCAGTTTTTGTTTTAATGAATTTACTTCGACTTCCAAAACTGCTTTTTCTTTCTTAGTTTCTTCTAAGGAGTTTAAATAGAACTTTATGTAACAGTTCTATTTTCTCTTTATAATTGTGCTCATTTTATTTTAAAATCTGGTTTGCTTCTATGCATAGTTGTAAGTCATTTACTAAGCTATAATTGTGATCTAATAACCTAGCAAATTTTGAATCTATGTTTTCTCTAAAATTATTACATTCATTACAAGCATGACTATCAAAAAGTTGGTCTTTGTTACTTACCTGAGAAGATTCGATTGAATCAGCCATCATATCAGGGTTTGATTATTCGGGTGCTGGTGATTCTGAACATGTTGTTCTGAGACTTTCTTCATTCAGGTGATTGACCACATTTTCAGTTTCTTCAGTATTAGACATCACTAGTTCCACTACTATTTCAGCTTCGCTTGCAGTGACATCATCCAAACCCTCAACACACGCAATGTTGGATTCTCCCGGAGATACAAAACAAAAGGTCCAATCTTGCACTTCGTCGTCTTGTGCAATCAAGGCCTTAGGATCCTTGCTTGACGATGTAGCACCATTGGTGGGTTTGTCTTGACGATTGAAAGTGGAGAATGAATTACCATTACATATTTTCTTGGGCTTAACACATTCACGTTTCAATTGCCCCTTTTCTCCACAGTTAAAACGGGTAACTTTGGTTTTATCGAAACCAAAGGTAGTGTCTTTTGTGGCTATCAAGTTCTGTCCAGTCTTTTTCACAAACTTCTTCGCCTTCCGGAAAGCACTAGCCAATGCCCACATGGTATCCATTCTTTCGAGTCCAGTTTCATCTACCTGCTCGTAGTCTTCATCGACGAAATGGTAGTTTCCAATCCTCCCCACAACTAGACCATCATAGGAGTGAACTACCACTGCAAGGAGATCCATATGTTCCTTTGTCACCTCTACAGTAATATTACCGAGATTCTTGGTCTTCAACTTCGTAGCATTTACTTTAGGTGCTATAAATTGGGTGCAAGATGACCCTAACGTGTCAGAAGTGGTGGCTTGGAAAGGAGCGGCTAAACTAGACACGAATGCCATTTGAACTGGTGCTCCAGAACTTGTTGAAGTGGGAGATGAGTTATAAAGTGACGGGTTTTGATCGTATGATCCTTTCTGAGATTTGTACTTCATCCTCAATTCTTCCTATCTCAGCTTCAAAATGAAATCATTAATATCCAACTTTGCTAGTATATCATTCTGTCTTAGATTTGACACAAACAAAACCCACTTCTCTAGCAAGCCATGTGCAAAACTTGACACCTTGTCTTCCATGGATGTGGTTACCCCATGAGTGTGCAGCTCGCTCACCAAGTGGTAGAAACGATCGATGATGTCATCTAGGCTCTCTTTTCCTATCTAAGAGAAGTTATCAAACTCCTTCTTCAAAGCCTTTACCTTTAATGCCTTCAACGTTGCATTCTTGTCATATCGTTTTTCCATAGCCTCCCATAACTTCTTGGCTTATTTGTTCTCAGAAAACTAATGGAATATATCCTTAGGAATTGACTGAGTCAACAAAGCATACACCTTCTTCTCTGCATTGTACTTTACCTTCTGGCTATCAATCATGCCACCCAAGGTAAGTTTCACTCCATCAGCACCAACCGGCATGCTATAACCTGTCTCCATTGTTTCCCATAGATTGAGATCATCTTCATTTAGGTATATCTTGAACCTTTGCTTCCATTGTGGGTAATCATCTAATGTTATGAGCTTAGGGGCTTATTTGGATTCTTAATTTCATTCTCTAGAAACAATAGATTCTGGATCCTTGAATCCCTACCGGCAGTAAACGCTGAGTACTGATCTTCCATTTTTATTAACTTTGAACTTCAAACTGAAACTTATTCACTCGTGTGAATAGAGAGGTCTGAATGAATCAATCATATGAATGGAGAGGTCTGAATCAATCAATCGTGCGATTGAACAAATGCGGATGAGCCAATTGTGCGATTGGACAAATGCGGATGAACAGTCGTGCGATTGGGCAGATGCGGATGAACAATGTGAATGAGATTGATTAGTTGTACGAATGGATGGGCGACTAAGTTCAATCGTGCGTATGGGAGGTGCGAGTGAGTTCAGTCGTGCGATTGAGTTAATCGTGCAACTGAAGGCTACTTGTTTTGAAAAGTTCGAGGCTTTTTGGTACTTTGACACAAAAATATAATTTTTCACGAACCCTAATCTGCCCTAAGCCGAAAAACGTGAACTTTTAGATCTGGAGACGTCGAAAACACTATTTTAATAAAAAAGTTGTTTTTAATGAAAAAACGTGATTTTTACACCAAAATGATCGAATCGCATGCAAATCAAGAGCCAAAGCTCTCATACCACTTGTTAGGACCGTTTACTACGGAGTACTAACTGATTCTACGCCTATACCAGCTCAAATAGTGTGGAATCCTATTTGATTGGCGATCCAATCAGGGAGAACACAGTTTAGATCAATCTAACGATTAACGAAACGTTTAGAATGATTAGAGAATGACCAACTACGATCTATGAACTTGGAGTAGGTTTTCTTGAGTCTCTAGACGACTATGGTACGATTATGTGCGTAGGTATTCGAATTGTTACGTTTTCCATGAATTAGGTGGTATTTATAGGTTAGGGTCTTCCAATCGTACAACTGAACCATTAGCATGGTTCAGTCATGCAACTGAATCATGCGATTAATCCATCCGTAAGACTGAAGGTCCAGTCATGTGACTGAGTCAATCTTATGTCTCAATCGGCCGATTGATGCAGTCTCCTGGTTTAGTCGTCCGACTGGTCCATTAGCATGAAGTATTCATGCGTATGGTCCATTAGCATGGTCCATTCACATGACAACTTCACACGATTAAGTTTGAACATGTTTCTCAATCATTATTGAATAAGAATTATGTACAACAACCACAAACCTATATATTTAGTTTACTGTAAGTTATCACACAATAACCAATGAGATATTAAATATTATAAGCATCAACCACACTTTGTATTTCATTCATACCCATTCAATTACATATATGTAAGACATGATAGATATTTTACATTAAGCTCCTAAACTATGTACATATGTATCAACATAGTCAATCAGTAAAGATCCCATTCACTGTTCAGCACGGGAAACTTCAAAACAAGCAAGAATGTGCTACAAGCTCAAAACCATCCTCATCACCGCCTCCACAACACGGGACTACAAAGCATCAAAATCCTTTCAAGGCTTGTTTCGAGTGTTGAAAACAAGGTAATGTGGTAAAAAAATGTCCTAAAAGGCTTGCTACGGATGGTAAAGGCAAAACAATTGCTTCTCTAGCTGTAAGTCTACAAAGAATGTTCTAGATGGTAATGGCTACATGGGTTGCCTCTCTGATCAAGAGGTAAAAAGCACACATCTTTGAACGGTTGGATGAAAAACCCTACATACAAACCTTTTCATGTGAAGCCAATTTCACATGATACAAATATGAAAATGACCAAAGGTTCAAAACCAAAATCTTTTCCTTCTGGTCTTAAACAAAAAATGTTTTCCAAATTTAATACATTCAAATCCAAGTTAATTGAATCAAAGCCAATTGGAAAATTAAAAAGAAGGATAAAGATATCCCAAATTGTTTAAACGGTTGTGTGCAGAAGCAGGTTTCTTATATTGATTAAAAAGGAACTTCCAGGACTACGATGGACTGGGTTCCCCTTTCAAACTAATCTATTTATGAGTGCAGGAACAATTCAGGAAGATTGTTAGTAATCCGGTTTACTAACAGAGATTGTTCCTAATTCAATTTGAGGCGGAACAAACAGGTTAATGTCATGGTATTTTATCCACAATCTGGATTTTTATATGAACAATTACAGTTCTCAATTCAGAAGCACTGCATATTTCTGATAATTCATTTCTTATCTTGATAATGTGTAGTTTGAAAAACCTTCTTGGAAAATTTCTATTTTTGTACAGTTTTATAAAAAGATGATAATTTTTAAAAAAAATAGGCTTACAAAAATAAAAATTTAAGGGAGAGTATATAAGTAATAAAGAGAACTAGAAACCTGATTCGAGATGACTGGGAAATGATTGTATATCTTCTTGAATTGCCTGTTCTTGCATGACTTTTGTTTTAAAAAGAGAAATGATAGTAACTGATGTTGTGATCTGATTTACATCTTGTTTTTAATTGCAAATAAATGAAAAACAAATAGATTCTTTAATGACATGCTTGGTAGACTTAGCTTGAAGAATAAAGCAGACTGCAGTATGATGATCTAAATTAAAATATATGCTTAAGGATGTATGGTTTTACGCAATCATTTTGGCTTGCACGAAAACTGAGTCCCGACAAAAATTGGATTGAGAATTGATTTTTCACCCACCATGATACAAATCATGTTAGCCATATATTTAAGCCATGTTTGGTGTATTTATATGTTTTTTGTTTGTGTTAATCTCCTCTACTGTATGGGAGTACTGACCTGGAGTGTTGATTTCCTTTCCTGTACGATAGTACTGACCTGGAGCTCTCATCGGCACATGTTTAAATGGTCATCTCCTTTGTTATACGTCTGTATAGACCTGGAGCTCTCACCATTTTGGCCTAAGTTGTGTCAAATCATCTAACTGATTAATTCATAACAGAATGTAATATCTGTTGGTAATCACTTGCACACTAATGCACAAGCCTTGCTCATTAAGATCGTTACAAAATTCAAGAAATCCTGAGGTTGGGTGAGGGTTTTTGCCAAATGTTTGTGGGGTCCTAGCATTCTTAAGCATTTAATCAAACCTTAACGAATCATCTGTTGCTTGTTGAAAAAGATAGGGCATATATTTAAGTGGACAAACATATTAGCAATCATAATGATGTGTTTGAGAATTTCAAAATCATTCAAAGACTGTGATTAGATTCAGTTATGAGTGTGATCTCATTGCTTGTCGATGATTACATTCATCTTTGTGCTAAAATATATCTTGAGGATGTGTTCTCATGATCGATTCAGTTCTCGTAATTAAAAAATATATATATACAAATAAAATAATAGATATATAAAATTAAGTTTTTTTAATAAATATATATAATAGAACAAATTATAATAAATTTTCATTTCAAAATTTGTTTTAGGTTTTGAATATTATGCTATTACATTTTTCATGCATTTCATAAAAATTGCGCACAAACAAACACGGGTTCGCTTGTTTTCACACATAGATAAACACGAGTTTATTTTGTTAAAATGAAATGATCTAATTAGAAATGTCGAGATTGTGTTTGTGACTGTGTTTTAGTTTTTTGCTGAAAGTGATGGCCGACCATCAGTTGTGCAATTTACCTGATCTGAGAACCTGCTCCTCAAGTTTGCAGAAGATGCCGAGGTAGGAATCCTCCTCCTACATCTTCTGAAGCACTCGAGATTAGAGATTGGGGAAAGTTGTTCCAATATCTTCACAAAGGATGCACTCAAAAAAGGGGAGCATATAAATAGGGGAAGCTTATGAGATGAATAATATTTCTCATCAAATTCAGAAAGCTTAAATTTGAAAATCTTTCTAATGTTGACTTCTCGGTGCTAATTTCGTTTGAAGATGTTGATAATGATAGACTAATGGGGAGTATTGTTGGAGCTGTACAAGATAGTCTATATTATCAACATAGTCAAAGTCAACAAAAGTCAATCTCACGGTCCAAGTCAATAAAAGTCAAATCCGACATGTTGGAGACGAAGAACGGAGACAAGACGTTGAAGATTTAGATGACTAGGAGTTTTATTGTAATAAATATATTTTGTGTGAATAAAATATACTTTATCTTTTTGTAGTCATTTTTATGCTTAATATGTAATTTTGCATTAATTAGCCTAAGTTTAGATAGTTACGTGCAATTAGTGAATATTAGTCTAGACTATAAATAGGTTAATTGTCATTAGTGTTGTTAATGGTTGAATGACCAATTGATTGGGGTTTCTACTTTGTACAAAGTATATGCAATCAATATAGATCAAAAGAGGATTTTCTTGTGTTTATCATTATTTGATCTACAATCTTCAATTGTGATGTAATACAAACAATGTTATTTTTATAATAGGTAACTATGTTGAATTGTTTTGCAAAAGCAGTTATTAATATATGAGATGGTTTTTAAGTTATTCCGCTGTGATGTTTTTCATATATTTAAATGCATATTTTATGGTTTGTGAGCAATAATTGTCCAATGGGAGCGTACCAGGAACGAGGCCTAATAAAATGGTATCTGAGCCAAAGTTAAAAAAAATAGGTTTAGTAGACGATCCTACCGTCTGTGGTGACCAAAGTGATCAAGAATATGAGGGAATGAGAAATGAAGGAGAGGAATAGGTCCTCGAGGGAAAGGGAGCGACCGGAGATTAAGACGGTTCTCTCTAGTGAAGAGGAGGAAAAAGAGCCTGTCCATGCGGCGGCATGAGGCTGTAACTATGGAGAATTCCAAAAATGTAAGCTCCCGAAATTTGATGGCAATGGCACTACTGCTGCTCATCGATGGGTGACAGAGATGGAGGTTGTACTTGATATTAGCGAGTGCAGAGAGGATCTGAAGGTGAAGTTTGCTGCTCACTCATTCATGGACTCGACCTTGTGTTGGGGGGACAATATTGTCCAAGCTAAGGGCAGCAGGGGTATCGGGAGGATGAAGTGGATAGATCTAAAAGATTAAGAGGTATACTGGCGGATATCGGCAGGCACATGATCGTCGCCCGGCCAAGTACGTTGAGGTCGGTGGTTGATTTGGCGGGAAGACTATATGACGAGAAGGAGGTGGTGGTTCTTACTCGGTGTGAAAGAAAGGTGGTGGTGACCGGAACTGGAATGGAAAGCTATTTGGACATTGAAGGGTCATTCCAAACAACAAAGCTGCAAGGGTGGATGATCGGCGTGTGGTCCACACCGGTGTTGGGTTGAAGAAGTATGGTAAGGAACATGCTGGGGAATGTAGATGGGGATCAAATGTTTCCTTCAAGTGTGGGCGAACATGTCATATGGCTAGGAATTATGGGGTGGCAAGGTGTTTTAACTATGGCGAAGAGGACCACATGAACCAGGAATGCAATAAGCCAAGGGCTGAGAGTTCCGAAGCGAAGAAGACGGCCATGACCGAAGGGTAGAAAGCAAGCGCCAGAGCTTTCACGATGACCCGAGAGGAGGCTAGGACAGACCCGGATGTTGTGTGAGGTAAGTTTCTAGTAAATCAAACTCTTTCTTATGTGTTATTTGATTCAGGTGCTAGTAGGAGTTTTATTTCTGTTACTTTCTGTGTTAATTTGCCTGTTAGTAGTAGAAGCATTGATGAGGCCTTAGATGTAAAAACTGCCATAGGTAAGTCTACCTTGATTTCTAAGCTGATAGAAGGATGTGACGTAGAATTAGATGATCATAAGTTTCCTACTACAATATTTTTGATGACCTTAGCTGGGTTTGATGTAGTCCTAGGAATGGACTAGTTAGCGGCTTACGAGGCGAATATTGTGTGTCGCAAGAAAATGATTTAACTGACAGTGCCAGACTGGAGTTTGGTGATGGTTTACGGTAATCGAGTCACTATGATCCCGAGGGTGATATTGATGGCGGTGGCGGGAAAGTGCATGAGGCGTGGATGTAGTGCTTACATGGCCTACGTAAAGGATGTGGACACGTCAACACCACAGTTATTTGATGTACCGGTTGTGTGTGAGTTCCCGGATGTTTTTCCCGAATATTTACCAGGTTTGCCATCGGATCGTGATATCTAGTTCCAGATTGATTTGATACCCGATGCTCAGCCTATCCCTAAGGCACCGTATCATCTAGCTCCGTCCAAGATGAATAAATTGATGGAGCAACTGCAAAAGTTTCTCGATAAAGGATTCATTAGACCGAGTATCTCTCCCTTGGGTGCTTTGGTCTTATTTGTCAAGAAGAAGGACGATAGTATGAGAATGTACATCGACTACCGTAACTAGAAGAAGTTAATAGTGAAGAACAGTATCCGTTAGTGAGGATCGATGACTTGTTTGATCAACTTCAAGGTGCCAGTTGGTTCTCGCGAATAGAACTTCGATCTTGTTATCATCAATTGAAGGTGAAGGAGCAAGATATTCCTAAAGTAGCTTTTCATATGCATGATGGACATTATGAGTTACTTATGATGTTTTTTGGTTTAACTAAAGCACCAGCTACTTTTATGGATTCGACGAATCGAGTGTGTCGGGGAATATTGGATAAATTAGTCATTGTGTTTATTGATGATATTCTGATTTATTTGAAGAGCAAGCATGGCAGTCACATTTAAGGAGGTATCGGAGAAGTAGAGGAAGGAAAAGTTGTATTCTAAATTCTGCAAGTGTGCGTTTTGTTGCGCAAAGTTCAATTATTGGGTCACGTGGTGAATCGTGAGGGGATTATGGTGGACCCGACAATGGTGGAAATTGTGATACAATGGAAGTCTCCAAATATGCGATCCAATATCTGTAGTTTTTTAGGATTGGTGGGAGATTATAGAAGATTCATCCAAGACTTCTCTAAGATAGCTTCACCATGGACCAAGTTAACGTGTAATGATGTGAACATTATATGGGGTGAAGAGCAAGAGATGTATCAGGATTTGAAGGAAGACTATTGGTGGCCGGGTATGAAGCGTTATTTAGCGGAGTATGTGAGTAAGTGCCTTACTTTCTTGCAAGTGAAGGCGGAGCATCATAATCCGTATGTATCCAACATTTGGACATACCTGAGTGGAAGTGGGAGCATATCACCATTGACTTTATTACAAAGCTACCTCGTATTACGAGTGGGTATGACACCATATGGGTGGAAGTTGACCAGCTAACAAAAAGTGCTCACTTTCTACTGATCCATGAGACATATTCATCCGAGAGATTGGCAGATCTATTCATCAAGGAGATTGTCACTCCTCATGGTGTACTAGCGTCTATTGTGTCTGACCGTGACACTTGGTTTACATCCATGTTTTGGAAGAGATTTCATGATGCAGCGGGATTGAGGTTACACATTAGCACGATCTATCATCCTCAGACGGATGGCCAGTCGGAGAGAACCATTCAAATGCTAGAAGATATGCTTCGGTATGCATCATCGATTTTAGAGGAAGTTGGGATGACCATTTACCATTAGCTGTGTTCTCATACAATAACAATTATCATGCCAACATTAGCATGCCCCCTTTTGTGATGCTATACGGTAGGAGATGTAGAACAATCGTAAGTTGGGATGATATTAGTTAGAAGGAGTTAGGAAATATCAGGTGATCAAGGCCACGATTGAGAAACTTGAGAAGATCAAAGCCTTTATGAAGGTGTAAGGCCCTGTTCCTGGGACACTCATAGTTGGACAATCATCACACATAAAATATAAAACATACATTTAAATTTGCTAAAACATGGCTGCGGAATACTTAATAAACCATTTCATATATTACTGACCACTTTTGCAAGACAATACAATCATTGTTAACCGTTACAAAAATCTCATTGTTTGCATTACATCACAAAAATGTCATTTAACTTAAAATGGATGCCATCCCAAAGAACTTGCTAAGTAGCTGGGCCCGTGCCATCTTTAGCAATCATCACCAGCCAACTATTAAACATACGAATGTCGGTGACGCTGGGTGAGTTCTAGTTTTATAATTAGTATACTTTACTTTTTTCCAAAACCTTTCTTTACTTTTACACATGGCCATCAATCATATGTACACATAGATAATCTTATTATTATCATTCATCAACATTCATCATCGTACATCATTCGTTATCATTCGTCATCATTCATTATTATCATACACTTTCATATGGACCAATGCCATTATACTCCCGCGTCATGCACTAGTCTGGTACTGGGCCGAAGTCTATAAATAGGTTTCCATCATCGTGCACAAGTGCTAGCATCAGTACCGGGGCAAGCGACATGGTCCCATACATCTGATCAATCACACGGATTAGCCCATGTGAGCAAACTAATGGGTTAGCTATGCCGCACACAGTTGAGCTAACAACCCCTCAATAAGTTGTGAACCTCCTTTTATTTTCTTTTATGACTTTACATTCATTCTTTATGTTCCACTTTTCATTATGTTATTTCTTTCACTTCGTTATGTTAATACTTTACATTCAATATAGTAATCACACCACGTAAACTTACATAATAATACATAACATAAAGAAAACACAACATCCTAAGTACAATCTATCATAAAAGCATAACCGACCCATCACGAGACAGCGGGGGTTCCTTGGCGACATCCCCTGACAGTAGTGTCCTAGGGGCAGCAGCCCCTAGTGGGGTGCAAGGGGCAACGCCCCTGGGTGGGGCCATGTTGCGAGGTTAATACGAAAATTTTCTATTTTTGAACATTTATATAGCACATTTTGTTATAGAAAACTCGATCTTCCTGTTAAAAACATTCAAAATCCTTCTCATTTAAAAACGTATATTTAATATGCATAATAGCTCTAAACACGGAAAACTTATAAATAAGGAGGTCTACAACTGAAATGGAGCCAGTGAGTAGCTTCTCAACTAAGCTTTCCAAGCAAGGGTCACACTACAAGCCTGTAGATAAGTGAGCACTCAAAGGGGTTAACTTCTACCTAATTTCACTACTAATTTCGCTGTGAGATCGGTAGATTCGCTATCGGTTTCGCTACCACCTGCGCTCGTAGTTTCGCTTGCAGTTTTGCTGCCACCTTTGCTGGTAGTTTCGCTACTAGTTTCGCCCAACTATCGTTGGAATTCTCAGTCTTTCGCTAGATGAGGACACAATATTTCCGGACGAGCATGCAATCTCGCACAACGGGCTGAAATGACAAACCAACCCATTTTTGCACCAAAACTTCAACCTTTTACATCCAAATGCTTGGTTCAATATCCAAGAAGCTATATCTAAGCTTTTTACATGTTTTCTTACATAAAAACATGAGTTTTGGATGGTATTTTGCCATTTTTAAAACCTCCAAACCCTAGAATCCGGGATTAATCTAAAGAAACGATTAAATGATGTTTCTTACCTAGATTCTTGGTATTTCCTTATTGTTTAGATGTCCATAAACACAGATCTTCAATCTGTTGATCAACCGACCCTTGGATCTTCACCTCCTCTCTAATTTCTCTCTCTACACTCTCTCTAAATGTTGGGTGTTGAGTTTCAAATGAGAATGGCTCTAGCTAATTTGTTTATATACAACGGCCTTTCCCGGGATCTTAAACTTGTCTAACTCATAACCTGTACGGTTAACTCAGTCTATAATCCACTTCCCTCTTATTTTCATTAAATAAACCCATCTAAGCCCATACTATTAATTGGCTCTTTTTGACTTTATTCCGGGCATTACAGAAGGCACCTAAAGATAAGCAAAAGTCATATGCTAACAAGAGACATAGACCAATTGAGTTCAAGGTGAGTGATAAGATTATGTTGAAGGTCTCACCTTGGAAGGGTATTGTTGGGTATTCTACCTTTGAAAAAATTGAAGATTTTCAATATTATTGAAGTTGAAGACTTGATGAACAAGAGCAACAAAAATATTAGTCTAGGGTTTATTTTGTAATTATTGTAAATGCTAAATTAGTATAAATATTAACATATATCATTATTGTAAAGGGCAAATGATTCACCACCAAGTGTGGGAATTAGTTCCATCATCAACAACATCATATCATCATTCTTCATGGATGATGATTTCATCATCAAATCAATAAACAACAAGCATTAAACACTTTTTTGTTCATCATTATTATATTATAACATCGAATCATCAAGTTTGTTATTATCAATTTGAATCCTAAGATCCAAGCTCAACGATCCCATTCATATTGGGAACACACAATTGGTATTAGAGCTGGAGTTGATGGATTCATATTGATTTTGATGAGATTTCATGGTTAGAATTATTGATTGAATCGAATCAATGATTGTTGCGCAAGGCGGCGGAACATTAATATTTGTGGTCGATGGAATGGTTATAACCTTGGTGCACACAGCTCATCAAGATGTGGTCAATCGAAGCTGTCGTATGTGTCTCTTGCAGATGGTTGAGGGCTTCCATCGCTAGGCTTGTGATTGAATGAATAGGGCTGCCAAATTAGGGTTCGCAAATTTAGGTTCTTGGAAGATGGATTGTAAGGTTTCGGATGTCTTGGATGTGGACTTGGGCTCTAGCATTCATGGATTAGGCTGTGATGATTAAAACAAAAACAAAAGGTGAACTCAGGTTTTAGCTTAAAGCTATGAAAGCAAGCTATAACAACTAAACAAAAACAAAATTTGGTTGTTCTAAAGTTTTGAAGATCTCGCTTTCATATCAACAACAAAATTCTTGGCTTTGAACAACTATTCAAAAGAATCAACACCAAGCTTCATTTCACATCGAAAATCTACAATTTAGGGGGAGTATTGTTTGTTATTCTACCTTTGAAGAAATTTAAGATTTCCAATATTATTGAAGTTGAAGACTTGAAGAACAAGAGCAACAAAAATATTAGTCTAGGGTTTATTTTGTAATTATTTTAAATGCTAAATTAGAATAAATATTAACATATACCATTATTGTAAAGGGTGAATGATTCACCACCAAGTGTGGGAATTAGTTTCACCATCAATAACATCATATCATCATTTTTCATGGATGATGATTTCATCATCAAATCAATAAACACTTTTGTGTTCATCATTATTATATTATAACATTGAATGGTCAAGTTTGTTATTATCAATTTGAATCCTAAGATCCAAGCTTAACGATCTCATTCATATCCGGAACACACACATACACTGTCGTTGTCTATGTGAATGGGAGTCTGCTTGAAGTTTAATCCATAGTCAAGCATCTGATGTTGCACCCTGAAAGGATCATACATGCCAATTCAATTTATGAGTTGATGGTTGTTCTACTAAGATTCCACAAGTCTAAGAATTATGCGGATGAAGATTCTATAGTAGATGATGCAAGTATTGGCTTACCGCATTTTTTCATGCAAAAGGCAAAGAACAAATGTTGACAAGTGTTTGTTCTTCCGCATTAACAAATGCGGAAGACCAGAAGTAATGCGGACAAAATTCTGTTCATCTGCATTTGCTAATGCGGATGACTAGACAAATGCTCAGAAGTATTTGTTAATCCGCATTAACGTATGCGGATTACCAGACAATTGCGCATAAGTACTTGTTCATCAGCATTAACCAATGTGGATAGCATAGAAGAATGCGGACAAGTGTTTGTTCTTCCGCATTAACAAATGCAGAAGACCAAAAGTAATGCGGACAAGATTCTGTTCATCTGCATTAACCAATGCGGATGACCAGACAAATGCGCAAAATTATTTGTTCTTCCGCATTAACCAATGCGGATGACCAACATACTAATGTGGAAGATCAAGTAAAGAAATGCTGATTAGGTAAAGAAATGCTGATCAAGTCAACTCATCCGCATTTGCCAATGCGGATGAAAAAGAAGAAACGCGAATGAAGACTTAGACTACTTCTGATATATAGGTCAGGGGTAGTTTAGTACTTCTGTAAAAAGTCATCTTGTCTACCTATAAATAGAATAGAAAACCTTGTACATGAGGTGACAGAAAATAGACAATCTGAATATTTTTGTATTCCCTAGGTGCATTATTACTGCTTTATGCTCAATCCCTAGCATTTACTATAATCAATCACCTTTATTAATATATACAAAGCATTTATGAGTATTTTTTTGGGTTTCATCACATGAAAAAAACACTAAGTTTAACCATTTAAACTTGAAAACGCAGTGGATATAAAGTTTAAAGATATGGTTAATAATCTGAAATTTTTCACCATATTAAACTACAAACAAAACCCAAGAATAAGGATCAAATGTATGTGAAATAATATGCTCTCAAACAACACAAAACAACCATAGGATGTCAATAGAAAAACAACCTTTCTTGTGCAAGTGTTGTAGATGTATGAGATTAATATGAAGGTGTTGTTGAACGTCCATCCCTCAAGGGAGAGAACCTAAAGTTGTGATACCCACAAGCTCTTCCAATCACCTAGCTAGTTAGGGAGCTCAACACCAAAACTCTACAAAAGTACTATGAAAGAAAACGAATTTTTCAGACAAGTTTTGTTGCTTCAAATCCGAAATTCTGCAATGTTCTTGAGAGAGTTCTTGCTCTTTTTGTGAGAGGGAAAAGTGTGAATGATGGATGAGTGTGGGAGGGGGAAAAGATGGCAAAAGCCAAGACAAAATGGCTTGTCCCCTTGAACTTTTGGGTAGCCGAAATCCCCATTGTAAATGTGTTTTCCCCCTCATTTTCATTTTATAAAAAGTTACACACAAAACCCTTAATTTTATAAAATTAAAACATCTTTTAATTTTATAACAATAACACACTTTTATTTATCATTATTTAACCATCTTAAATAATGAAACAAATTACTTCTCATGAACAAATTATCCATATAATGTTGTTCCTTTACAAAGCAACGTATTTTTAGAAAAACCCATTTTCTAAATTGATGTCGGTATATATTTGTTTGATCCTATCAACAAATAATATTAATTGGTGTTGGTATAGCTTGTTATTGGGTATGACCCGACTTGGATCATGACGAACTAACCACATCAATCTTGTATGTGTCTTGGGCACATGAGGTCCAACAATCTCCCACTTACTCAAGATTCATAGAAGATTGATGCAAGCAGTAAATACTACCTAACAACGGTTTACTACCCTTAATACGTATGACTAAGTGCCATTCAATAACATCATCTCCTTCAAGTACCATACTTGAGATGTTTTAGGTGAATCAACCATCTATCCTTTTGTCACAGATGTCATGTTAAATCCTAGAGACATAGAGTGATCATTCTCCATTGATTTAACTTTATGAGGCCTTAGACATCTTACTCTCAACGAATAAGAGGAACAAATCCCATCTTGACAACATAGGTCTCTTACAATTACCTTATATCATACCTGAACTCAGACTTATGTATTGCCATGTTTCAAAACAGCGAAGAGCTAGGTCAAAGTATAATATTCGGTAAATATCAAGACCTAATACGTATCTCAGGTCAGAGGATACAAAGTGATGTTCGCCTTTACTCAAAATTACTTATGATCAATCAGGAAGATTCTATGTAGTCATATTTGAGATGCAGGTCAGTCCAATATTTGCATCCCACAAATATCAATGAACTTTGGCAGCAACCTTTTGCTCTATATTCATCCATATGAATATCTACCAATCCAAGTTCATAATAGCATTACCTTCGTGCTCGTTCCAACAAGCATGAATAGCTAAGGACATTCTGAGTAATTAATTTACTCATGGATCTTAAACATGCAAAATAGGAATATTAGTTGAATCATTATAACAGAATAATTCATTCAAGTAATAAAGAGTTACAATATCTCATTATAGAGTTTAAAGATCAAATCCAGTCACTAGAATATTAGAGCCTCATGGCACAAGCATGACTTTCATGCTTCCCCTTTCCAGAAGCTTCGTGAGTGGATCCGCAATGTTTTGAGCCGTGTGAACTTTGCGAATACATATTTTTCCTTTTCAACTTCATCCTTTATGTAGTTGAATCTTCGTTCAATGTGCCTAGTCTTCTGATGTGCATGGGGTTCCCTGATTTGAGCAATCGCACCCTCGTTATCACAAAGAATTTCTAAAAGGTCCTGAATGGAAGGGACCACCCCTAGATCGGCAATGAACTTCTTTAACCATGTAGCTTCCTGAGCTGCTAATGAAGCGGCAATATATTCTAACTCTGTAGTGGATAATGCCACCACATCTTGCTTAGAACTCTTCCAAGAGATTGCTCCTCCATTCAAGATGAAAATGTACCCCGATTGTGATTGTGAATCATCCCGATCAGTTTGGAAACTCGCATCCGTGTAACCTTTTACTACGAGTTCTTCCTCACCAGACCCATATATTAGGAACATATCTTTAGTCCTCCTTAGGTGCTTAAGTATGTTCTTAACAGCCATCCAATGACTGCTTCCAGGATTTTGTTGGTATCGGCTTGTCATGCTCAAAGCGCATGACACGTTCGATCTAGTGCATATCATTGCATACATGATGGATCCTATAGCAGACGCATACGAGATTCCCTTCATTTTGTCTTGATCATCCTTTGAGCTTGGACATTGAGTCTTACTCAAGATTGTTCTTCTTTGAATAGGTACGGTACCTTTCTTATAGTTCACCATGTTTAACCTTTTCAAGATCTTATCAATATATGCCCTTTGATTCAAACCTATCAACCGCCTTGTCCTATCCCTATAGATCTTTATTCCTAAAATATAGGCGGCTTCACCAAGATCCTTAATGGAGAAACAGCTTCCAAGCCAGGCTTTTACACCTTCCATGGTTGGAATGTCATTTCCAAATAGTAGAATGTCATCGAAATACAATACTAAGAAAATGGTGATGCTCCCACTAGCCTTCTTATACACACATGCTTCATCAGCGTTTTTGATGAACCCATATTTGGTTATTTCTTCATCAAAACGGTGATTCCAACTTCTTGATGCTTGCTTCAATCCATAGATTGATTTCTTTACCTTGCATACTTTGTTAGGATGTTTTGCGTTGACAAAACCTTCAGGCTGAACCATATAGACATCTTCCTCAAGATATCCATTTAGAAAAGCGGTTTTGACATCCATTTGCCAAATTTCATAATCATAATGAGCAGCTATCGCAAATAATATCCTAATAGAATTTAGCATTGCAACTGGTGAGAAGGTCTTATTATAATCAACCCCTTGAGTTTGAGTGAAACCTTTTTCTACAAGTCTAGATTTATAAGTATCCAAGTTTCCATGCATATCGGTCTTCTTCTTGAAAACCCACTTACTTCCAACTGTCTTGGAGTTAAGAGGTGGTTCAACCAATTCCCGCACTTGGTTGTCACACATGGATGGCATCTCAACGTTCATGACTTCATGCCATTTGTCACAGTCCAAATTGGACATTGCATCACGATAGGTGGTTGGTTCATCGGAATCTACCACATAGCATCCATCTACGAAAAATCCATATCTTTCTGGCGGATTACTAATTCTACCAGATCCACAAACATTTTGTGTATATTGATCAACCACTTGATCATTCTCAACAACCTCATGATGAGTGCTAGTGTCAACCAAACGTGTATCAGTTTGTGATTCTTGATCCTCCTCAAGATCCACAGTTCTAATGCTAGTTCCTTCCGTAAGGAATTTAGCTTCTAAGAACTCAGCCTTCTTGGCAACAAACTCCTTTTGTTCCAATGGATCATAGAAATAATATCCCACAGAATCTCTTGGATATCCAATGAAGATACACTTAGTGGAACGACTTTCTAGCTTGTTTGAGGTGGGAGTCTTAACATAAGCCTCACAATCCCATACCTTTAAGTATGACAATGATAGAACCCTTCCATACCATATTTCAAAAGGTGCTTTCCACTTTCTTGGTTGGGGCCATATTCAAAATACGGGCCACAGAGAGGAAAGCGAAACCCCAAAATTATAGAGGCAGTGAGCTTCTAGCCATCATAGATCGAACCATATCTAATAGAGTTTGATTTCTCCTCTCGGACACACCATTATGTTATGGCGTTCCAGGTGGAGATAGTTGTGAGACAATAACACAACTTCTAAGATGATCTCTAAAAGCATCACTGAGGTATTCACCTCCTCTATCGGTGCGGAGAATTTTTATTTTCTTGTTGAGTTGATTTCTTACTTCATTTTGGAAGATTTTGAACATTTCAAAGGCTTCATCCTTGTGTCTTAACAAGTACACATAACCATATCGACTATAGTCGTTGGTAAAGGTAATGAAGTATCTTTCATGGTACCTAGTCATTGGCTTAAAAGGACCACATACATCCGAATGTATGATGCCTAATAAATCTTTTGCCCGCTGGGACTTGCCACTAAAGGGTGCCTTAGTCATTTTACCTTGTAAACAAGATTCACATACATCGAATGAATCATATTCACTTGCTTTTAAAAGACCGTTATTTTGAATTGATTGTATGCGCTTTTTGTTTATATGACCAAGACGGCAATGCCAAAGATAGGTATCACTCAAATCTAATTTGACTTTTTAGTGGTGGTTTGGTAAAATGAGCTATCATATAATGTGTTTTCACGAACCAATTCATAAATACCATTAACAGGAATAGCTTTAAAATAAAACGTACCATTTAAAGAAACATGAATTTCATTCTCAATAAATGACAAAACATAACCATATTGTCTTAATTGGGCAACATAAATAATGTTCCTAGTCAAACTAGGAGCATACAAAATATTGTTCAAAATTGCTTCCAAACCATTTGGAAGCTTAAGATGTAGTCCCCTCGGCCTTCAACTTGAACCTTTGCCCCATTCCCCATGTAGAGGCTTACATCCCCTTTCTTGAAGTCTCTACTTCTTTTGAAACCCTGCAATGAGTTGCAAATGTGAGTTCCATATCCGGTATCTAATACCCATGTGTTAGAGGATATTAAATTAAGATCAATATGAATCATGAAAATTGTACCTAAGGTTTGCCTGACATCCCTCTATGCTTGCAACTCTTTGAGATGGACTGGGCAATTTGTTGCCTAATGTCCAATCTCCCCACACTTAAAGCATGGGTCATTTGAAGCAACCTTTTGCTTCTTCTCCACTGGTTTTGGTGGTGGCGCTCTTACCACTCCCTTTCCCTTTCCCCTAATGTACCCCTTACCCTTGGCAACATTTGCCTTGGGTGTGGGGTGAGGCCTCTTCTTGTTCCCACCTTCATTAATGGTGAGAACGGGTAAAACTCTTTTACCCATGGCTGCCTCGGCAATTTTTGAGCATAGAGTGAAGCTCACTTATTATCCGTAGCCAACTCTTTCAAGATGGGACAATTCAGCCTTTCGAGGCGGTCGATGTGGCTTTTCATCTTCAGTACATAAGATGAAACAGATTGGGTGTCGTCCATACGACACGCATGGAGTGCTCGAACCGTTTCGAAGCGCTCAACCTGTGCTTGTTGTTGGAACGTTTCCTTCAACTGGGTTATCATGTCATATGCTCCATGATGTTCATACTTCTTTTGGGGATCTGGAGTCATACTAGCCAACATACTTCTTTTATCTCGTCCAACCATTCGACTCATTGTATTGCTGGGAAACTTCCTTCATGTTCGCTTGTAGAACTTCTGGCTCTATGAGTGAGAAGAGCCATTTGCTGGACCATATCCATATACCCCAGATCATCTTGATGGATACAGTCCAAACCGTTAATGGTGAATAGAAAGTTGCCACAACTTTCATCAAAAGACACAAACGCTTGAGAAGAACGTATCTCTTGGAATGGGGTTCCTTGAGTATAGTTATCCAGTCGTGTCTCAGGGAAGGTGATGAAAGGACCTTTTTGTGAGTTGTAAACGTAGCATATGAGATGATGTTGGGGTTTTATGCTATCCCTTTCAACCACATGAAGGGATGAACCGGTTTGATTGCTAGAGTTGCCTAATGGACCTTGCATGTTCATCTCCATCTGGTAGGCACTAAGAATCCCATACAACTCTATCAAGTTGAGAGTCTTCAGGTTCTCACTTCTCTTGATAACAACACAGTAGTGTGTCCATTGCCTAGTAAGAGAGGACATGAACTTCCTTACAATATCTCTATTCTCAAGAGCCACTCCACCATCCACTAGGGTGTCCACAATCTCAACATACCTCAAGTATTGTTGAGTCATGGTCTCACCTGCTTTAAAGTAGAAATTTTCAAACTATTGCTTCAGGAGATCCTTTTTGTTCTCCTTGGCTTTGGAGGAACCCTTATACATTAGTTTCAATGCATCCCATAGCTGTTTAGTTGTTTTGCATTTCTTGAAACCTCTGTATACAATGTTTGGAAAAGCAGTATGATGGGCTATCATGGCCTTTTGATCAATCTTTACTCTATTTCTATCTCTATCTGAGTAGTCAGCCACAGCCTTGGGGATCATACCACCTCTAGTTGCAGAAGAGGTGCTTGGTATGTAAGGTCCATATTCAACAGAGTCCCATATTCATGAGTCTAGAGACTAGATAAAGCCTTCCATTCTTTAGCACCAAGTGTCAAAGTCAACAAGAGTGATTAGTGGGGACTTTATCATTGTTCCGGACTTTATCATTGTTCTAGTTTCCATGTGAGGGATCTTAAGAGGGTGAGATCTTATATCAAGAGCCCGGAATGCTCTGATACCAATTGCTAGACCGGTGAAGGGTATGCACTTACAACACAACAACACAATGAAGAGAGTTGCTAAGAACACTTATAACAAAAATACAGAACTAGTTAATCTTTTGTAAAGATGCTAAGAACACAAGTAAATATGAGACAGTACAAGATAGCAAAACACAAGGAGTTGGTTTTGAAGATTGTAGTATATTGTCTTCTCAAGTTCTATTACAAATGTTACAAAGCATATTAGAAGGTTACAAGTACTTGAGATACATATACTACATCCTACAGCCAACCATACTTTGAAGGCCAGCTGGATACAATTGACTAGACAACAAACAAAATCAAATGTAGAGTCAAAAGGCAGATTTCCTTTTGACTAGTGACTATGACATGCCATAGCTCACATCCTAATATATTACCAAAAGGATAAAGTACATAAAGTAGAAAGTTACAGACTCAAGACCTTAATGTACAGTTACCAAAAGCATGGACCTTTTCACCAACTTATGAAAGTTGGTGACTTTATAGAGTTGCAACGGAAAGGGGTCCAATTTTATGTAAAGGTACATCAGAGAAAGCATGTGTTCAAAAGTCTTTGGAAGAAATCTGTCTTCAAGTGTTGGCTTCGGAAGACTGTCTTTGAAGCTTCAAAAGGCTTCATCTTTAGCTTCAGAAGATATTCGTCTTCGCTTCGGAAGATTTCACACTTTGTGTATTTTCTGATGCCGGTGTGAATCTTCCGAAGCATTCTACTTGAGTATACTTGTGCATGCATGCAGGAGATAATTTAGGTGTTTGGGTTGCATTGGCCTTTACATTTAATCCTTACAAATTCCAAATTTATTTGTGAGATGCCCCAGAAATTGGATCTCTTGCATCCAAAATTCACATTTGGAGAACTTGGCAAATAGCTGCTGATTCTTGAGCAACTCAAGAATCAGCCTAAGGTGCTTCTCAAGCTCTTCCATACTACGAGAGTAGATCAACATGTCGTCAATAAACACAATCACAAATTTGTCCAGATTTGGGTGACACACTCAGTTATGGAGATCCAAAAATGCCATTGGTGCATTAGTCAGTACAAAGGGCATGAAAAGGTATTTAAAATGTCCATATTTAGTTAAAAAGGCTGTTTTGGGTATGTCTTCCTCTCTTATTTTCAGTTGACGGTACCCTGATCTTAATTCAATTTTGAAAAAATAACTTGCTCCCTACAGTTGATCAAATAGGTCATCGATTCTCGAAAGAGGGTAATGATTATTTATTGTCAGCTTGTTTAGTTCCCTGTAAACAATACACATACGTATGGTTCCATCCTTCTTTTTCACAAATAATACGGGAGCACCCTATAGAGAAACACTCGATCGTATAAATCCCTTGTCGAGTAGCTCTTTGATTTGTAGTGTTAGTTCTTTCATCTCGAGAGGGGCGAGCACTAGGCAATAGATCTATTTGGAACTCCACCTGTCAAGTCGAAGGGAGTCCCGGTAGGTCTTCGGTAAATATTTCCGGATATTCAAAAGCCACTAGTATATCCTCAATCTTCTTTTCCTCTTTTGCTTTCATGACGTAGACTATTAAAGCTAGGCATCCCTTCATGAGACTCTTGGTAGCTTTTAGAAGAGATATCATAGGATATAGTGTGTTACTTATTTCACCAAGAACAACTAGCATCTTCCTATCTCTCAAAGGTGTCTTAAGTAGGCGTTCATCACACACGAGTTCTACTCTATGACTAGCCAGCCAATCCATACCAACAACCACATCGAATCCTCCTATTTTTATAGGCCTCGGATTTATCCTAAATATACTACTTGCTAGATTCATTGAGGAATCTTTGATTACTTCATTAGTTTCTAAGATGTTACCGTTAGCTAATTGTACCGTAAATGTATTAGTAAGGATACATGCACTTAAGTCAATCGAAGGCCTAAAAGTACTATAGACAAAACTAGTGGTTGCCCCAGTATCAAATAGAACGGTAGCAGGATGGTTGTTTATAAGGAACGTACCCGTGACCACATCAAGTTCCTTACGAGCACCGACTGATAAATCATGAATGCCCTTGGCTTGGGCTTGTTGGGTCTGGGTTTCTTATCTCTCGCCAGCTTCGGATATGTATTCCTCATGTTTCTTGTATCTCCACATTCATAACATTATTCCCCGGCATGTATGTACACTCCTTGATGAGGTGGCCAGTTCGCTTGCACCTAAAGAAGGGCATTGGGTTGCACTCGCCCTGATGGTGTAGCTTGCACTTGTTGCAAAAAGGGCTTGTGCCCACATACAATATCCACGCCCTTCCACTCTAATCATCACTCCTAGTTCACTCATTCAACCTCCTGCGTGAATTACTGTTGCTGCCCGCATCCTTCCTAACATCAACCCACATTCTCTTCTTCTCCTTAGTCCTTCCCTGCTCTATCTATCCCGCCCTTACCATGTCATCGGTTAAGTTTCTAGTGAAATCCATTATGGCTTGTAGGGTCATAGGCCTTGAGGATCGGACCCTCGGTGTCATGGAAATCCTTTGGCTTGCTGTAAGGCCCCGTTCCTGAGACGTTCATAGCTGGTCAATCATCGCACATAAAACATATAATTACATTGGCTTAAATAAAATGTTGTAGTGGAAACATTAAAAACAACATTTTCATTTCAATATAAATGCTTTTGCAAATTAATACAACACTCGTTACAAAACATCGTTTGTTCGCATTACAATGCAAAACATTATACAAAAGAATGCCATCCAAAAATGAGCCAAGTAGCCAGCTTGTGCCATCCTCAGCAACATTTACCTGCCAACTAGAAAATGCATAAAAAGTTAGCATTGCTGAGTGAGTTCTAGTTTTATAAAAACATTACATTACCTTCCATTTGTAAAAACATTTTCTTTACAATCGCACATGATCACACATCATACGTACATCAATGTAATAATTATTATCTTCATCATCGTTCGTTTCGTACATATCGCATGTTTCGCACTTTACGTACTTATCGCACTTTTCCTACATTTATTATCTTTCACATCGATCTAGGTCCCATCATGTACTTAACCCCCCTCTAAAGCACCAAGCAATTCATCTAGGGTTAAGCGACAAGGACCCTATAATGCACGTATGGAGTGGTCACTAGGACAGACTCCCCCTGTGTGTGTGAACTCTTATGGGTTCGCCAAGATCACACGTTGTATGACACATAGTAATTAGGAAATCGAACGTACTGGAGCAGTCACCAAGAGTGAACACTTAATGTGTGTATGAACCCTTATGAGTTAGCCAAAATTGCACATTGTAGACACACACACTTGAGCTAACAACTCTCAATAAGTTGTGAACCTCCTTTCATTTGCTTGCAAAGCTTTTCATTCTTTCATTCATCATGTACCACTTTCATTATCTTAAATCTTTCACTTCGTTAAGATAATACTTTACGTTCGTTAACAATATCACACCACGTAAAGTCACATCATAGTATGTAGTACGGAACATAAGAAAACATAACATACATAGGCATAAAATCATCATGCATCATCATACATAACATACCCCATCACATATCATAAACATCATGCGTCGCACATTCACATACATACACATATGCACCATAAGCATAAGTCATCATAGAACATAAACGACCATCCGCAGGACAGCGGGAGTTCGGGAGCGGCAGCCCCTGATAGCAGGGTCCTAGGGGCAGCAGCTCTTAGTGGGGTCCAAGGGGCAACACCCCTGGCTGGGGTCACGCTGACGTGGGGTCCAAGGGGCAATGCCCCTGCAGGCTGTGTGTTGCAACCCTTGCTTTTAAGACTTTTATATAGCACATTTCCTTATAGAAAAATCGATATTCCCGTTAAAACCTCTTAAAATCTTTGTCGTTTAAAACGTATATTTAGTATGCATTTCCAGCCCCAAACTAGTTCAAAACCTTTAAAATAGGGGATCTAGAACTCACATGTACTCGATGAGTAGCTTCTCCATCTAGCTTTCAAAGAATGGGTTGCACTACACAGCCTGCAGATATGTTAACACTCAAAGGAGTTAATTTCTGTCTAATTTCGCTGCCAGATCAGCAGTTTCTGAAGGCATTGATCTGCCCAAGATTCATATTAAATTGATGTGGCTAGTGTGATATGATCCAAGTCGGGTCATACCCAATAACAAGCCAAACAAACACCGAAAGATAATTTATTTGTTGATAAGATCATACAAATAAGTAATGATACCAATTTAGAAAATTGGATTTTCTAAATTATTGCTTTTGTA
The DNA here is from genome assembly GCA_025506515.1 of Flaveria trinervia. Taxonomy (NCBI): domain Eukaryota; kingdom Viridiplantae; phylum Streptophyta; class Magnoliopsida; order Asterales; family Asteraceae; genus Flaveria; species Flaveria trinervia. Next base: position 25,155,600 of record CM046454.1, on the reverse strand, counting down.
GATGAACATCATTATATATTGATTTGTTCATGAGGGATTACTTATTCATTGTTTAAATTAGTTAAACAATGACAAATGAAAATGTGTATGTGCTATAAAATTAAAATGGTTTAATTTTATAAAAGGTGGAATGCTAGAGTGTATTATATGGAAAATAAAAATTTCAAAAAAAATGGAGAAGGGACAAAAGGGGAGCCAATTCGGCCGCCCCCTTTTAAAAATTGTATTGGGAACCTCCTTTTGTTTGTTCCAAGTACATGCAATCCATTCATCCCTACACTCTTCTATTCTACACTCCACCAACACACACAAGAAAGTCTCTCTCTCTCTCTCTCTTTCTCAAAATCTTGGATTTTTGAAGCAAAGAAAACGATTTTCAGCTTACAAGAAGTGTTCTTGACTGAAATTCCACAAGAAGAAGAGTACTACAAGTTTGTGTTCAAAGCCTAGCAAGAGGGTGTTTGTTGGGACTTGGGGTATGTCATCTTGAGGGCTTCTACATTGAAGTTTCAGCCATAAGAACTCATCCTATAATCTCCTCAAATCTCGTTTTCCAGCAGCCCTAAAGGTTGTTCCTTTTACCTTCTTATGTTATTTACTTTGTATGATATTCGTATAATGATCCATGGTTTGGGGTTGCTTATTAAATGGGTTTAATAACCAGATTATTAACATGTTTTAAAACCTAAATTCCGCTGCATTTTCACATAATACAAGATTATATGAGCTTTGATAAACCGGTTAATGTCCCCTCAGTTTCGCTCCTAGCTTCGCCGGTAGTTTCGCTGCTAGTTTCGTTAGCATCTTCGCTGGTAGTTTTGCTGCCAATTTCGCCCAACTTTTGTTGGAAAATCATGTCTACGAAACTACCTGCGAAACTATAGTTTTGCAGGATGACCCATAGTTTTGCTCGACCAATACCTAATTTCACCGGATGAACACCTAGTTTCGCATAACGGGCTAAAAATTACGAACCACCCTATTTTTTACCCAAAACTTCAATCTTTTACATCCAAAACCTTGGTTTATCACCCAATAAGCTATATCTAAGCTTTTTACACGTTTTATTACAGAAAAATGTCAGTTTTGGGCGAATCTTTGCCACTTTCAAAAACCCAAGCCCTAGAATCCGGGTTTACATCAAAACGAAAGATTAAATGATGTTTCTTACCTTGATTCTTGGTGTTTTCTTATTGTTCAGATGCCCATGAACACTGATCTTCAATCCGAGATCAACCGAGCCTTGTATCTTCAATTCTCTCTACTTTCTCTCTCTACTCTCTCTCTCTAGAAGTAGAGTGTTAAGTTGCAAATGAGAGCTGCTCAAGTTAACCGGTTTATATATACCGGGCGTTCCTGGGACCTTAAACTCGCCAAACATATATCCAGCAAAGTTTACTCAATCCATACTCCATTACATGTTTGTTTTCTTTAAATTATCCCCGCTAAGCCTATTATTTTTAATTGGTTCATTTCGACTTTATTCCGGGATTTACACTTGCAAGCCACGAAGGTTTTGTAGGAGCATCCAGTCTTTAATGCTTTGGCTACCTCATTGTTGCTCTCATCATTCTTGAATCCATCATTTCCGCTGGAGTTGCTCCGGTCCGCATTGATCTAAGCAATGATGGTCAGAATGGTGTTAGCAATTTTTGAGCTACGAGGTTGGAAATTCTCACATCATTCCCTGATTAGCACTCTCTCCATGAGGAGATCCTGGTGGTCTAGGGGTTGGTTGCCAGTTTGTCTAGCCCCCTCATGACGACCTCTACTAGCTCCTTGTCTTCCAATACGGGTTCCTCGTCTAGTCGGCATTCTGGTAGCATCATATATAAATACATTTAGCATCTCATAATTTTTTTGTTTCAAGTAGCACATGCATCACTTATGCTAAAATACCACGTTCTAATAGGAGGAAGTGTAATATACAGGCGACTATATACCTATAAATATGTTTCGTTAAATTAATTTAGGGCAATTTACCCAAATAGGACGTAAGTCAAAATGTCCAACACATGATATAACACATTGCAACTCATTTACAAATTACCCTGTGAATTTAGCATCAATAGAAATAGTTTCATAGATAGATAGGGTTAATAGTAACATCAAAACATAAATGCATTAGATTTATAGTCTCACAAGTTGGAAAGTGTCATCACCCCCATAATAAATAATAATATTATCAGATAATAATAAAAATTGTTTCCTTCAACTATCTAAAAGACAAACAAGGCCACTTCTTCTCCATGCCCTCATAGCCCCTTCTTCTTTATCCACCCTAGCCACGCTAAGTTCTTGTTCCTTTGCTCCTGCTCCAACTGCTAGACTCCATGTGAAGCTATCACTGCTTCGAATTGGGCTGATTGAGAGGTCTGGGTGGCGTGCTGGAGTGTCAGCTCTTGATAACGGCTTCAAAATCTTGTCCAGTGCAACATCAAAGGGACCTACATCGCTTGCCCCACGGCTAGACTGGGCATACGGGTTACCAACTAGCACACTTGGGCCATCATACATGATGTGCCTCGGTGGCATCCAGTACTCATCACGTGGGTGGTGTCGGAGCGGATCAAACATCAATGGCTCAGGTGTCGGAGGCCTAGCAGATGGTGGAGGAGGAGTTGGCATCCTAAAGGAGACTGAGGGTCCTTGCCTATCACTTTTACATGAATAGGTGATAACATGTGCACCGGTATCCCTGATAGGTGGGATAGGTGAGTGGGTAGGAGTTGCGACATGCGGTAAATGGGAGTGCGTGTTGGAGGGGGTGTTAAGGAAGAGTCCTCTCATGGCTCAGTCTCGTCATATATAATGGATATCCAGTCTGGAGGTCCGCATCTCCTCAGGTATTCTTCATACTTTGTTCTTGAGGCTTAGAGTTGGTGCAGTACTGTCAGTTGGGTACGTAGGTGCCTTCCCTTTGTCGGCCATAGCTTTGTTGTCCTCTAAGAAATATCATGAATAATTTGGTTTCTCATAGCACATGATTTTAATGATAATAGTACATATAGTAGTAGTTATGGCAATAGTATGAGATATCCTAACAATATCAATTATCAGAGGTATCAGAAATCAATGCTATCAAAAATCTAAAGTTTCAAACCATTGGACCACTTATAGACGATTTTAGAAATCTTCAAGTAATAACAAGTAAAGGAATTTTTTAGGAAAAACCTTTAGACCACTTATAGGGGATTTCAGAATTCAGTTTCAAATAGAAAAGACCCAATCATTACCTAAAGGTCCATGTTAAAAGGGAACACTTGAACTCACCTTAAAATCAGGAATATGTCTCGTGAGTGGAAAAGATTCGGTCCTAGAACCCTAGTCAACAAGATTCAAGCAATAAGCTCTGTGCTCAAGGGTCATTATATATTTTTTCAGTTGGTTAAATGGCGTTCGGTTAGGTCCACTATTAATAAATTACTGGTTACAATCATTTTTAACTCAAAAGTCCCGAATTCATGCTTTTACTTCTAAAGTGTTTAACTTAACCTTGAATTCTATTAAAAAACATTTTAAGTCTATATATTGGTTACTATTTTTATGGGTTTAACCATTTTTGGGTCTCCGAAGTGGTTCGTCATCACTACAATCTGGCCATTACAAATTTCCAGCCATCAATATCCCGAATTTTCAGCCTAAACTTAGGAAATCTAGTTTAGTTCTCAGTGAAACCTTTGCTTCATAAATATGGCTATAAACGGGTGTTAGATACGATCTGCCCATGCATAGATGTCATAAATTGTACATCACTTCATCACGTTCTAGTCGGATCGTAATGGAATTCATAAGCTATTCTTAAGTAGGTTTTTAACTTAGGTTGGAAGAGTTTCAGAGCATATGGATAAAAGGTGCGTATTCTTATGAAAAGTGGGTTTTCAACATGAATATGGTGTACCAATTCTAGATTTCGCCAAACATTCATGAAAGTTTCCCTCAAACAAGATTAGAAGTTCCTTAAGTACAGGATCACAACTGTAGGTTTCTATCCTTCGGATGATGGAGGGGTGATTCCACAGTTGTTCATGTTAGAAGAGGTAGAAACGTAGGCGTGTACGTGTGTTTTCGGTTGCGAGAATGAGAGAGTAGAGAGAAAAATTGTGTGAGACTTTGAAGTGTTGTGTGGGGGAAATCGGAGTTTGTATGTATTAGGCATTTCCACGCATGGAAAAGATGGATGAGTGTGCAAGTGGGATTGGTAGAATCTAGGTGGTGAGTGATTGGTGGAAACGGGGTAGCCGAATGAGAGTGGTGGGAATGATTTTTGTTTAATTCATTATTATGGGAAATTTGTTTCATAGTAATTCTTTAAATAGTGTCCACATTTACAAGTTATTAAGTTCACCGATACAAAGGATGTCCAAGACGGAGGAATTCACCATGTCGATAATCTGCATTAACCAATGCGGGTACATGGGCACAAATGCGGCTGACTTCTCGCTCTTCCGCATTAAGAAATGCGGACTACACCAGACAAATGCGGGTGAAGTCTCTTCTTTCATATTAATAAATGCGGGTGAGAACTGTTCTTCCGCATTAACAAATGCAGTTGAGGCTTACACATCCGGATTAAGAAATATGGGTAAGCCTTACAGTTTCTGAGTTTTGCATTTAGTGTTATTTGTGTTCAAGAATAGTTAAGTTTTGACCTGAGCACATAAGCTAGATTTCATTTAGAAACTTTGAAAGAGATATAATAAAATTACCAAGGTTGTGAATTTTAAACTAGGACTAGACAGGATGATTAAAACTTGTAATAGGAATAATAATAATAGAATAGAGATCAAAATAGTATAAATACAGAAGTAGAATATCTAGGCGCATGGCAATAGTTGGGACGCACAAGCCCATTGTTCACTTTGGTTCTAAGGGGGTTGTTACATGTGCCAAAGAATAGAAGGCTTCATCAAGTCTCAAGACAGTAGGATGTATGGTTCTGTAGTCTCTGGACGTCGAGTACCATGCACCGCTTTAGCTGTTGTCGGAGGGGGCATGATACCAAAGGAAGTGGCTAACTACTCTAAAGAAGACTGGAAGAAGATAGATGTTGATCAGCAAGCCATCACCGCCCTCCAAAATACTCTTCCAAACTCTATCTATAGAGGATTCAAGAATTGTAAAACTGCTAAGCAACTATAGGATGCACTGAAGCTGATGTATGAGGGGTCTAATATAGCTTAAGAGAATAAGAAAGACCTCTTGAAGTAGTTGTATCAAAAATTCACCTTCAAAGCACGTGAAACCTTGACTCAAAAATACTTCAGTTACGTTGAGATTGTGGATACTCTAATGGATGTCGGCGTAACTCTTGAGAATAAGGACATTGTGAGAATTTCATATCCTCTCTTCCTAGACAATGCACACACTAGTGGCCCTTAAGAGGACTAAAAACCTCAAGACCCTTACTCTCACTGAGTTTTATGGTATACTCAGTGGCAACTTCATCTTCACCCTTGAAGACTTGGATTGCATCCATCCAGATGTTCTAGAATGCATGGAGATAGTGCAGCAGATAGCTTTTCTCAGTTATAGAGCCAAGAAGTTGTATAAAAGGATAGGGAGGAAGTTTCGTAGCAATGTATTCAGTTGAAAGTTTGGGTTGGATAAAAGAAAAGTGAAGCGTTATAACTGTAACCAAATGGGATACTCTGCTAAGGAGTGCAAGGAACCAAAGAAGAAGGGTGGCCAAGAACAACCCAGGCCAAACTACAGTAAGAGAGCTCCACACAATGAGAAACCCAAGCAGCAAGTTATAGTTATTGTTGATGAAGGAGGCTTTGATTGGATTTTCTAGGTTGAAGATGCATCTCCAAACCAAGTAGTGATGAATGATCATGAAGAAGCCAAGGTATTGTAACATCTTTGTAGCCCAGAATGCATTGCTGAAGTTAAAAAATTTAGGTCCTACAATATAGAGATAAGATCTGACCTCAAGTCGTTAAACATCTTAAAAGCTTATTTTGAAAGAGCTAAAACTGATCTCAAAATAAAAGATTTAGAGAAAAGTATTTGAACTCTTAAGCATGAACATACCAACAATAGGACTCAAATCAAAGATCACATCACTAAGTTAAATGAATGCAAGGCTGACCTTGTGATCAGCAAAGCTAGCGTAGAAAATGTGTTTTTGAAGAAGAGACATTCAAGAACATCATATCCTTATCCTTGAATGTAAACTTGTGTTATTAGAACAAGCAGGGACTGGGTTCTACTGTGATAGCTCCTCCACACCCTCTACTATCTGTAAGATCTCCAAGGTATGGAACTTGTCAAGATGAGCTTCCCCTCATAGACCCTATTAAAGAAGAAGATGAAAAGGAGATAGTCAAGGATGGCTTTGAGATAAGTGAAGATGATCCTCCTAGGAAGAGTCATTATTCTCCTGAGGAGAGGAAAGAACCAGGGATGACAAAGTGTAAAAGGAAAACTTGTTGAGAGCAACCAAGAGAAGAGTAAAGAAGGCTCAAGATATCAAGGCCACATTCAATTCTAATTAGAAAATAGGTCTTTATCTCTGCAGAATTTGAAGTGGTAAAGGCTGAGGAATCAATTATGAACTCCAGTATCAGGAGTTATATTTCATATCCAACTCATCCATATGAAGAAAAGACGGCTAATCAGTTGTGTTCCACTACTACACAGCCTGAACCATTCAACTCCAAGAGCAAGCTTCACCCTAGGAAGCTTGCTGCAGCATGTGAGAATATGGAGATGGAAGTGATCATGATCAGCTTTATTTTCACAAGAAGTCTCTTAGAAGAAAGCCAGTTGATTGCATCATGTGCGGTAATACTTTTCATCTTGCCAAGGATCGCATCTACAATCCTAAAAGTACTATCCAAATGCCCAAGAAGAAGACTTTTGAGAAGAAGAAAGCTTCTGAAGAAAAAACTTTCTTTCAAAATCCCTAAAGTGAAAAATAAAAGACTTTCGAGAAGAAGAAAGCTTCGGAAGAAAAAACTTTCTTTCAAAATCTCTAAAGTGAAAAATAAGACAAGTGAAAACTTGCCTTTGGAAGAAATTTTGGTCTCGGAAAAAAGGAAAGTTTTTGAAGTACTGAATCTTGCTGTAGTGAAAACAAGAGCTTTCAAAGGTCTAGTCTCCAAAACTCCCAAAGTTGTTAAAACTTCTGAAGTATTCAATTTAAGTCAAATCATTCAAATATGGTGTGAAGGATAAAGGAAGACCATGTGATTGAAAGTTCTTCATCAACCAAAAAAGTTGATCCTCGAAGTCTGAACTTACGATCAATGACTATTGCATTATATTTAGTCCAATTTGACAAGCCCAAGACCAATAGAGCATGGGTTTCCAAATGTAACTAACTTTCTCCTTTTGTGCAAAAACAACTAAAGACTAAGAGGAATATGTGGATCATTGATAGTGGTTGTTCCAGGCACATGACAGGCAATGGCTTTTAGAGGAGATGCATGTGGTTACATTACTGGAAGAGATAGGGTCATAAATGGTAAGCTCAACATTGAAAATGTAAACTTTGTCAAAGAGCTTGGGTATAATTTACTGAATGTACCCTAATTTTATGATTAGAGACACAACATGCTTTTCACTAAGCATGAGTGTATTTTTCTCAAGCCTAGGGTGGTCATTACTTAAGAGCATAACCTACTCAGAGACCCCATCAAAGGGAACATGTAGAAGAAGGATTTGCACGAAGCATCCCCCGTAGAAGACGTTTCTTTCTTTATATATAAAGAAAATAGTGATGAGTCTTTCCTCTGGCATAAAAGAATATGTCATGTAAACTTTAAGAACATGAATAAATTAATTATGAATGATTTAATAACCAGAATGCCAAAGAAAGAGTTTATAAGTGATGATCACTGTGTTGCATGCCTGAAAGGGAAGCAACACAAGGTGTCTCACAACTCAAAGGAAAAGAACTTCATCACTACATCCCTATAGTTATTACACATGGATATCTTTTGCCCTACAAGAGTAATGAGTCTAGGAAGGACCTCATACTATTTGGTGATCACAGATGAATTCACAAGATTCACTTGGGTCTTCTTCCATAGACTAAGGATGAGACTCCTAAGATCTTGAAGAAGTTCATTCTAAAAATTAAGAATCAATGTAATCAATAGGTCAAGATCATAAGATGTGATCAAGGAACTTAATTCAAGAACCATCTTCTTGAAACATTTTGTGACGAAATAGGAATTACAAGACAAGATAACGCTCCTAGAACTCCTCAACAAATTGGTGTTGTTGAGAGGAGATCCAAGACACTTATTAAAGTTGAAATATTCATGTTAATAGACTATAAACTACCCATCACCTTCTGGGTAGAGGTAGTCAACATTGCTTACTATATGCAAATTAGAGTTTTAGTGGTTAAGACTCATGGTAAAACTCCTTATGAGCTGTGGCACAAAAGGAGACACTTATTTGGTTTCCTTGGACTATTTGGATGTCCTTGCACCGTATTGAATACGAAAGATCAAATGGCCAAAATTGCTAAGAAATTAGTAGATGGACACCTCTTTGGATACTCTTCGCAAGCTAAGGCTTATAAAGTATACAATCTTAGAATTAGAGTAGTTGAAGAGTTAGTCAATGTGACCTTCAACGAGCACACTCCAAGTGTGAAAGGTTCAAGTCCTGATTGGTTGTTTGATCTTGGTTTAGTTACTGACTGTTTTAACAAATCTTAAGAGAATGTTTCAGTTTCTAGGGTAACTTTTCAACATGAGATCCTGACCCAAGATTTTAGCTGAGAAGACAAAGCAACAACATTACTTCAACTCCAATTGTAGCTAATCCTATAGATGTGTTAAAGCATATATTGTTATATATAGCGCGTCCGTCGCTTGACGGATAGTCTAGGCTTAATGTAATACACCTGATATGTTGTAAACACATGAAACTGAGTTGTTGGAGCTGTAAAAGATAGTCTATATTATTAACACAATGAAAGTCAACAAGATTCAATGTCATGGTCAAAGTCAACAAAAAGTCAAACCCAACATGTTCGAGACGAGGAACCGAGACGAGACGTTAAAGATTTAAATGACTAGGAGTTTTATTGTAAAAATATATTTTGTGTGAACAAAATATATTTTATCTTGTTTTAGTCATTTTTATGATCTATATGTAATTTTTATTAATTAGCCGAAGTCTAGAGAGTTAAGTGCAATTAGTGAATATTAGTCTAGACTATAAACAGGTTAATTGTCATTAGTGTTGGATGATGGTTGGATGATCAATAGATTGAAGGGTTATTTGTAAACACATATCTTGCAATCTAATTGAAGATCAAAGGGGTTGTGATTGTGATTATCATATTTTGATTTAATTCTTCATGATTTGATTCAAGTGTGATTATCCTGGAGTTACAATTTGGTATCAGAGCCATTTTGCATCAAATTCACTGAAGATTTGAAGATCTTTAGAGAGAGAAGTTTAGGTTTTGGTTATTTTTGTTCAATATCATGTTTTCATCAATTTCGGATCAAATTTGAGTGTTATTGATATGGAAATTGATTGAAGTTTGCTTATTATTGGTTGGGAAAGCTATGTTAATCCTCAGGTTTCAAATCCATTGAGATTTGGGCGATTTCAGATTGATTTCGTGTTGAAAAAGCTTTTCAGCTACGTCCAGCGAATTATTAGTTCATCCGGTTAAACTACAAGTTCTTCCATCGAAACTACATGGGTTATTCTTATTGAAGTTGTTTTATGTTATCCTGCAAAACTAGTTTCATTGAACGAAAGTTCAACAGTGCTTGTGGCTGATTTACAAGCGAAATAGTTGCCGAAAGTATCATTGAACGAAAGTTCAAGCTTGTTTCGTGCGAACTTGTCGGCGAAACTAAGTTGTTTTAGGCATTTGGCTAGCGAAACTACTACCGAAATTTCTAGCGAAACTCCTGTCGGCTCAGTGAAACTAGAGTTTACAGCAAAACTAGCTTCGCGATTGTCTAGCGTGACATTTAAAAATAATAATTTTCCCGGGGGAGAATTATTTTACAATTTTTGGGAAAATTATTTTTGGGGCGTTTAATTGTTCAAAATTTTTTTAAAATAATGTCATCTTGAGAAGACTTTAATTTAGATAATCTCACAATGGCACGAAGCCGGTTTGACTCTTTTGCAGGTACAAAGAAACACAATTGTTAGATTTAATTGATTGATTTTTGATAGTAGCAAATAATCTAAAGAAGCATGTGCCTGATCTCAGTAATTATAAATTAATTCAAAAGCTTCTCGACTCTCTTCCATTTGCATGGAATCATCAAGTTAAAATACTAAAGCCACACACTTAATATGATCAACAAATTAAAATCTCTCGAGCTGGATACCCAAAGAAATGAATTTCAGCAAGTTGTGTTCCCACATCAAACCCACGCACTTAATACAGATCTTGTTTCTTCTATAACAAGCATACTTGATTACAAAACAGAGATGATTGAAAAGTTGAAGTTATTGAGAACTGATTCGAATTTAAATTTTGAATTCTAAGAAACTATTGAAGAGAACTGTGAAACTTTGAGAGTTGACAATGAAAGTAACTCGGAGTCTGTGAGAACTGTTGATGATAAGGCTGGAAGAGCTAATAACAAAAAAAAGAATCTGAGGATGATGAGATGCTAAAGGTCAAAGAAGAGAAACAACGATGACTTACAAGGATTTGCCACTATGAATAAAGCTTAGCTGCAGAACTAACTATCATGGGTCTTCCTTATGAGACTATTCAGGATATGTGTTCTTCATCATGCAGAATCGGATTATTGGGGATTTATAAGGCAAACAGATTGTCATTTGAAAATCAAAAAGAATTAAAAATAATCAATCAGGAATTAAAGAAAATGAAATTGCTTTTTCAAGGAAACTTAATGAAGCATTGGCTAAAAATAATCTTTTACGAAAAACAATTTTGGAGCATAATGTGGAAATTAATATTTTAAGAGAAAGGGTTGTTTTAGCTCAATTTGAAACAAGTCGACTTGAAACAAAGCTTGATAAATAGGCCCTTTCACAGATGAAAAAGGATGAGTTTATTGTTGAACAACAAGGGACACGGGTAAGACATGCGATTGGATATAAATCTAATTGTGAAAGTGTACTTAATTTAGTTCCACCTCCTTCTACTTTATGTTATTCACCAATCCTCAAACCTCATTCAACAAATGATTTGATTGAAGTTGCACAAACTAATTGTTTAAATACAAGCTTGATCAATGTTAATCTTAAAGAGGTTAGAGATGTGCAGAGTTCTCCAGTAGTTTTGGGATTTTTCACGTAGGGGTCTGATAAGAATTTAAATGACGATTCCACTTCTGATGCTCCAACACCAATATCAGTTGCTTCTCCAACCTTCTTCAACAAATTCAAAACAGGTAATATTCCTTCATTTATTCTTGTCAGGTTTGTAAAACAAGGAACAGTTGTCGAATCATCAAACAATCAAAATCCTATAATCGAAGCCAACACAATATGAGATGTCAATCAAGATCCTTTGGAGAAAGATCTATATATACGAGATTGGATAAGCTCATATGATGAATGAAACACAGAGGAGCGTGTTAGTTCCTCATAAATCAAGATATGTCCTGACATTATCAAGTCTCAAAAGCTTCCAAAAGCTGAATCAAGACCTATACAGATCTCATCTCCAACAGCAAAGAACCTTGTCAATTAGTAAAGATTTCATTCACAGTTTAGCACAGGAAACTTCAAAACAAGCAAGACCTAGCTACAAGCTCAAAACCATTCTCATCACCACCTACACAACACGGGACTACAAAGTATCAAAAGCCTTTCAAGGCTTGTTTTGAGTGTGGAAAATAAGGTCATGTGGTAAAGTAATGTACTCAAAGACATGCTTTGAATGGTAAAGGCAAACCAAATTGCATATCCGGATGTAAGTACACAAAGAATGTTCGCAACGGTAAGGGCAAAACGGGTTGCTTCTATGTTCAAATGGTAAAAAGCAAACATCTTTGAATGGTTGGATGAAAAACCCTCCATCCAAACCTTTTCATTTGAAGCAGATTTCACATGATACAAAGATGAAAATGACCAAAGGTTCAAAACCAAATTCTTTTCCTTCCGATTATAAACAAAAAATGATTTTCAAATTAAATTCATTCAAATCCAAATTAATTAAATCGAAACAAATTTGGCAAATTAAAAATAATGATACAACAATTCCTGATTGTTTAAACAATTATGTGTCGAAGCAGGTTACTTATACTCATGAAAAAGGAACTCACAGGACTACGATGGCATGGGTTCTCCTTTCAAACTAATCTGTTAAGGAGTGCAAGAACAATTCAGGAAGCTTATTGGTAATCCGGTTTACTGACAGAGATTGTTCCTAATTCAAATTTGAGGAGGAAGAAACAGGTTAAGGTCATTGTACTTTATCCACAATCTGGATTTTTATCTACACAATCACATTTCTCACTTCATAATTACTGCATATTTCTTGATAATTCATTTCTTATCTTGATAATCACTGTAGTTTGGAAGACCTTTTTTGATAAATTTTAATTTTGTACAATTTTATAAAAAAATAAAAATAATAAAAAATAAATAAAAAATAAGTTTGCAAAAAAAACTTAGGGGGAGAGTATAAGTAAATAAAAATGAAAAGAGAACTGGGAACTTGATTCGAGATGATTGTGAAATGATTATATATCTTCTTGAAATGCTTGTTTTTGCATGACTTGTGTTTATAAAATGAGAAATGATAGTAACTAATGTTGTTATGATTCGCATCTTATTTTTAATTACAAGTAAAAGAAAATCAAACAGATTCTTTAATGATATGCTTGGTAGACTCAGCCTGAAGAATAAGGTACACAACAACATAATGATTTAAATTAAAATATATGCTTAAGGATGTGTGAATTTACGCAATCATTTTGGCGGGCACGAAAACTGAGTTGTGACAAAAATTGGATTGACAATTGATCTTTCACCCACGATGATACAAATCATATAAGCCATATATTTGAGCCAAGATTGTTGTATTTATATGTCCTGTGTTTGTGCAAATATCCTCTGCTGTACGGAAGTACTGACTTGGAGTGATGATCTCCTTTGCTGTAGGATAGTACTGACCTAGAGCTCTTATCAGCACAAGATTAAATGGTCATCTCCTTTGTTATATGTGTGTATAGACCTGGAGCTCTTACCATTTCAGTCTATATTGTGTCAAATCATCTAAATGATGAATTCATCACAGAATGTAATGTTCTGTTAATAATCACTTGCACAGAAATACACAAGCCTTGCTTTATAAAGATCATAACCAAATTCAAGAAATACTGAGGTTGGGTGAGGGTTTTTGCCGAATGATTGTGGGGTCCTTGCATTCTAAAGTATTTAATTGAACCATAACAAATAATTTGCTGCTTGTTGAAGAAGATAGGGCATGAGTATAAGTGGACAAACATATGAGCAATCGTTATTGATCTATTTGAGAATTTCAAAATCATTCAAAGATTATGATTAGATTCAGTTATACTGTGATCTCATTGCTTGTTGATGTTTAAATTCATCTTTGTGCTAAAGTATATCTTGATGATGTGATCTCATGATCGATTCAGTTCTCGGTAATTAAAAAAATATATATATACAAATAAAAAAATAGATATATAAAATTTAAAAATTATAATAAATTTTCATTTCAAAATTCTTTTAGGTCTTCCATATTATGCTGTTACAATTTTATCATTTTATCATGCATTTCACAGAAATTGCACACAAACGAACACGGGTTCAACTGTTTTTCAAACACAAATAAACACGAGCTTGTTTTGTTAAAATGAAATGATCTAATTAGAAATGTCAAGATTGTGTTTGTGAATGTGTTTAAGATATTTGTTGTAAGTGATGGCCGATCATCAGTTGAGCAGTGTACCTGATCAGAGAACCTGTTCCTCAAGTATGCAGAAGATTCAGAGCAAGTAATCCTCCTCCTACATCTTCCGAAGCACTCAAGATTAGAGATTTGGGAAAGCTGTTCCAATATCCTTGTAAAGCTTGCACTCGAAAAGGGGGAGCTTATGAGTTGTATAATCTTTCTAATAAGATTTGGAAAGGTTCAATTTGAAGAATTTTCTATTGTTGACTTCTCGGTGCTAATTTCGTTTGAAGACGTTGATAATGATAGACTAAGGGGGAGTATTGTTAGAGTTGTAAAAGATAGTCTATATTATCAACACAACAAAAGTCAACAAAAGTCAACATCACAGTCAAAGTCAACAAAAGTAAAACCCGACACGTGCTAGACGAGGAACTGAGACGAGACGTTGAAGATTTAAATGACTAGGAGTTTTATTGTAATAAATATATTTTGTGTGAACAAAATATATATTATCTTGTTTTAGTCATTTTTATGCTTTATATGTAATTTTCATTAATTAGCCTAAGTTTAGGGAGTTAAGTGTACTTAGTGAATATTAGTCTAGACTATAAATATGTTAATTGTCATTAGTGTTGGATGATAGTTGGATGACTAATAGATTGATGGATTATTTGTATACACATATTTTGCAATCTAATTGAAGATAAAAGGGGTTTTGGTTGTGATTATCATATTTTGATCTAATTCATCATGGTTTGATTCAAGTGTGATTATCCAGGAGTTACATGAGTCATTCATAGGAGCATATGCCAATGAGACTCAATCATACGACTGAGCCATGCTAATGGACTAGTCGTGCGACTGAGGGATGCTATTGGGCCATTCGTAAGACTGAACCATAAGTATGGTCTAGTCGCATGATTGAACCATATGCATGGCCCAATCCTACGAATGGGCCCAGTCGCATCTGATATGGGCTGCGGCCTATAAATACCAGTTTCATTGTGTAGAGAGGTAAGTTTTTAAGAGTAGTGATTCTTCTATTTAGTGATTCTAAGACTGATATGGGCTCAGCCCATATCAGATGCGACTGTGCCCATTCGTATGATTCTAAGACTGATATGGGCTCAACCCATATCTGATATGGGCTGAGGCCTATAAATACCAGTTTCATAAAATAGGTGCTGTCGGATGAGAGGGGAGATCATGCTTGATCTCCCCTTGCCAAGAGTAGTGATTCTTCTATTTTATGAGCTTGTAATCATTAGGCTCTATCAATGAAACCATTCTATTATTGTTCATTCTCTTGTTTGTCTCTTAGGTTTTTTCCCTTCCATCAAGAACACTCTCTGATGTCAACCGATCTAGCGACTTCACAATTGGTAAGAGAGCCGGTTACTACTAGGCTGATTTAACAATCATTCTAGCAACCCGAGCTCTTGATTTCTAGATCTATTTCTTGTTCTTTGACATTAAACTCACTTCATGTTCTTCGTGTTTTGCTCAGATCTTGTTACTTGTGTTGTTTCTTAGTTAAAATCGAACTCGAAACCACGTTCTTATCAGGCTTACGAATCTTATGATGTCTATTTTGTTTCAGTTCATGTAAAATTCATTAGATTTGGGTTTTTGGCAGCCATGGCGGCTGCAGATCTGAAAATATGTATGTAGATCCACTCATACGACTAGACCATGCGACTGGACCAGTGTTATGTCCAGTCGTGCGACTCGACCAGTCTTATGTCCAGTCGTGCGACTGGACCAGTCTTATGTCCAGTCGTGCGACTGGACCAGTCTTATGTCCAGTCGTGCGACTCGACCAGTCGTATGTCCCGTCGAATGAATATATCATTCGTATCATCCATTCACACGAATTAATATTGTCCTCCATGTCATACGAATGAACGGTGTTCCAGACCAAAAAAAAGGTCTGGAACTGCCTCTTGCACATATTTGAGGATGAACAAAGCACATTCACCCTAAGGTTGTTTTGTTAAATAAGTTCGATCGATACCCCATTATTTGTTAGACTTCCTGAATAGATGAATGTAGTTAGAACAAAAAAGAGAGAAAAGAATATGTCAGCAGTCGGCGCTGATTTTCTAGGGTAGTTTGGAGCATCTGATTATTTATAGGCCAATCAAGTTATTTTTATCCGCACAGAGAGGATTCTGATTCTTAGGGGGAAACCATGTATAGAGAAATTGAAGAAGCAATAAGAAAATGATGACATGAGCTAGTTTCTGTTGATGAATATGAGTGCATGCTGATTTGTTTAAGATTGTCAGCTGTGGATTGGAGCCTTTTACTTTTTGCCCAATACACCATATGAAGACGCCAGGAGAGCACAATGTTTATGTATTGGGATATACTGAATTTGAGGGGGAATTTCTGCAGGTGTTAACGTTAATCAAGTTAGCTTGTGTGAAGATTGGAGCAATGGAAAATTGTTCATGTCATTATATGGAAAAATCAGTCATATGTGGAATCTTGCTGCTATGATGGTGTTATGCAAAGTAAACGAAAGCTATTGTGCATAAAGTCATTTTCAGGGATACTGTAGCAACTTGACGGATTAGCAACGTTGGCTAATATGGTTTTTTGTTTGGTTCTATTTGAAACCAGAGCAAAGATTGACTGAAGATTGTAAAAGGTGTTATCTACTATTCGCAAGCAACGTCCAATGGGAATTTGTTCGAGCATATATTGTCATATATAGCGTGTCCATCGCATGATAAATAGTCTAGGGTTAATGTAATACACCTGATATGTTGTAAACATATGAAACTGAGTCATTCGCAGGAGCATATGTGAATGAGACTCAGTACAACTAAGCCATGCTAATGGACCAGTCGTGCGATTGAGAGGTGCTATTGGGCCATTGGTAAGACTGAACCATAAGTATGGTCAAGTCGCACCATTGAACCATACGCATGGCTCAACCGTACGAACGGACCCAGTCCCATTTGATATGGGCTAAGGTCTATAAATTCCAATTTCATTGTGTAGAGAGGTAAGCTTTTGAGAGTATGCCCAAGGCCTAGGTGCTGTCGTATGAGAGCGGAGATCATGCTCGATCTCCCTTGCCAGAAGTCGTCATTCTTCTATTTAATGAGCTTATAATTGTTGGATTTTATGCCCAAGACACATAGAACACTCATGTGGTTAGTATGTTATGATCCAAGTCGGGTCATACCCAATAACAAGTTTAGCAAACACCAATATGTATTAATTGATGATATGATAATGCAATTAAATAATTACACCAATATAGAAAATTGGTTTTCTAAATAAATTGTATGTGAGAAAGAACAACTTATAAGGTTATTTTGTTCATGGAAATTATTTATAACTTTATTTAAGTGGGTTAAATAACATCCAATAATAATAGTGTGTATAAGTTATATAATTAAAATGTTAATTATATAACTAATAATATAACTAGTTCACAAATTAAGTGGGTGTTTAAAATGGGGGAACCCATTTTAAACAAAAAATTTAGGCCGCCCCTTGAGGGGTAGGTTTGGTCATTTGTTGCCTTGAAACAACACACCACTTAGACTAGACACACTCTCCAATTTTCCACTCTCTCTCATACATGCAAGACTCATCCTTTTCTCTCATCTTAGAAGAAAAACTAGGCTGGAAAAAGGCTTTTCTGCAGCTTCTTTCTTGCAATTTTGGTGTCAAAATCTTGGCAACAAAGTGTTTTCCTTGAGGCTTGTGGGTATACAAGTTTGAGGACATCTTCTTTGGTTTTTTGGTCCTTCAAGACTTCATCCTCTTCTTCACATCCAACGTTTTTGGGCAGCCTTTTGGAAGGTAGTTCATCTAACGGTTTTGGGCAGCTTTGGAAGGTAGTTCCATGGTTTATTTTGGTTGTTATATTTTGCTTGTTAGCTAGTTCACACATATAAATGATCCTTACAATCTTGGGTTTGTTGTTGACATATAATGTGCCTTAATTTTCAGTTTACAAAGCATTATATTAAGTTTTGTTTCCACTGCGTTTTTCTTGTTTAAACGGTTAAACAACTTTGATTTTGGTCCAGAAAACCTAATAATAGTCATTAGGGTTTATCAATGAAACCATTCTATTATTGTTCGTTCTCTTGTTTGGCTTTTAGTTTTTTCCCCTTCCGTCAAGAACACGCTCGGATGTCAAGCGATCCAGCGACTTCACAAGATGGAGTTCCTATCAGCACAACCATGGCAAACTTAGCTCATACATCTAAGGTGTGTTGGACCAAAAGAACCAATGAGCCAAGATCAGAAAACCTCTAAGTCCCACATGATATCACAACAGCTGCTGAAGGCTTCATCAGCAGTTCGACAAGTGCTCAAGACTTCAACAGCTGAAGATCAAGTACTGAAGACTTCAACAGCTGAAGACTAAAGTGCTGAAGCTCAACAGCTAAAGAACACAAGTGCTGAAGCTGAACAGCTGAAGAACACAAGTGCTGAAGCTGAAGACCAAGTACTGAAGTACAATAGCTGAAGAGTCTACAAGTGCTGAAGATCAACAACTGGTGTACAAAGTCTGAAGACAAAGACTGAAGACATCAGCTGATGACATCTACTGAAGTCATCAGCTGATGAAACGTCTGAAGTTCAAGTCTGAAGACCAAGTAATGAAGTTTCAGTAGTTTGTCACAACAGCTGAAGAGTACTTCTTCAGTAGTTATGATATCAGTAGTTTTATGTTTTTACTTTCAGTAGTTTTGTAAAACGACTGAAGAGCTTGTTCTTCAGTCGTTATAGTATCAGTAGTTTTATGTTTTTCAGTAGTTGTAGTAAATGATAACACTTAGTATTTTTGTAGAAGATGTCAGCTGTTTTGACATCTTCAGTAGTTGTGTTTCAGTTGGAATAATTCTGTTAGATGTCACTATCAAGTGACATCAGCAGACGTCACATCTCTTATAAAGAGGTGTCGACCTAATTGTAAGTGTGACATTCCATTACCACGAAAGCAAATATTGAATGAAATTTATTTGCAGAATTCTCTCTATCTATAACCGTTTTTGTTCTTCATTGAATATCTTTTCGTTCTTGTGAATTGGCTAATTCATTGTTAGAATTCCGCTGCTATACTCTCTAATCAATCAAACGTAGATCACTGATCCTAACAAGGTGCCTACAAATTCCAGCTCAGAGTCATAGAATTCAAATGAAGAACCGTCAAACGTTGGAGGAAATGGTGGTGGCGATAATGATCAAGAATTTCTTGATGTTGATAACCACTCCATGGAAGACAAGATCAATGACGTCACACACTCATTGGTTCAAGCTTCTCTTTATAAGTGTTTTGATATGGTGGGTGACACGTCATTGCCACATCTAAACTTCACAATTTTGGATTTGTCCAATCAACTTTCTATGATTCCTCAACTCAGGATCCATAAGACACATCCCATCACAAACATCATTGGAGATATTGAAAAAAGGGTGAGAACATAGGGACAAACCATGACAAAAATGTTTGTCTATACTCTTGTTTCTAATCTTGAATAAAGCCAAAGAAGGTTGATGAGGCTTTGAAGGATGGAAGTTGGATTGAAACAATGAAGAATGAGCTGCTTTAATTTAAAACGCAAAAGGTTTGGAACCTATGTCCTATTCCTCAAGGAAAGATTGCTATAGGAACCAAATGGGTGTTTAGAAACAAAAAGGATGATAAAGGACTTGTCATCAAGAACAAGGCTAGATTAGTTATTCAACGGTACACACAAGAAGAAGGGATAGACTACACAGATGTTTTCACTCTAGTGGCAAAACCTAAAGCTATTAGAATATTTCTTGCTTTTACTGCATCCAAGGATTTCAAGGTCTACCAAATTGATGTCGAGTGTGCTTCACTATATGGGGTGATAGATGAAGAAGTGTATGTCAAACAACCACCTAGCTTTGCAGACCCATATCATCCTGATTATGTTTGCAAGCTTGGTAAAGCTCTTTCTAGGTTGTACCAAGCTCCAACGAAGTGGTATGAGACACCATCTCAATATCTCTATGAGAATGGTTACGAAAGAGGTACAATAGTTGGAACACTCTTCATTAAAGGAATAGGAAATGACTTGATGTTTGTTCAAGTCTATGTAGATAACATTATCTTTGAGTCTACTAGTCCAAAGCTCTGTAAATACTTTAAAAAGCTGAGAAAGAATAGATTTGAAATGAGTGTCATGGGAGAACTCAATTTCTTTTCTAGGAATTCAAGTGAATCAAGTTGACAGTGGCATCTTTATAAGTCAGTCAAAGTATTTGCAAGACATACTTACAAGATTCAACATGACTGAATATAAGGTTACAAAGACACCCATATCTAGAAACCACTCCCTTGGACCTGATCATGAGGGGGAGTGTGTAGATGAACATCTCTATAGAGCTATGATTGGGTCTCTTATGTATCTCACAGCCAGCATGCATGATATCATGTTTGCCACATGCATATGTGCAAGATATTAAGCCAAACCTAAGATGTCACACTTGGTTGCTGTCAAGATGATTCTTAGATATCTCAAAGGTACTACTTAGATTCAGACTTCAATATGTATGCCTGAATAGATTGTTGTTGCTAGCTGTTGTGGAAGAATAGTCTTATGGCAATGCAAGAAACAATCATGTGTGTTTGCATTAACTGTTGAACCTGAATAGATTATTATTGCTAGCTGTTGTGCTCAATTTCTTTGGATTCAAAATTAAATGCTGGACTATGGATTCAACTTCAAGGAGACTCAAATTCATATAGACAACAATAGTGCTATCTTTATTATAGAGTATCCTATGCAGCACTTAAGGAGAAAACACATTAATATTAGGTATCATTTAATTATATATAATTTTGTAAAGGGACTAATAAAACTTGTCTAAGTTAACACAAATGAACATTCAAGAATATTTCTAAAAGATGTTATTTCTAAAATCTTTTGATCAACAGAGACTTAAATATTTTATATAAGCTATTCGGATGATTAAATTTGAATTGATTTTTTAAACTTAATTCAAGAATATTTCTAAAACATGTGTGTCTAAGTTTTCTAAATTTTCACCTATATAAACCCAGATTACTTTGGAAGAAAAACTTTTGAAATGATATTCCTTAAAATTTTAGAAATTTTTGACATATGTCTCTTAGAAGATATAACTTGTCTTTGGAAGAACATTAATTCTTCATATCAGGTAACTACTTATATGAAATTTACCTTCGGAAAAAATTTTGGTATATCTTCCGAAGCAAGAAATATGCTTCTAAGTACTTATATGTTTTTAAAGAACAATTTTCTTCCCAAAGAAATTAAGCCTCGAAAGATTTATTCTCTTAGGAATAAAACTTCCAAGTTTTAATCTGTTTCGAAACCAAATATGTCTTAGAAGTAAAAAAACTCTAAGTATTTTTCTTCCGAATCAAAATTTCCACAAAGCTCAGGAATATATTTCAAAGTGAAATTGGCCTTGGAAGTTTTATAAAAGAAAAATTACCATTGAATATTTTCAACTTCCAAGAAAACTACTTTTTAGGCACCGTTTTTAGAGGTGGGACCGTCATCCGGATTTCCAAGTGTATCATTTTACATTAACTTTATCTCAAATCCATTTCATATATACACTCAATGGTTTCTCCTTTTTCACTATCCTCTTCATCTGCAAATTTTTCTAACCTAAATTCACCTATAAACCATCCTTGTTCTTATCTTCCTTCAACACAAAGCTACCTCAAAAATGGACAACCTTGATACAAGAAACCAACCAGATTTTTCCATGCACTTACACAGGCAACACAATCAGGTTGCTCTTTTGAACTTTGAGAAAGATCCTGGTTTCTTACAGGTTTGTTGTTTTTTTAACTCTATCCAACTACTTCACCTCCTTTACCATAGATCCTCCACTTTATGAGGATCAACTATTGGAGTTCTAGAGGACCTACTAAGAGGACACCATGGATGGGGAGAAGGCATTGTTTGCCATAGTGTAGGGGAGAAAATCTTCATTACTCCAGATCCATAAACACACATCTTAGGCTGGATGATGTAGAAGGTGATTTGTCCTTCCTAAACTCTATTGTCAATCACTCCTTTAAGTAGATAGGCTAGGAAGGTGATTACTCTATAACAACCTTGAGGAAAGGGAAGGTCTCCCACCAGTGGAAGTACCTCTTCTATGTTATCATCCATAATTATCCAACAAGCATGGAGGATAGTACCAAATTCCTGAAGTCCTTTCCTATATTCTCCATGAAATGGTTCACGGGGTCAAGTTTAGGCATTATCAATTTGTATATACAAATATACTTGCAAACTTGCACTCCTTAAATACTACATGTCCCTAAATACGACCAACACATTCTTAAGTGTGAACTGGGCTCATAATTTAGGGGAATATGTAATATTTTGAAAATAGGACAAATGAAGCATGACATCTTCAAGACTACGAGAAAGTCTACTATGGGCTTCTTAAGAGTGGAAATAACTTATGTCCAAAAAATGTTAAAGCTCATTGCTCAACGTGATAACCTAGCAGCACCAGCTAGTGTTGAACCTACACTTCTACTTCTCAACAACCTACACAGCCCTATATAGCCATCACCTACAAAAAAATCCAAACGAGCCCTTGTACAAGCTACTTAGCTTATGCTGGCTCCCATATCCTCACCCTTTCCCTAAGGAGCAACCACTCCCATCTCACCAAGAATTAGTGTTGAGGTTCCTCATGCTCAGCTTGATGACCTCACAACCACCACAGTGTTAAGGCTTCACTCAGAGTCTCAAAACTATAGTAAACAACCTTGAAGGGAAAGTTACCATCCCAGCCTTTAGATCTAAACCAACCCATACCTAACCTAAAATTTTATGATGATGAAGACATGGGCTTTAGTGAGTACCATGAGAGATGGGTACTCCTACATCACTTATTTCTAGCCTACATCATCCACCCACCACTATGATGGGTCTTCCTGAACATGTCGAGGAGATCCATACGGAAGAGGCTCTCATGTCATCAAGTGATTACATCATTTAGACCTCAACCATGGCAACCCAGCCCCTTGACACTTCAACACAAGCTGTCATGGTGCAAGGGAAATCCAACAGCCAACAACAAAGTGCTGGTGATAAGGAAGAAGACTTTGGTCCTATTCACATATCCCCTTAGATTATTTTATTGAAGACGAAGGGAATATGAAACTAAAGGCGCAACAAACAACTAAAACTTACACCTATTTAGTTTCCAAGGTTAGCCACCTAGAATCTCAGGTGACTACCTTGCAAAGAAGGGTCTTTGATGAGTAACTTGAGATATCTGATCTCAAGAAAAAAATAGTTGGGAGACCTCTTAGAAGAACTCAACTAGGTCCTCAAGAACCTGTGGATATGGTGGACCTAACCTCCAACTCACCTAAGCAAAAGGGTGATGCTACCAACAAGGGGGAGAAAGTCCTACAATCACAGAACCTAGAAGTTCTTCTTAAAGTATGGACATTGAGGATTCACCACCCTCACTTGAAATTGTCCATACTCAACAACATCCTCAAGTCCTTATTGATTTTAACTCACTCATACAAATTTTGTTTGAGGAGGGTATCCCAAGGGCTATGTCTACCCCACCCTATGATCCTGAGAATGACATACTAGAGTGGAGGTATGATGTTGATAGGAGAGACCTGATACTGCATAGACTTTTAGGGTAACAAGAGGTCTTTAATTTTCAATCCTTGAAGTACTATAAAAGTCTTCCACTAGTACACGTGTCACTTTCCAGTCCAAGTCAAGATAGACAAGCTGATAGACTGGCTAGGAGGATTCAAGATAGAATTGTTGAAGAGTCCATATATAAAAAAAGACAAAGGCTACCAGGCAATATCATTGGTTGATTAGATGTTGAGGTGGACCCTAAGATTAGCTTTGAAGAGGAAACATCGACTAAAGGCCTAGTGATAGATCATATGAAACTTGTCACATGAACTACTTCAATATCCTCTACCCTTAGTGAGGCACCATCTAGTGAAGGTGCTACACAACCTCTCTCTAACTAGAGCTTGAGTGCATAACCAAGCAATAAAGGCCAAATCTCTTTCCACCCTAAGTCACCAAGGCTTATGAGCGACAAAGGGTGAAAGGAAACTAAATCTTGAGCAGATTGAAGTGGAGGAGAGAGAGAGGAAAAGGAAGCTAAGGGGAGAGACTTCAAGTGGGTCCCCAGGCTTCATTGAGGCTGCAATCAGTGTTGCCCGAGGCGAAATACTCACAATTAAGTTAAGGGTAGCCGGATTAAATTACTTGGATGTTGGCATATATAAGGCTGGTGAAACCAAAATATTCCATGAAATAATTTTTCGTACAACTGATAAAGAATTCCGAAGGCAATGCTACACTTCAAAGATTAATGATGAAGAACTTTCGAAGAAGAAACTCTATCTTTCAAAGACAAAGTGAAGCCATCTTCTAATGAAATACACTTGGAATACTTCAAGGAAAAAGACTTTCAAAGTATAAAGACTTGAAGTCCAGTAGAAGTCAAGAAAAAAGTAGAGTCTAACAAAGTATAAGTGGTTATGGAAGAACTTGTTCTTCCAAAGCCAGTTAACCTTCAGAAGAATCTACTATGAACTAGTGGATATTAGTATGGTCCTTCTGACAAGCCGCTACAACCTCTGAGATACTTCATGGCATTTTTCATGCCCATATAGTTGACCATACTTTATTCATTGTTTATTGTTTATCGGTAAGTACATTTACTAACTTTTGTTTGTAACAAAAATGTATGTCACGGACATGTCATGACAACCTTATCTAGGATAGTATTTTATCTTTGATACCTTCATTTGTAAGCAAGTAAGTATCTTGTAACACTTGAGTTGAGATGTACGGCCCCGTTCCCAGGCACCTTACAGCCGGTCGTTCATCGCACATAAAACATTAGAAAACATACATTAATTTTGCAGCGGAATTTAAAACATTGATTAATAACTAAAAACATGTCAATTTGAACATCTGTCTTCATCTCAAAATACAAGACATGTCAAAATACTAATGCAAACCTCAAAATGCTCCCAATAGCTTATGCATCTGTGCCTGCAACTCCTCAGCATCAACATATACCTACCAAATATCATGCATACAAAAGTCAGCGACGTGAGTGAGTTCTAGTTTTATAATAAAACATACTTTTCTCTGTTAAAACCGTTCTTTCAAAACATACAATACTATACAATCGTTCGTGATCATGCATCATACGTACATACAGATAATATCACTATTATCTTTAACATTATTTTTATTAACTTTCTTCATTCAACGTATTACATTATCGTTCACGTCTCTTTCTAGATCGGGTCAGGCTTTACCCTTTTTGTGGCACTCAGTCATAATTACTGAGGTCGAATGACAAGGATCATGTTCAGTACTTTATTACGATAATTGATTTACGTTCATTCATACTTCGTTCTTTGATACATTATCTTTCGTTCATTACTCTTTATTACTCGAATCTTGTCTATTGCAATATCCCCGACTCATGCTAGAAAGCTGATGTTGTGCCGGGACCTACTCACAAACCCCCGACTCATGTCTGAAGACTGGCACAGCACCGGGATACGCAACAAAGATCCCATACGATGCAATCACAGGGATTGAACTCCATCCGAGTCTGTTGCAACACAGAGTCGCTCACCACATAACTATGCTTGGCTTCCTTCCACACCCCCGAAGTTATACATAACTCGGGTAACAACACCTCCACCGTCGTGGGTATCACCCCATACAAATGGTTAACAACACCCCCACCATCATGGGTAACACCCCCCATAGAAATGGGTAAAAACACCCCCACCGTCGTGGGTAACACCCCCATTGAAATTGGTAACAACACCCCCACCGTCATGGGTAACACCCCCATAGAAATGGGTAATAACACCCCCACCGTCATGGGTAACACCCCCATAGAAATGGGTAACAACACCCCGACCGTCGTGGGTAACACCCCCATAGAAATGTGTAACAACACCCCCACTATCGTGCGTAACACCCCCAAAAAAATGGGTAACAAAACCCCCACCGTCATGGGTAACACCCTCATAGAAATGGATAACAACACCCCCACCATCATGGGTTACATCCCCATAGAAAAGGGTAACAACACCCCCACCGTCGTGGGTAACCCCCCATAGAAATGGTGACAACACCCCCACCGTCATGGGTAACACCCACAATAGAAATGGGTAACAACACCCCCACCGTCGTGGGTAACACCCCGATAGAAATGGGTAACAATACCCCCACCGTCGTCGGTAACACCCCCATAGAAATGGGTAACAACACCCCCACCGTCGTGGGTAACACCCCATAGAAATGGGTAACAACACCCCAACCATCGTGGGTAACACCCCTGAAGGTTAGTCACAAAGACTGGAACCCTTGCGTACACACTTTAGGATTTGCTGAACCTTACGCGGTAGAGCTTTAGGCATTTAGAGCGATGCAACTCTGTACATATTGCTTACAAGCCTCTCTGTACTTCTCTCTTTAGTTCATTAATTCATGCATGCATTCATTACGTTCCTCTTTTCATCATCTTCCACTTTAGGTTACATAATACTTTCATTACATTTATTAACGTTCAACGCAAAGCCAAGGGAAGACATACATACATAATAAGGAACACACATAAACATAAACATACACCAGCACCACACAGACAACACCATACATGCATAACACACATCAAACATAAGCCATCACATCCTAAGCTGGCTTATCTCCGCATAATACCCCTTAAAATCCACTTAGAAAACCTCAAGTCCAAAGTGGGCGCATGGGTCCTTCCAGGCGCATGAGCATAAAAATTCTAAGTATAAAAAGTCTGGGCGCATGGGCACTGTTTGGGCGTTTCTGCCCTATTCGAGCGCATCACCAACACTTAGCCGTTTCAAGCACTTGGGCGCATGGGCACTATTTAGGCGCATGATCCACCCTTGGGTGCATGGCCAACACTTAGGCATCTAGCCACTCATGCTGGACGCATGAACAACTGTTTGGGCGCATGAGCCACCTCTGGGTGCATTGTCTATAGTTCATGATCAGAACATTCTAAAAACTTTTCTATGCTACCTGTTTCACCCTATTATCATGCTAAGCATACCCAAACACAGATCTAACATACTAAGGCCATCTAAGCATGATAAACATCATCTCTAACCCATAATCATCACTAAAACATACATACATACATACAACATTTGGGTATAAAGCTGTAAATCCACGGTTTCTTTCCAAACATTTATTTACTATGCATAATAGCCCCAAATCAGTTAAAAATCAGTAAAAGAGGGGTTCTAGAAACTCACCTTAAGCATCTTTTGAGCAGCACTCTACCCGTTCAAGACCCACTTCGATTCAGCTCTTTGAATCCCGAAAACAAACTCTAAACAACCAGAACGTCGGTTAAGAACTCGAAACCCAGCTGAAACCGAGCTCAAACAAGAGAAGACTTACCTTTTTCAGCTTCTTCTTCCTCTTTCTTTCTCTAGAACCGGTCTCTCTCTCTCTCTCTCTCTCTTCTCTCTCTCTTCTTCTTCTGAGATCAAGCAGCTTTCTGCTTGATATGGGCGACCATGCCCTTAATATCTTAAAATAATTAGATTTGTACTTTGTACACTTTTTCCCCTTCCACTTGCGCAAAATTTATATTCTTTCCATTAACTTTCCTTTTCCTTTCGTTTAAATAGAAATTTCGGGGTGTTATATGAGAGGTAATATATACAAGTATCTTGAAAATTATTTCTTGTGCCCTGCTTACTTAGTATATTATTATTAACTCTTAAAGGATTCTACTTCATTAGTCGAGTGTGACTTAGTGAGTTTAAGAAAGAACACTTGGGGTGAGTGAGCAAAACTGATCCTCCAATTGGTATCAGAGCTTTCCAGGCTCTTGATTATGAGGCACCATCTGGTAAAGGTGCTACACAACCTCTCTCTGGCTAGAGCTTGAGTGCTATCCAAGTAATGAAGGCCAAAGCTCTTTCCACGCTAAGTCACCAAGGCTTCAGAGTGACAAAGGGAAAAGGAAACTAATTCTTGAGGTGATTGAAGAGGAGGATAGAGAGGAAAAGGAATCTAAGGGGATGGAGTTCAACTGGGTCCCTAGGCTTCATGGAAGCCGCAATCAGTGTTGCCCCAAGCCAAATACTCATAATTAAGTTGAGGGTAGCTAGATTAAATTACTTGGATGTTAGGATATATAAGGCTTGTGAAACCAAAACATTACATGGAATAATTTTTGGTACAACTAGTAAACACTTCCAAATGCAATGCTGCACTTCCGGAGATTAATGAAGAAGAACTCAGAAGAAGAAACTCTATCTTCCGAAGACAATGTGAAACCATCTTCAGAAGAAATACACTTGGAAGACTTCAAGGAAAAAGACTTTTAAAGTATAAAGACTTAAAGACCAAAAGAAGTCTAGAAAAAAGTAGACTCTTCCGAAGCATAAGTGGCTTTGGAAGAACTTCTTCTTCCAAAGCTAGTTAACCTTCGGAAGAATATACTATAAACCAGTGGATATTAGTATGGTCCTTCTGACAAGCCGCTACAACCTCTGAGATACTTCATGGCGTTTTCCATGCCCACATAGTTAACTATACTTTATTCATTGTTCATTATTTATCGGTTAGTACAGTTACTAACTTTTGTTGGTAACAAAAATAAAAGTCATGGACATGTCATGACAACCTTATCTAGGATAGTATTTTATCTTTGATACCTTCATTTGTAAGCAAATAAGAATCTTGTAAACCTTGAGTTGAGAGGTAATATATATGTTAAAAATTGTTTCTTGTGCCCTACTTACTTATTATTATGAACTCTTAAAGGAATCTGCTTCATCATTCGAGTGTGACTTAGTGAGTTTAAGAAAGAACACTTGTGGTGAGTGACCCAACTAATCATGCAATTGGTATTAGAGCTTTCCAGGCTATTGATTATGAGATCTTACCATCCTAAATCACCTTGATTTTTCACTCATACACTCACCTCACACAAAATAGACATCAAAATCTAAAATGGGAACGATGACTAAAGATCCTATCATCACACCTGATTATTGCAGACCCTGGTGTATGCACATTGAGGCTTCATTAAGTATCCAGACGACAAAATGTGGAGATCTATTAGCCATGGTCCTTACGAGCCAAAGGTAGCAACATCAGCTAGTAATGGTGGCATTATAAGAAAGTCGTTAAGGCTACTCAGATGAAGATTTCAAAAGAATGGACATGGATAGCAAAGCCATGACTGTACTGCTTACAACCATACCAAACTCCATAATGTTAGGCTTTTAGCATTGTAAGACAGCCAAAGAACTCTTTGATACTTTGACTCAGATGTGCGTTGGTTCAAAAGATTCAAAGAAAGACTCCATGAAGCAGCAGTTTGAAAACTTCACCTACATTACTAGAGAGACCCTCAGCCAACAATACTTTTGGTATATGGATCTTATCTCATCACATCTATCAGTAGGAGTAACTCTTGAAAAGAGAGATCTATCAAAGAAGTTCATGAGTGCACTTCTTGTTGGATTCTTCATGCCCAAGACACATAGAACATTGATGAGGTTAGTATGTTATGATCCAACTCGGGTCATACCCAATAACAAGCTTAGCAAACACTAATATAAATATTTAATTAACGATATGATCATGCAATTAAATATTTGCACCAATTTAGAAAATGGGTTTTCTAAATAAATTTCATATGAGATGGAACAACTTATTAGGATATTTTGTCGATTAGTATTATTTGTAATGTTATTTGTTTTGGTCAAATGACATCAAATAATAAGAGAGTGTAAGATTTATATAATTAATAGGTTAATTACATAACTCAAAAATTAACTTGTAAACATTTTGTTTTATAAAAGTTTTGTGGGGAAACCCTTTTGAAAGTGCCATTTTCAGCCGCCCCCTTTATGGGGTTATGGACTTCTATTGTCTTGAGAAGAGACACTGTTAAATTGTCCCACACTCCACCTCTCTCTCTCACATATGCAAGAACCACAAGGCAAAATTCTATCCATTCTTGAAGAGAAACTCGGCTAAAAAGAGGGTTTTCAGTAGCTTTCTTGGTTCATTTTGGGTGTTCAAATCCTAGGAAAAGAGTCTTACCTTGATGCTTGTGGGTATGAATGCTTGAGGACAGCTCTCCTTGGTGTGTTGGTCGTTCAAGAACCTCATTTTCTTCCTCCTATCACACGTTTTCAGCAGCTCTTCAAAGGTAGCATTATAGGTAATGTTTGGTTGTTATTTCTTCTTGATAGCTAGTCTATTCACATATTATTTGATCCTTATGTTCTTGGGTTTGTTGTCTCAAATAATATGCTTAAACTTTCAGATTATCTAACATATTATTTAGCTTTGTTTCCAATGTGTTTTCATGTTTAAATGGTTAAACAACTATGTTAATGGTCCAACAAACCCAACATTGGCATCTAGAGCCGGATATGTGGATGACTAGCTTCTATTGTCCTTGTAAAATTGGTTTTATGGGATTTTAACAACCTAATATGGGCTGTTTTGTGGTGATATAATGAATCCCCAAACTTTCAAGGTTATATCTTACATGCTTGTGATTAAACCTTGAAAGAAAGATATCAAATGGCTGATTGTGTTTTGTTTGGACAAATACAGCCTAAATTCTTGGTTTATGTTGGCTGAAAATTTACGGTTAAAAAGGGATTTATTTTGGTTCTTGTATGTTGTATGATGTTTCGTATTGGTGAATAACCTATCCTTGACCTTGTGTTGATTTGGTTTTGGATGAATGATTTGTTTTGGTTGATTTCATTCATTATGGGTTGTAATATTTATTCTTTTGTGCTTGTATGTTGTCGTAATTCATTTATTCATTCAATTGTGATGTAATAAATAGATTAGGTGAATTTTATTTTATTAGAAAATTTTGTATTAGGACATAAATTGGTAAAAGAAGATGCACAAGTTGGAAGCACAAAAGGAAGGAACAAAGAGACGGACTTGAAGAATTTGGATGCAATTTCAAGTGGGGATCTTTTGAAATCCTATATCTGTGTTGTTATTAACCCTTAGAAAAGACCTTATGACCACACTTGTGATGGCAAACAAGTTTGGTCACCTAAGTTGCTATGGTTATGCACATGTGGTTGTTTTGTATATGCTTATTTGATTATCTATTTTTTGTTGATTGTTTGATATGTGGATATGCTTAACAATCTTAATAAATTATCATAACAAGCTAAATTTTCATGGTTGTTAATCATTTATATGTTAATAAAAGTTATTAAAAGGATTAATGATTTCAAAATAAAAGAGGTTTTATTAAAAAGAACCGGAGGGTACCATGTATTTGAAAGCATGCGAATATAAGGGTCATAGAGTTTCATAACTAGAAATAATGAAAACAAAATCCCTTTGGAAACAAGTTAAACACCATCCTTTTACATGACACTCGAATCACTTGAAAACTATTTGTGGGATAAAGGTCACCTAACCACTTCTAGGGAACTTGTGTGTTTGAGGTGAGCTTAACATATTTGTGGGATAAAGGTCACCTAACCACTTGTATGTGTAAACTAACGGGTGTGTGTAACTAGGATGACTTGATTGGAAACCATGTACATAGGGTCACCGAAGCATGGCGTACAATCGTGTTGATGGAATTTTACATGCCGGCTAAACATAAGATGTTTAACCGATCCCTTAAAGCTATAAGTTGCAATAGGTTGCAATTGTCAAATGTTGACTACCTTGTTAATTTAGATAATGGGACAAAGGTCACCTAACCATCATTTAAATATAACGTTTGATTCTAGATTTTAATTATTAATTGTCTATGAGACATGTAAAGGGTATTAATGATTAAAATGAATTTTTTTCTAGAAATACTAATATGAACTTTGTAAATTTTGTAGAAATGTCCACAAAGAATAATGCTACCACCCTGACCGTCCATACACTATCACTGAAAACCATCTTAGAGAGGGATCGTCTTAACCATAATAACTTTATGGACTGGTTTCAAAACTTGAGAATTGTTCTCAAGTGTAACACCTCGTTATTTTAAAGACAAAGAAAGAATGAATAAAGTGAAGAAAAAGAAGGAAAAGAAACAAAACCCATGTGTAGGGGTGAAAAGTGTCAAAAGCACAAAATGTTGAAAAGTGGGTGTAAAAGGTGGTATGGCTACCCATATGTCACATACATCATTGATCTTCAGGTTTTAGAGAGAGAGAGAGTAGCTGGGAGCAACAAATCTCGGTTTTGAAGGAAGAACAAGAAAGAATTCGAATTCAAGGTAAGAATTCATGTGTTCATGATGTTCGTGACTGGTTTTATCATCGGGTTTATGCTTATGTGTGTATATGTGTTCGGGTATGTTTTTAGTGGGTTCTAGGCGGTTGAATTCAATTTGCAAATGAGTTTGGGAGAAAGCCATACTCAAGAGTTGCAAAGCTGATTCTAGAACCCCCTTCTACATGTTTTAACCGATTTTTGGAGCTGGAAACGCATAAATGTACGTTTTCATTAAAGTGGGTTTCGGACCCTTATGCTTGATTGTGTGTATGTTTATATTATGATGCGATGTGTGACTATGTTCATGCTTGTGGATGTATGATTGGATTTTTAAGGCTTAGTGGGTAAGATTTAAGCTTAGAACAACATGATGAATGGTGTATAGAGATGAAATATAATGTTTTAGGCTCATGTGTTAAGTTTTTGAATCTGCCTAAGTGTTGGAAAGTAAATATGGATGAGTAATAGGAAGAAATGCGAATGAACAGTTAATGCGGATGAGCAATGACCAAGTATGGAAAATGCGGATGGCTCATGCGGATAAGTAAGGTCAATGCGGATGAGCATTGACTAAGTATGGGAAATGCGGATGGTCATGCGGATGAGTAAGGCAATGCGGATTAGCATTGACTAAGTATGAGAAATGTGGATGGCTAATGCGGATGAGTAAGACTAATGCAAATGAGAAAGTCTAAGTGTGAAGGAATGCCGATGACTAATGCGGAAGAAGCATGGGGAAATGCGGATGAAGCATTGACTAAGTATGGGAAATGCGGATGGCTAATGCGGATGAGTAAGACTAATGTGGATGAGAAAGTCTAATGGTGAACGAATGCGGATGACTAATGCGAAAGAAGCATGGGGAAATACGGATGAAGCATGGGTAATGCAGATGAAAAAAAGGCAAATGTGGATGAACTATAGCTAATGCGGAT
Organism: Flaveria trinervia; assembly: GCA_025506515.1. Taxonomy (NCBI): domain Eukaryota; kingdom Viridiplantae; phylum Streptophyta; class Magnoliopsida; order Asterales; family Asteraceae; genus Flaveria; species Flaveria trinervia. Next base: position 25,122,508 of record CM046454.1, on the reverse strand, counting down.
GAATCCTTAGACTGTTTTCTGAGTTCTGGTAAAAGGTGAATGTAGGCTTGATTTGGGAGGTTCCCGGGGCTATGTAGGTTGACTATCTGAGGTTCTAGTTGTTATGATGGGCATGTTATGATGTATGATTAGTGCATATGATGATGGTGATGATGTTGCATGACTATGCATGTTATGTATGTATGATGTTGCCCTGTATGATGATGATGTTGCGAATGTTATGTTCTTACTATGGCGTATGTGTATCTTCCCGTGACTTTACGTTGAATCATAATGAATTAATGATAGTAGAATGTAACATAAATTGAAAGATAATGAAAGAGGAACATGAAGTAACAATGCATGCATTAATGAATGATGAAAGTAAAGAAAGTCATGCAACCCTTGTATGTCGGGACACACCATTAAAAGGTTTTAGCCCAATGGTGTGCGGGTTCGCTACCCCGAGAGGATCCACATTGGGGTCTTTCTTTGTGATTGACCATTTGTATAGCCCCATTGCTGCATACCCTAGGTACTGCGACCAGAGGTGCGATGCACCGTTATAGCTGGTCTATGATAGGCCTAGGTCCAGTACCAGGAATAGCTGGGGTATTGCACGTAGCAGTGGTACACCTAAACTCTACCCTAGGTACTGTGACCAGAGGTGCAATGCACCGTTATAGCTAGTCTATGATAGACCTAGGTCCAGTTCCAGGAATAATTGGGTGATGTTTATGGTTGAAGGAAAGGAAAGAGGTAATGATGAAAGAATCCGAAGTTAATGAACGTACGAATGAAAGAATGAAAGCATGAAAGATTAATGAAGATAATAATGATATTATCTATGTGTACGTATGATGTATGATCGCATGAAAGTAAAAAACGGTTTTAACGTAAGAAAAGTATGTTTTAATGTAAAACTACAACTCACTCAGCAACACTGACTTTTTATGCATTTTCTAGTTGGCAGGTGAGTATTGCTGAGGATGGCACGGGGCAGCTACTTGGCATTGGGATGTCATTCTTTTGATAATGTTTTTTCATGATAATGCGAACAATTGAAATTGTGTAATGAATATTGTATTATTTTGCAAAAGCATTGTTAATGAAAATGTTGCTTCAACTGTTTCTGCTTCAACGTTTATTTCATGTTAATGTAATTATATGTTTTATGAGCAATGATTGGCCAGCTGTAAGCGTCCCGAGAACGGTGCCTTACAAGTTGGTATTAGAGCCAAAGTTTAAGTGAATCAGGTAAATTTTCAAAATAAACCTAAACTTAAACTGAGAATTGGACGGAAAAGGAAGGATTGCCACTCTGAGTAGTTGCATGCCAATAGGTATTTTCTTAATGTTAACCGGCATTACATGCGCATGTTATGTGGTTATGTGTTGTTGGTAGAATTAGATACTGATGTAGTCAGGATAGGTAATGCTTCGGGTGTGAAGAGTAAAAGTGGCTTATCACAACTCGCCAATGTAATTAGGGACTTACTACACTTGACATGAACAGAGTTGTTTCCTTGAATGACCGTGTTGGTGTTTGAATCTGTGAGCGTGTGTGTGTGAGGATGGCCGTGGTAGATTATCTAAAGCTTCGCGTGGTGGTGGACGTGGTGCTGAACCACGGGTTACGAGAGGAAGGCTAGAGCCGAAAAGGTGGTTCCTGAAGAACGACAGATCCCTCATCCGGAGGGTGGTGATGAGAGCACAAACCTAAGGGCCTCAGTGAAAGAGGCGTGGTTGAAGAGGTACATGAGGTAATGCAGACAATCTTACCATTTCTGATGACTGAAGTGATTAGGGCAGTACGTGAAGGGGAAAGACAAGAGAGGAACAGGTCCCGGGAGGACGGAACAACCAGATCCTAAACGGTTCCATCTGAGGAAGAAGAGGAAGAAGAAGAGTCTGTGTGGGAGGCGGCATGAGGCTGTAAGTAAGTAGAACGGTGTAAGCCCCCTAACTTTGACGGTAATGGCACTGCTGCTGTTGCTCACCGATGGGTGAGAGAAATGGAAGCTGTTTTAAATATGAGCGAGTGTCGGGAGGATCAAAAGGTGAAGTTCGCTGCCTATTCTTTCGTGGACTCGGCTCTATGCTGGTGGGACAATATAGTCCAAGCCGAGGGTAGTCGGGCAATTGGGAGGATAAGATGGTCTGAACTAAAGAAGTTGGTGATTAAGGAGTTCTGTCCTCATGGAGAAATGGATAAAGTTGAGAGAGAATTCCTGCAACTGGAGGGGGGAACGATGACGCACCAATAGTAAACCACCAAATTCAACGTGATGGCATGTCTGGTGCCGGATCAGATGACCCCTCTGTCATGGAGTTAGGAGGTACATTCAGGGTTTGCTAGCAGACATTCATACGCATATGATCGCCGCCCGACCGAGCACGTTTAGGTCAGTGGTGGATTTGACAGGGAGGTTATATGATGAGAGGGTTGTAGTAGTGGTAGCTGAAGGTAGCAGGAAGGGTGGAGGTGATCGAAACTAGAATGGGAAGAGGTTTGGGTGGGGTAATGCCCGACAGTTAACAAGAAGGCACGGGTGATGACCGCCGTGTGGCTACATCGAGTGCGGGGTGAAAAAGGTGTTCTAAGTTTGTAAGGGAGCATGCGGGAGAATGTAGGCTGGGATTGAACGGGTGCGTCAAATATGGGAAGTCGGGCCATATAGCCAAGGACTGTCGTACGGTCTGGTGCTTTAACTATGGTGAAGAAGGCCACATAAGTAGAGATTGCAAGAAGCCAAGGGCCAAGGGTTCCGGGGCGAAGAAGACGGGAGGTGAAGGATCGAGGGCGAGCGCTAGGGCATTCACTATGACACAGGAGGAAGCTAGGACAAACCCCAATGTCATGTCCAGTATGTTTCTAGTGAACCAAAGTTTAGCTTCTGTGTTATTTGATTTAGGTGCCAGTAAAAGATTTATTTCTGCTGCTTTCTGTGCTAAGCTGCCTGTTAGTAGTAGACGTGTTGATGCGCCTTTTCTTACAGAAACTGCCATAGGTAAGTCTACCAGGATTTTGGAGATGATAGAGAACTATGATGTGGAACTTGAGGGTCATAAGTTTCTATTAGACCGTTCGTAATAACCTTAGGTGGTTTCGATTTGGTTCTTGGGATGGATTGATGGCAGACTTCAAGGCGAACATTGTGTGTCGCAAGAAGATGATTTGTTTCACAACACCTGACGAGAGTTTGGTAACTGTTTACGGGGATTGGGTTAATACGATCCTGAATGTAATCTCCATGGCGGTGGTGGGAAAGTTTATGAGGCATGGATGTGGCGCTTACATGGCTTATGTAAAGGATGTGGATATGCCAACACCACAACTACCCGATGTACCGGTTGTGTGTGACTTTCCAGACGTATTCCCAAAAGACTTACCGGGAGGGCAACCTGACTGAGAGATCAGTTCCAGATTGATCTGATACCTGGTGCCCAACCTCGTGCCAAGGCACCGTATCGGTTGGCTCTAACGGAGATGAAAGAATTGATGGAGCACTTGCAAGAGCTACGTGATAAGGGGTTCATTCGACCGAGTATCTCTCCTTGGGGTGCTCCGGTCCTGTTCGTGAAGAAAAAAGACGGTAGTATGAGGATGTGTATTGACTACCGTGAGCTAAACAATTGACGGTCAAGAACCGATACCGCTTACCAAGAATCGATAATTTGTTTGATTAGCTTCAAGGTGCCAGTTGGTTATCAAGAATAGACCTTCGATCTGGCTATCATCAACTGAAGGTGAAGGAGCAAGACATTCCTAAAACAACTTTCCGCACGCGTTATGGTCACTACAATTTCTTGTAATGTCTTTTGGTTTGACCAATGCTCCAGCTGCTTTTATGGATTTGATGAATCGAGTGTGTCGGCCGATGTTGGATAAATCAGTGATTGTGTTTATTGATGATATCATGATTTATTCAAAGAACGAAGAGGAGCAAGCTGATCACATTCGGGAGGCTCTGGAGACGTTGAGAAAGGAGAAGTTGTACGCCAAGTTTCTCCAAGTTGCACTTATGGGTTGCGCGAAGTTTAGTTCTTGGGTCATGTGGTGAATCCCGATGGATTATGGTGGACCCGACAAAGGTGGAGGCCGTGATGTAATTGAAGTCTCCAAAGACGTCATCCGAGATTCATAGCTTCTTCGGTTTGGCGAGCTATAATAGAAGATTCATCCAAGACTTTTCCAAGTTCGCTTCTCCAATAACTAAATTCACCCGAAAGAATGTGAAGTACGTATGGGGTCAAGCTCAAGAGAAGGCGTTCGAAGAATTGAAGGAAAGGTTGACTTAAGCTCTTTTTCTGTCATTACTCGATTAAAGTGAAGATGTGGAGGTTTATTATGATGCTTCCTACTCGGGGTTGGTGTGTGTGTTAATGAAAAAAGGAAAGGTTATATAGCTTACGCATCCTGGGAGTTGAAGATTCATGAGATCAATTATCCTACTCATGACTTGGAGCTAGTAGTCGTGGTCTTTGCGCTAAAGATTTGGAGGCAGTATCTTTACAGGATGAAGTGCACCATTTTCACTGACCACAAGATCTTGAAGTACTTATTCGAGCAGATGGATGTGAACAAGAGGCAGAGATAGTGGTTGGGACTTATAAAGGATCATGATTATGAGATCCACTACCATCTGGGCAAAGCCAACGTGGTGGTTGATGCCCTTAGCTGAAAAGAGAGGCCTGAGCCGATTTGGGTGAAAGCATATCAACTAATCATGACCTCTGATGTCATGAAGCAAGTCAAGGAGCTTCAAGATGACGCATTGAAAGAAGATCATCTTAATTCTGAAAGATGAGAGGTCTGGTTGGGGAATTGGGTGAAAACACACTTGGTGTTAAAACCCGATTTGGACGGGTGTTGATTCCTCGTTTTGGGGCTCTACGGGTGAAGATTTTGAATGAAGCTCACAAGACTCGATACTCCGTTCATCCAAGTGCCACAAAGATGTATCAAGACATGAAGAAGGATTATTGGTGGCTGGGTATGAAACCTGACGTGGTGGAGTATGTGAGTAAATGCCTTACTTGTCTACACGTGAAGGCCGAGCATCAAAAGCGGTATAGGAAGATCCAACCTTTGAATATACCGGAATGGAAGTGGGAGCACATCACCATGGATTTTATTATGACGCTGCCGCGTACTCCATAAGGGTATGATGCTATATCGGTGATTGTTGACTGCTTGACAAAGATCGCTCACTTCGTACCGATCCATGAGACATATTCATCTGAGAAGTTGGCTGATATGTTTATCAAGGAAATTGTAACTCATCATGCTATTCCGGTGTCCGTTGTTTCTTTTCGCGACACCCGGTTTACATCCAAATTCTGAAAGAAGTTTGACGATGCCATGGGGACGAGGTTAAATATTAGCATGGCTTATCATCCTAAGACTGATGGCCAGTCAGAAAGGACCATTCAAACATTAGAGGACATGCTTCAGGCATGTGTTATCAATTTTTAGGGAAGTTGGGATGACCACTTATCGTTAGCTGAATTCTCATACAACAACAGTTATCATGCCAGGATCGGTATGCCACCTTATGAGATGCTATACGATAGGAGATGCAGAACGCCCATCTGTTGGGGTGATATTGGTCAGAAAGAACAAGGGAGCGTCGACGTGATTGAGGCTACGACTGAAAATCTTGAAAAGATCATCGCCTTCATGAAGGCCACCAAAAATAGACAGAAGTCGTATGCTGATAAACGACGCGGAACGATTGAGTTCCAGGTGGGTGACGGGTTATGTTGAAGGTCTTACCTTAGAAGGGCATTATCCGATTCAGGAAACAGGGCAAGTTGAGCCCAAGGTATATAGGGCCTTTCCGAATCATTACTCAAGTATGAGAGGTGGCCTATAGACTGGAGTTACCAGATGAGTTAAGGGGAATTCACCAAACATTCCATGTATCTCACCTTATAAAGTGCTTGGAAGATGAAGACATGATTGTTCCACCAGAGGATATCAAAGTAGACGAATGGCTCAATTATGTGGAGCAACCAGTGGCAATCATCCATCGAAAAGAGAAAAAGCTGAGAAATAAAGTGGTTCATCTTGTCCGTCTACAATGGAAGCACAGGAAGGGATGCGAGTCTACGTGGCTCAATTATGTGGACGGATGGCTCACCTTATAAAGTGCTTGGAAGATGAAGACATGATTGTTCCACCGGAGGATATCAAAGTAGACGAATGGCTCAATTATGTGGAGCAACCAGTGGCAATCATCCATCGAAAAGAGAAAAAGCTGAGAAATAAAGTGGTTCATCTTGTGCGTCTGCAATGGAAGCACAGGAAGGGATCCGAGTCTACGTGGGAGACCGAAGAAGAGATGAGATAGCATTACCCACATGTGTTAGAGGAATAACAGGTTTCGGGGACGAAACCTATTAAGGGTGGTGGACTTGTAACACCCCGTTATTTAAAGATAAAGAAAGAATGAATAAAGTGAAGAAAAAGAAGGAAAAGAAATAAAAGCCAAGTCTTGGGGTAAAAAGTGTCCAAAAGGACAAAATGTTATAAAATTGGGTGTAAAAGATGGTATGGCTGCCAATATGTCACATACATCACTGATCTTCGGGTTTTAGAGAGAGAGTAGCTGGGAGCAACAACTCTCGGTTTTGAAGCAAGAACAAGAAAGAATTTTAATTCAAGGTAAGAATTCATATGTTCATGATGTTCTTGACAGGTTTTATCCTCAGGTTTATGCTTATGTGTGTTAATATATGTTCGGGTATGTTTTAGTGGGGTCTAGGCGATTGAATTCAATTTGCAAATGAGTTTCGGAGAAAGCCATACTCAAGAGCTGCAAAGGAGAGTTCTAGAACCCCCCTCTACATGTTTTTAACCGATTGTTAGGGCTGGAAATGCATGAACATGTGTTTTCATTAAACTGGTTTCGGACCCGTATGCTTGATTGTGTGTATGTTGATGTTATGATGCGAGGGGATACTATGTTCATGCTTGTGGATGTATGATGGGATTTTTAAGGCTTACAGGGTAAGATTTAAGCTGAGAACATGATGAATGGTGTATGGGGATGAAATCTGATGTTTTAGGCTCATGTGTTAAGTTTTTGAATCTGTCTAAGTGTTTGAAAGTAAATGCGAATGAGTAATGGGAAGAAATGCGAATGAACAGTTAATGCTGATGAGCATTGACTAAGTATGGGAAATGTGGATGGCTCATGTGGATGATTAAGGTCAATGCAGATGAGCATTGACTAAGTATGGCAAATGCGGATGGCTCATACGGATGAGTAAGGTCAATGCGGATGAGCATTGACTAAGTATAGAAATGTGGATGGCTCATGCGGATGAGTAAGTTCAATACGGATGAGCATTGACTAAGTATGGGAAATGCGGATGGCTAATGCGGATGAGTAAGACTAATGCGGATGAGAATGTCTAAGTGTGAACGAATGTGGACGACTAATGCGGATGAAGCATGGGGAAATGCGGATGAAGAATGGGAAATGCGGATGAACAAAAGGAAAATGTGGATGAACTATAGCAAATGCGGATGAACCCTTAGATTGTTTTCGGACTTCTTGGAAAAGGGTGAAATGTAGGCTTGACTTGGGAGTCTCCCGGGGCTATGTAGGTTCACTGTTTGAGGTTCTAGTTGTTATGATGGGCAGGTTATGATGTATGATTAGTGCATATGATGATGATGACGTTGCATGTTATGTATGTATGATGTTGCCTTGTATGATGATGATGTTTGTGTATGTTATGTTCCTTATTATGACGTATGTTTATCTTTCCCGTGACTTTACGTTGAATCATAATGAATTAATTAAAGTAGAATGTAACGCAAAGCGAAAGATAATGAAAGAGGAAAATGAAGTAAGAATGCATGAATTAATGAATGATGAAAGTAAAGAAAGTCTTTCAAGCCTTGTATGTCGCGACACGCCATTAAAAGGTGCTAGCCCAACGGTGTGCGGGTTCGCTACACTGGGAGGATGCACATTGGGGTCCTTCTTTGAGATTGACCATTTGTATAGCCCCATTGTTGCATACCATAGGTACTACGACCAGACGTGCGATGCACTGTTATAGCTGGTCTATGATAGGCTTAGGTCCAGTACTAGGAATAGCTGGGTATTGCACATAGCAGTGGTACACCTAAACTCTACCCTAGGTACTGTGAGTAGAGCTGCAATGTACCATTATAGTTGGTCTATGATAGACCTAGGTCCAGTAGCAGGAATAGGTGGGTGAAGTTTATGGTCGAAGGAAAGTAACGAGGTAATAATGAAAGAATGTGCAGTTAATGAACCTACGAATGAAAGTATGAAAGGTTAATGAAGATAATAATGATATTATCTATGTGTACGTATGATTTATGATCGCATGAAAGTAAAGAGCAGTTTTAACGTAAGAAAAGTATGTTTTGATGTAAAACTAGAACTCACTGAGCAACGCTGACTTTTTATGCATTTTCCAGTTGGCAGGTGAGCATTGCTGAGGATGGCGCGGGGCAGCTACTTGGCATTGGGATGGCATTCTTTTGTTAATGTTTTTGCATGATAATGCGAACAATTGAAATTGTGTAATGAATATTGTATTATTTTGCAAAATCATTGTTAATGAAAATGTTGTTTTAAATGTTTCCGCTGCAACGTTTATTTCATGTTAATGTAATTATATATTTTATGAGCAATGATTGGCCAGCTGTAAGCGTCCCGGGAACGGGGCCTTACATCGAGCAAGAGAAAAAGGCCTATGTCCTTGATGTTCCCATTCCTGACCAACCCGACCCCGAGGATGTTGAGGCCTATAACGATTGGCTTCAATACACTAAGGATTCCATGCAGGTTTCCTGCCTCATGTTAGGAACTATGATTCCAAACTCTAAAAGGACTTGGAGCAACATGGGGCATATGACATGATTACCCAATTAAAGGAAATGTTCCTTCAACAAGCTAGGGTAGAGCGCTTCGAAAGGGTTCGAGCGCTTCATGCGTGTCGCATGGAAGAAACCCAATCGGTATCATCTTTTGTTCTTAAGATGAAAAGCCACGTTGATCGCCTCAAGAGGCTTAATTGTCCCATCTCAAAGGAGCTGGCCACGGATTTGATCCTTAATGGCCTAACCAAATGTTTTGAGACGTTTGTAATAAATTACAATATGAATGAGTGGGACAAGAGCATTGGTAAGCTTCACGCAATGCTCAAAACAGCCGAGGCAGGGATGGGTAGAAAGGTTCTACCTGTTCTCTCGATCATCAGGGAGGCAATAGCCATTCCCCGATCCCAAGGCAAATTTTGCCAAAGGAAAGGGAAGGCTAAAGCGGAACCTCCAAAGCCTAAGCTTAAGAAGCCTAAGGTAACGGAGAATGATCCATGCTTTGAGTGTGGTGAGATAGGACATTGGAAAAGGAATTGTCCAACCTACCTTAAAAAGTTGAGAAACAAGAGGGATGCTCGGCAAAACTCAGGTACAACTTTCATGATTCACATTGGTTTAAATGTTATATCTTCAACACATGGGTATTAGATACCGGATGTGGAACTCATATTTGCAATTTGTTATAGAGGTTCAAAAGAAATAAGCACCTCAAGAAGGGAGACACAAGTGTCTACATGGCAACGGAGCAAAAGTTGATGTCAAAGCCTAAGGAGACTATATTTTGAAACTTTCAAATGGTTTGGAAGTTGTTCTTAAGAACATTTTGTATGCTCCTAGTTTGACTAGGAACATAATTTCTTTTTCCATTTTAAAACAATGTGGTTATTTTTTAAAGTTTGTAAACCATGGTATTTATGTTTATATGGATGATGTATTTTATTTCAAGGCTATGCCTTTTAATGGTATCTATGAATTGGTTCATGATGATTCATCCTATAATAACTCATTATACCAAACAAGCACCGAGAAACATAAAATAGATTTAAGTGATTCTTATCTTTGGCATTGTCGTGTTGGTCACATAAACAAGCATCAGATTCAAACACATCAAAAGAATGGTCTTTTGAAAACAAATGAAAGTGAGTCATTTGATAAGTGTGAATCTTGTTTACAAGGTAAGATGACTAAGTCGCCCTTTAGTGGTACTAATGAGAGGGCAAAAGACTATTGGCAATAATACATTCGGATTATAGTGGCTATGGTTATGTGTACTTGATGGCACATACACATGAAGCTTTTGAAATGTTCAAAATCTTCAAGAATGAAGTAGAAAATCAACTCAATAAAACTATCAAAGTTCTTCGTTCAGATAGAGGAGGTGAATACCTGAGTGAGGCTTTTCAAGATCATGTAAGAAGTTGTGGGATCATTTCACAACATACTCCACCCGGAACACCACAATATAATGGTGTGTCCGAAAGTAGAAATCGAACCGTATTGGATATGGTTTGATCTATGATGGCTATAAGCTCACAATCTCTATCATTTTTGGGATTCGCACTACTCAGCGCGGCTCATAGTTTGAATATGGCCCCAACCAAGAAAGTGGATTCGATACCTTTTGAAATAGGCATGGAAGAGTTCCATGACTATCATATTTGAAAGTATGGGGTTGTGAATCTTATTTTAAGCTAATCACCCAAAACAAATTGGAAAGTCGATCCACTAATGTATATTTGTTGAATATCCCAAAGACTGTTTAGGATACTACTTCTTTGATCCAACAGAGCAAAAGGTATTTATTGCTCGAAAAGCAGTGTTCTTGGAAGCTAAGTTCCTTATGGAAGGAATAACGTATAGAACAGTGGAATTTGATGAGGCTCAAGATCGACAAGCCGATACACATTTGGTTGACACTGGAATCAACAAGATGTTGTTGATGATGATCAAGGGGTTGCTCAATACACACAAAACATTCACAAATCCAGTAGAGTTAGCATTCCACTTGAAAGATATGGATTTTTCATGAATGGATGCTATGTGGTTGATTCAGATGAGCCAACTACATACAATGATGCAATGTCCAATTCAGATTGTGATAAATGGTTGGAAGCCATCAACGTAGAGATGCAATCCATGTATGCCAACCAAGTTTGGGAATTGGTTGACCCTCCACTTAATTCCAAACCGGTTGGATACAAGTGGTTTTCAAGAGGAATAAAGATATGCATGGAAACTTGGATACCTAAAATGCAAGACTTGTAGCAAAAGGTTTCACTCTAAGTCAAGGGGTTGATTATGATGAAACTTTCTCGCCTATGGCAATGCTAAGTCAATTAGGATATATTTGCATAGCTGCATATTATGACTCTGAGATTTGGCAAATGGATGTCAAAACCGCTTTTCTTAATGGACATCATGAAGAGATTGTCCATATGGTTCCGCCTGATGGTTTTGTCAATCCAAAACATCTTAATAATGTATGCAAGTTAAAGAGATCAATGTATGGATTGAAAAAAAGCATCAAGAAGTTGGAATCAACGTTTTGATGAAGAGAACAAGAATTTTTGTTTCATCAAGAACGTTGATGAGGCTTGTGTATGTTGATGACATACTACTTCTAGGAAATGATATTCCAGCCATGGAAGGTGTTACAACATGGCTTGGAAGTTTTTTTCCATAAAAGATCTCGGTGAAGCCGCCTATATTTTAGGAATAAAGATATATACGGATAGATCGAGGAGGTTGATAGGTTTAAACCAAAGTGCATACATTGATAATGTATTTAAAAGGTTCAAGATGGAAAACTCTAAGAAAGGTATGGTACCTATTCAAAGAGGGACAATATTGAGTACATCTCAATGTCCAAGCCCAATGGATGAGTAAGATCGAATGAAGGACATCCCATATGCGTCTGCTATAGGATCGATCATGTATGCGATGATATGTACTAGACCAGACGTGTCATGCACGTTAAGCATGATGAGAAGATATCAGCAGAATCCAGGTAATAGCAATTGGATGGCTGTTAAAAGTATATTGAAATACCTTAGGAGGACTAAGGATATGTTTCTAATATACGGGTCAGGTGAAGAGGAACTCGTTGTAAAGGGTTACACGGATGTGAGCGTCCAAACTAATCGAGATGATTCTCGATCACAATCGGGGTATGTCTTCATGATGAATGGAGGGGTAGTGTCCTCGAAGAGTTCAAAACAAGACGTGGTAGCATTATCCACTACAGAATCCAAATACATAGCCGCCTCATTAGCAGCTCAGGAAGCTGCATGGATAAGAAATTTATCGCTGATCTAGGGGTCGTCCCTACCATTCAAGACCCCCTAGAAATCTTTTGTGATAACGAGAGTGCCTTTGCACAAATCAAGGAACCCCGTGCACATCAAAAGACTAGACACATTGAGCGGAGATTCAACTACATAAGGGATGAAGTTGAAAAAGGAAAGATATGTATTCGTAAAGTTACACCGATCAAAACATTGCAGATCCACTCACGAAGCTCCTTGAAAGGGCAAAGCATGAAAGTCATACTTGTGCCTTAGGACTTGGATATTCTAGTTATTGGAACTGTTCTGTTTGGTATTTAAAAATTTGGAACAATGTAATATTTAACTCTTTTATATATATGTGATATTTTGAGTTAAGTTCCTTTAAGCATGTATACATCCATAAATATGTTTATTATTCTAAATGTCCTTAGTCGGTCATGTTTGTGGGAACAAATATGAACATAAGACTATTATGAACATGGATTGGTGGATATTTATAAGGCATGAATATAGAGCAGTTGGTTGCTGCCAAAGTTCATAGATATTTGTGGGATACAAAAATGGACTGACGGGCATCTCAAATTTTACTACATGGAATCTTCTAAATTGATCATAAGTAAATTTAGTAAAGGCGAATATCATTTGGTATCCTCCGACGTGAGATACATATGGGTTTTGACATTCACCAAATGTTATACCTTAAGCTAGTTCTTCACAGCCCTAAAATAATGGACAGTACATAAGGTTATGTTCAGGTGTGGCACTAGGTGATTGTGAGAAACGTATGTAGAGAAGATGGAATTTGTTCCTCTTATTCATTGAGAGCAAGATGTCTAAAGCCTGATTAAGTTAAATCAACAAGGAATGATCATTCTGTGTCCTTGGATTTAAGATGACATTTGTAACAAAAGGATAAATGATTGATTCACCTAAATGATTTCAAGTTGGATACTTGAAGGGGATGATATTATTGAATAGATTTTAGTCATGCGTATTAAGGGTAGTAAACCGTTGTTAGGCGGTATTTACTGCTTGCATCAATCTTCTATGAATCTTGTGCAAGTGGGAGATTGTTGGATTCTTTATGCCCAAGACACAAAATATTGATGTGGTTAGTACGTTATGATCCAAGTCGAGTCATACCCAATAACAAGCTTAGCAAACACCAATATAAATATTTAATTGATGATATGATCATACAATTAAATAATTACACCAATTTAGAAAATGGGTTTTCTAAATAAATTGCATATTAGATGGAACAACATATTAGAATATTTTGTCCATGATTATTATTTGTAATGTTATTTGTTTTGGTCAAATCACATCAAATAAGAATAGAGTGTAAGAGTTATATAATTAATAGGTTAATTACATAACTCAAAAATTAACTTGTAAACATTTTGTTTTATAAATGATTTGGGGGGAAACCCTTTTGAGAGGGCCATTTTCAGCCACCCCATTTATGGGGTTGTGGACTTCTTTTGTCTTGAGAAGAGACACTCTTAAATTGTCCCACACTCCACCTCTCACTCTCTCTCACCCATGCAAGAACCACAAGGCAAAATTCTCTCCGTTCTTGAAGAATAACTCGACTCAAAAGAGGGTTTTCAGCAGCTTTCTTGGTTCATTTTGGGTGTTCAAATCCAAGAAAAAGAGTCTTTGCTTGATGCTTGTGGGTGTGGATGCTTGAGAACACCTCTCCTTGGTGTTTTGGTCGTTCAAGAACCTCATTTTCTTCCCCATATCACACGTTTTCAGCAGCTCTTCAAAGGTAGCATTATGGGTAATGTTTGGTTGTTATTTCTTCTTGATAGCTAGTATATTCACATATTATTTGATCCTTATGTTCTTGGGTTTGTTGTCACAAATAATATGCTTAAACTTTCAGATTATATAACATATTATTTTGCTTTGTTTCCGTTACTTTTCATGTTTAAATGGTTAAACAACTATGTTATGATCCCACAAACCCAACACTTCCTCAAGAGTGGACTTTCTACTATGTCTATATCAAGACAACAGAGAATTTGAACACTCACATAATGACTGAACAATACGGCATTCTTGATGGATATCATGTAGATATGGAAACTCAGAAAGGCCACGAGATGAGCAAAACCTCTAGTCCTTCCACTAGCAATGCTTTAGTCATTCCTAAAGGATCAAGAACCCCCAGCCCTAGCAGTACTGACTTACTCCCAGTAGCAATGATGTTCTTCTCGACCATACATCATTTTTCTTGAGACGCCAAGGTCTTAACACGCTCAATCAAGTCCCTTCCAAGGCAATTGTGCCTTTGTTTAAGGAAGTGAACATTCTAGTGACTTTCAATTCTACTTTGATGATCAAGAATGCCTTAGCCTAGATGATATTGAATACATGGATATCATCCAACAAATGGCTCTATTGACTTTAAAGCAAAGAAGTTCTTTAAAAGAACTGGAAGGTAGTTTCCTCAAAACCCAATCATACCAAATTAGGTTTTAACAAAACCAAGGCCAAATTCTACAACTATAATCAACTTAATCAATTTGCCATGGAATGCAAAGCTCCATAACACAATCCAGGAGCCACTCCAGCGTCCACACATCCTGCCACACATAAAGCTGCTACAACTAAACAACAAACTATTGTTGTTGCCAAAAAAGTTGATTGTAGCTTCATGGTGCAAGACGTGACCCCTGCTTAAGCACCCATGGTTGTAACTGATGACAGCAAGGTATATGAACACCTTTATACTCCAGCTTGTATTGCTAAAGTCAAAATATATTAGGACTATAACATGGAAATCAAATACGATATCGAGTCCTTAAACATATTAAAATTTGATTTAAAAGAGAAAAATCTAATTATAAAATGAAAATAGAAGAGTTAGAAAAAAACTGTATCCTCTTTAAAACATGAACACTCCAATTATAGGGCTTAAATCAAATACTTAATTTCCAAGTTAAATAAGGCTCATGCCTAGCTAGTCATAGCTAAGGGTAAAGAAAAGAAGTATGCTATGAAGACCATACCTTTGAAACCATTCTTGCATCATCCTCCCACTCAAAGATATGTTATCATAGCAAAGGAGGGTAAGCAACCAATGGAATTGCTCCAGCACATTCTATGAGTCTAAAAGACAATCAAGATGTGGAACTAAAGAGCAAAAGGTTACATCTGGTGATCCTCTATCTCAAGATATTCAAGTGATAATCCTCCTTTGACCACTAAAGCCAGAATAAACAAAGCTAACGCAGACATGAAAACTGCCAAGAAAGTAGTTGAGTCATAGCTGAAGATAGACCTAAAGCAAAAGAGTGTGCTTATCTCTACTAGATTCCAAGTGGTTGGATGTTCTAATTGTCACACCCTGGACATAGGTAGGGTGGGACATCACAAACTAGCAACATCATATGGTAGCTAAAACTAAACATCAAAAGAGCATAAAAGGAGAGAACGTCACATGGCATTATATTTTTTTAAAAAAGAAACTAGGCTAGAAGAAGGCCTAGCCCCATTACAAGTACATAATTCACCGGTACAAATTGTTCCATAATAACCAAATTTAAATTGTTCCAAATATTTTAAAACGAAACAACGCAAATGCCATAGGTCACGGTGCTAGGTCATCATAAGTCTTCTACATAAGCCAGACCTTCATAAAGGATTACTTGAAATGTGCTCAAAAGAAAATTATGTCGACTAAAAAGTTGGTGAATTCAAGTGCCTAAAGTTTAAAAACAAAAGGATTCAATAGAATCCACATTTGATTTAAAAATAATAGTTTCATTATTGTGGGGGATCACAATCAATGTTGCACTCAGTCCTGGCTAGCCTCTTCAAACATTATGTTGTATCAGTTAATCCCAAAGGAAGAACTGATCCTCAAATAGTACACCATACATGTCGGATGGTTCGCCCTAGTATCTTATAAAAACCTATCACATGACACCAAAAATCCGGCAGGATCTTAGTGTGGTACCGTTCCCATTCATCACGCAAGCCACTATGTGTGGGGGATTCCACAGGTTCACATAAGAATTAATGATCGTCATACAAGTAATAGCATGTTCTAACACTATCCACAACATACAAGTATCATACAAGAGAGCATAAGTAAATTTCTTATTGAACATAGCATGTTTCATCCTAAAATAGTAGTAAAGAAGGGAACACTAGAACTCACCTCAAGTCTCAAGCAACGTATTCTTTGAGTACGAGGAAAGTTCAAGTCTAACACCCTACTATCAAGATTAAGTGATAAGCAACTAGCTCTAAGTTCATAAGAGGTATACTAGGTATGTTAGAAGGTTAAATGTTCAACTCCCTTAGATTCGCTAAGGCTTGCATTAGAAAGTTTCTTTTTATAGAAAGTTGTGGTTTCTTAAGGAAAATAACAGGTTTCAAAACATTAGGTCATGTATAGAAGTTAAATTAAGTTTACCAAGTGATAACTCGTCCAAAGGGTTCGATTTGTAATGGTTTGCCAGAATTTACAGTTTATGATCCGGCAGGATCTACAAGTTATTTTAAGAACTTTTAATAAGTTATATAATCTGACTAGAATATATTTTTAATCTCTTTCAGTTGAAATCCTCATTTTTAAGTTTAACCCGTTAAAACACGTTTTTACTCGAAACCGAACGTTCAAAAATGTGTTTGACCAATTTTCAACCATATCTAAGACTTAAAGTTCCTAACTTACTAAAATAACATGATTTTCATAGATTTTAGGTTTCCCCTTTTAAATCCAAGTTTTTCTTCCAAAAGTTACCCGGTTAGGATCCTTGTTTGGCTAAAAATTCCATTTAAATTATCCTTTACCATTTAGTCACCAAATTCGGTTCATACCACTTTCTTAACCCTTTTAGAGCCTGGAATACTTTTTAACATGGTATACACTAACATCTCTTTTTTTACGTATTTCACTACCTTTCGGGTCCCCAAATAAGCTCAAAATAACTACAAGTCGATACTTTTATTATTTTCTGGCATTAACATCACATTATACACACCTAAGAACTCAAAACATACTGAAAAATGGCTCTAACATATGGATTTAACATGTAACCATGAAATAAGCTTGTAGTTGAGAGATTTCATCATTTTAGCCATTTACACATATGTAAAACATCATAGATTGTACCAATGTATCACCAAAACATTTTGAAACTTTCAAAAAAGGTTATTAAGAGGTTTAGAATATATTATTAAGCAGATTCCATCATGGGTTTTGGGAGGTCACAAGACATAAGGTTCGATGATGCCAAAATCACCCAAAAGAGGGTTCAAGGTGTATCTCATGTTCCACCCTTAGTATGACCAATATATCATGTGAGATACCTCTAGTGAAGTTAAAATATCCTCAAGAACGAGATTTTGACACCCCAACTGACGGCAGAATCTTCGAGGTGAACGAATGTGAAACGAATTGATGATAGCTCATGGAATTTAATAAGTTAAAATGTCATTTTCATTGAATAAAACTAGACAATTAAGTGATTACAATACAACAATGATTTGAACAAAAAAATAAGATATTTATTTGACATGGATCAGTGATCACAAGTTTGATGTTTATCAGAATGTAAAGCAGCGGAATACACAAACGAATTAGACAAATGTAGCAAGCAAACATATATGTAAGCGTTAAGATCGCATACGGTTATAGGGAGAGAATATGAATTTCTGATTTCTAGGAATGTTTATAGATGGAGAATATTTCTAATCAAATCAATCAAACATTCCATTCAATTGCTCATATCACTCGATGATTACAATGGGTTGTCACTCCTTATATAGAGTGCAACAGTCACTGCTGTTATCACGGAAAGTGACAACTGGCAGATCAAATACAGAAATAACTAAATCTTAACAAACTACTGAAATGTTCACAACTACTGAGAACATATCAGCAAGTTAAGTACAAAATATAAAACTACTGAAACTACAACGACTGAAGAACAAGCTCTTCAGTCGTTTTACAAAACTACTGAAACATAAAACATAAAACTACTGATATCACAACTACTGAAGAAGTACTCTTCAGCAGTTGTGACAAACTACTGAGGCTTCAGTACTTGGTCTTCAGACTTTGACCTTCAGGCGTTTCATCAGGATGACTTCAGTAGATATCATCAGCTGATGTCTTCAGTCTTTGTCTTCAGACTTTGTACATCAGTTGTTGATCTTCAGCACTTGTGAACTCTTCAGCTGTTGTGCTTCAGTACTTTGGTCTTTCAGCTTCAGCACTTGTGTTCTTCAGCTGTTGTACTTCAGCACTTTGGTTCTTCAGCTGTTAAGGTCTTCAGCACTTGATCTTCAGCTGTTGAAGTCTTCAGCACTTGTCAAACTACTGATGAGGCTTTCAGCAGTTGTTGTGATACCGTGTGGGACTTAGAGATTTTCTGATCTTGGCTCATTGGTTCTTTTGGTCCAACAAACTCCCCCTGAACCAATGCAGCCAAAACCTCTAACTTATTAAACTCCCACTTATTGATGGCAAAAATGTTGGTCTTTTTCCTTCTTGATCAGTAGAGAAGATGACCCATGTACGCTCCGGCCTGGGAAGAACCTCAAATATTTGTTTGGCAGAGTATGAATGGGAACTCTGTTTTGGGGAACTGGACACAGAGTTGTTATCCCATTCATGAGATTCACTTCCCCATAATGAGTCTGTATGACTCACGGACATAGGCCTCAAGGAGAACAATTTGTTCCTCTTGAGAGAGTTCTTCAGCTCCTCCTTCGAAGAAGAACTCTGGACCATAGTACTGATAAGTACTTCATGGTCCTGCCATTCTTCAGCTCCACCGTAGTTACCTCCCTGTATACAAATTCATCCGGATGGTTGCCTTCAAGGAGTAACTGGAGCTCATTCTTTTGGATGTCTTCAAGCTTTTTGTATAACAACCCCTTCTTAATCATCTTGTTTTCTAGTAAGGCTTGAGGTGTCTTCTTTGCTTGGTGAGCTTTCTTGAATTCATCAATGATTTCCCAAGGTGAGACTACAACGGCCAGCATGATGGTAGATTCTATTGTTTTTCGTACTTGGCCGTTGTATCTGTGTGGGATAGTTCTTTTATGGATTCTAGAACTCACCCTGGGGTCTGGCCATACTCTCACTCTCCCTCTGATACTGAAAGGTGTGTCTGAGAGTGTACAGCCTTTGAGCATGCCCTTTCATGGCTTGAATAGATGATGACTGAGGAAATTCCTTGTCAACCATCTTCAACAGTTGCTCATCGTGCTGTTTCTGCTGTTCTTCTTCTTCTATCTTTACTCTGACCATTTCCCTTTGAGAGTCGGGTGTGATCATGGATTGACTCTGGGGCTTTGGTAGCTTCAGAACAGCAGAGAGTGGCAGACTATCATCTTCATCCTCTTCTTTCTTCTTCTAGCCTCAACACCCTTCTCTTCTCTTCTTCGGTGCATCATCGGCTGTTGGTTAGAGGGTGAGGGAATTGGTTTTGTGGGTTGTGGTTTTGGTAGTTTTGATGTGGGAATGTTGACAGGCTGTTCTAGCATTTTGGATGTGAGTTTGGCTTTTGACTGTTTGGCTAGTTCAGTCCTGCTCCCAGCACCAGCTTCATTAAAACTTCAACAATTAAACCTTTTGTATATTCTTCAGACGAACAGATCTTGGTGGTTATTGCCAAGATACTGTCCCTGGACCAAGCTTTGATCTCGATCATGATCTTCCAAGATGTTTTGCTATAAATCTGATCATGATCTCCAGCCTTTCTCTTTCTGACACATCATAACTTGACCATCTTGATTGGATTTCTTCAATCTCTAGTCTTCTGATCTCAGAATCAAGTTTTTCAGTGTCATGGCCTTGCCTAAACAACTGATCAATGATGTTATCCATTGATCTGCTGTGTTCGGCATCAGCCTCTTTCACCATCAGCTCCAAGGCTTTCTCTTTTTCATCCTTCTTCTTTTTCTTGTATGTGACATGAAAGTCTTTTGAACTTTCAGTCACTTTCTCCATGGTAGCCTCCTCCTTCTCTTTTTCCTTCTCTTCTCAGTCTCCTCAACCAACTCCTCAGTTTCCACTACTGTCTCTTTGTTCTTTCTCCTTCTCTTTCCTCTTCTTTACCTTTCACTGCTGAACTCTCCCCCTTTTTGGGTGCATTGGTTGCAGGGAATTGAGTAGCAGAAAGTTGTTTGCTCAGAACATTCTCCACCATGGGTTGTAAGACAGAAGAAAGTCTCTCATCAACAGTTTTGATCACCAATTCAGTTAGCTGTGGGGTGATGAGAGATAGGGGATTTTGAAGGATAGCAGCCAGTTGCTCAGGGGGGTTCTGTCCCTGAGGAATGGTGCCAGAAACAGAGGCAGGTGGCTGAGATTTTGTGAGTGGTTGTGTGTTTAGGAGACCTTCAGAGGAAGGTGCCATCTGTTGGTTGATGTGGTGGCAGATGGTCTTACTCCTTGAGAGAGTTGGTCAAGTAGGTTTTGCAGTCTACTGACTTCCTCCTCTAGGATCGTGTTCTGGGCAAGAACATCATAGAAGAAGCCCAGGTCATCATCAGCATATGCTGAATCACCTGACCTCCTGCTTGTAGCAGGATATACATGCTCTGGGTGTAGACCAGATGTAGCATGTGCCCCTTGTCTTGGAACTGGGGACTTCCAGCCTCAGGACGTTGTCCTTCATCGGCTGTTGCCTCTGGTGAGGTCTTAGTTATGTTACCAACCTCAGTCTGATCATGCTGAGTCAGAAGAGTTGGCAGCCTCACCAGAAGTTCTATCTCCATATCAACACCAGGAGATAGAACAGTTAAACCCCTGTGCTGTGGGTTCTCAGGTGCACTGTATTCCTCCCCCTCAATTGTAGAGGTATTCCCAGTGGTAAGTGGTTTCTGGGGAGGGGGTGAGGAGTGCAATTGAGTCAGCACTTGTGCAACTATTAAAGTTGGGCTGTGAGGGGCGGTTGGTTGGGGTACAGGGGAAGAAGCAGTGTGCACCTGGGGTGGATGGTGCTCTTCAATGGCAATCTCCTCAAGTGAGGAAGATCCCAGATAAGTAGGTGCCCCTTGGGTTGCTGCAGGTTCCTGTTGAGAGGAAGCCTGAGCGGCTGTGGCTGGAGGAGTCATGTATCCACTAGGGGGTTTGGACTAGTGGATATATCCTGCGTTTGTTGTGCAGGAGCATCCTCAGGGGACTCAATTCCCTGAGTAGCCATTTTGGGTTTCTTTTTGGTGGGTTTGGTGGGGACATTGGATTTGGAGGTGGTGGCTGTGGGTTCCAGCTGCGTGGGTTTTCGCAGCTTGGCAGCCATTTTAGTGTCCGGTCAGAGTTGTGCCGGGAGTATACTTCTGGCAAAACAGCCGTAGCAGGGACTCCCAAGCCAACAAGTCCCTCAGCATTAAGCTGGTCTATTATAATGGCCATGATGAACCGTGGATAGAGTATCCAACGGTTGGCAGTTAATTTTTGAGCCATATCTTTGAGCTCTGAAAATATTAATTCGGAAAAGTTCAGTGGTTGTTGCTCAAGGATAGAATACAATACCTGCTGCCATTTGGTGGACATTTGATCCCAAGACGATGTCTTAGGGGCCAAACATACATTGACCATGTGAAAGATCAGGCGCTCAGCGTCATTGAAGTGTTTCTTCATGATGGTTGTGGCACTGAGATCACCTTGATATCCATGCTGAGCAAATGATAGATCTATGGTGCCCTTCGGATATCCAGCAGGAGAGGTAGCATCACTCAGGTGAAGAATTTTTCGGATTGTTGCAGGAGTAATCACTACTTCTTTGTTGTTGACTACAGACCGGAGGGATCGTGTGCTGCTCTCCTCAGTAGTAACATTAACGTTCATCCAAAATTGGTTCAAGGATTCGGTATGTAAAACGGGGTTCAGAAGGAATGCCTTGTTGTATGGGGACTGAACCATAAGATCGATAGCATTATCGAACTTAGTCCAGATCGGCGATTTTGTGAGGTAGGCAACACAGTTGTGTCGCGGTTTAATTTGCAAAGACGCCATGGAATTTGTTGGAGAGGAACGTTAGGTTTGAAGAAGATGAAGTATGGAGAGCTCAGGTTAAGGGTATTTATAGGGTACGGGTGAGGAAACGACTGAAGGATGTGGTGTTAGTCATCAGTAGTTTTAAACGACCGTTGACATGGTATTATCCTTTCAGACGTTGAAACAGCTGAAGTCGCGGTGTTAGGCATCAGTAGTTTAGAAAACTACTGAAGACCGTGGTTTTGACTTCAGGTGATTGAAACAACTGAGGACATGGTGTTTGTCATCAGTAGTTATGAAACTACTGAAGACAGTGGTTTTAGTCATCAGCTGTTGTAAACAACTGAAGACTTGGTATTGGTCATCAGTAGTTATAAAACTACTGAAGACGTGGTTTTGCTTCAGTTGTTTAAAATGAAACAGCAGTGGTACAAACGACTGAAGGGAAAGTTCTCTTCAGCTGTTTTCGTCAATTCTTAGCTTTTCAGCTGTTTCAAACTATCCTCAACACATTCATCAGTCTTTATGGCTGATTTCAGTTGTTTCATAGGACATCAGTACTTATCTGTTTTTACTGATTTCAGTAGTTATGACTATCAGTAGTTGTAACTACTTCAGTAGTTTAGAGCAGATGAAGTACTTCAGTACTTGTGAGAACTTTTAGCCTTCAGTAGTTATAAAAAGTACTGAGGTTAAAAGAGCTCATCAGTACTTATATGTGACAGGCACTCATGATCATCAATATGAATTACTGAGATCATCAGTAGTTGTCACCTATTCTAGCTGCAGCATACCAAGCCTTAACACCAGGTTTTGGAAAGTTGAACTATCCAAAGGCTTAGTAAAAATGTCTGCAAGCTCATCAGCACTGGGCACAAACTTAGGATCAATCAGACCTTTTTCAAAACAATCTCTTATAAAATGGTGTCTGATCTCTATATGTTTGGTCCTAGAGTGCTGGACTGGATTTTTGACAATGCAAAGAGCTGAAGCACTATCCATTAACAATGGAGTCTTAGTCTCTGTAATGCCATAATCCAAAAGTTGGTTTTGAAGCCAGAGTACCTGAGATGTACAGCTTGCAGCAGCAATGTACTCTGCTTCCGCAGTGGATGTAGCAACTGAGGTCTGTTTCTTGCTCTGCCAAGAAATCAAGCAGTTGCCTAGGAATTGACATCCACCAGAAGTTGATTTCCTGGTCAACTTACACCCTGCATAGTCACTGTCAGAAAAAGCAACTAATTTACCAGAATGTCTGGTAGAATACCATAAACCTAGAGATGGAGTGCCTTGCAGATATCTAAAGATCCTCTTGACTGCAATCAGATGAGACTCTTTAGGTGCAGCCTGAAATCTAGCACAAACACATGTAGCAAACATAATATCTGGTCTAGAAGCTGTTAAATACATCAAGGACCCAATCATACATCTGTAAAGTGTTCATCAACCACTTTACCTTTCTGATCTAAGTCCAGTTGTGTGGTGCTGCTCATGGGAGTAGAACAGGGCTTACAGTTTTGTAAATCAAACTTTTGCAAAAGATCTTTTGTATATTTGGATTGATGAATAAAAATTCCATCAGCCTTTTGTTTGATTTGCAACCCCAGAAAGAACTGTAATTCTCCCATGGCACTCATTTCAAACTTCTGTTGCATCAACTTTGTAAAGGCATCACACAACTTTGGATCAGAGGATGCAAAAAATATCATCTACATAAATTTGAACAAGTAGATTATGCTGCCCAGCTTTCTTAATAAATAAAGTCTTGTCTATGGAGCCTCTAGTGAAATTGTTTTCCAGAAGAAAGTTTGATAATGTCTCATACCAGGCTCTGGGAGCTTGTTTTAACCCATAAGAGCTTTATCAAGCTTATACACCCAATTAGGATGTTTGTTGTCCTCAAAGCCTGGAGGTTGACATACATAAACCTCTTCTTTAACTTTTCCATACAAAAATGCACTTTTGACATCCATTTGAAAGACTTTAAGTTTTTGATAAGCAGCATAAGCTAAAAACAATCGAATTGCTTCCAGTCTGGCTACAGGGGCAAAGGTTTCATCATAATCAATACCTTCTTCTTGTGCAAACCCCTGAACAACCAGTCTGGCCTTGTTCTTAACAATAAGCCCATTTTCATCAGTTTTGTTCCTAAACACCCATTTAGTGCCTATTGCACACTTACCTGGAGGTAGAGGAACCAGTTCCCACACTTGCTGTTTCTTGAACTGAAGAAGCTCAAGCTGCATGGCATCAACCCATCCATTGTCTTTAAAGCAATGTGATAATTCTTTGGCTCTTGCTGACTGATGAAGAGAGCATAGAAGCAGAAATTTGACAATTGACTTCTTGTTGATACTCCAGCAGTGATATCACCAATGATTTGAGACATGGGGTGATTCTTCAGATCTTGATACACAATGAGATCTGTGCAAGTGTTTGTAGCCGGTTCAGCAGCAACAGATGGTGATGGTGAATCATTTCCTTGAAACCAATCAGTGGATGGTAATTCAAAGGAAGTTGAATTCGAAGAAATCTCATCAGCATTTGTTGTGGATGGTGCTACTGGCGCTACAGGAACATCAGGTCTAGTTGAATCAGGCAGCTGATCACTAAACCTGAAGAGGTGAGTACTGCAATCATCATCATCATCAGCAGTACCACCAGGTGGTGAACTGTTGACAGGAGCAACAGCAGGAGTTTGATAAGGAACATATTGCAGTATGTCCAGATCAAATAACTCCACAGGACTTTGTGGAATCTTGTCCTTTGGAGATTCATTAAACTTAACATGTAGAGTTTCTTCAACCATCTTTGTTCTGCAGTTGAAGACTCTGTATGCTTTGCAAGTAGATGAATAACCAACAAAGTATCCTGCATCCACCTTAGGATCAAATTTGTGGAGTTGATCCTTTGTGTTGAGAATAAAACAGGGACACCCAAATGCTTTGAAAAATGAAATCAGTGGAGCCAAATGATGGAGAACTTCATATGGAGTCTTCATCAACCTCTGATTTACTAAAACTCTATTTTGCACATAACAAGCTGTGTTGACAGCTTCAGCCCAAAAGGTCAATGGCAAACCTGAGTCAGCCAGCATGGACCTTGCAGCTTCAATGAGGGTCCTGTTCTTTCTCTCCACTACTCCATTTTGTTCCGGAGTCCTTGGAATGCTGAACTGCCTTTTGATTCCCTTTGAGAGATAGAAGTCATCAAGTGTATGATTTCTGAACTCAGTTCCATTATCACTCCTGATACACTTGACTGGAAGGGAATACTGCTTCTCAATGTACAGCACAAAGTGGATAATCTTCTGAGCAGCCTCATCCTTTGAATGTAGAAAGAAAGTCCATACAAATCTGGAGTAATCATCCACAATTACCAGACAGTATTTCTTCTTTGCCATGCTCATTACTCTCACAGGACCAAATAGATCCATATGCAGTAATTGCAAGCAGGCAGTGGACTTGGACACTTCAATAGGAGGAAATGAGACCTTGTGCTGTTTTCCTTTTAAACAAGCAGTGCAAGTTTCATCACAGTGGAACTCCTTTATTGGTAAGCCTCTGACTAAACTATTGTGGCTAAGCTGATTCATGTTTTTGAGATTAACATGACCAAGCCTCCTGTGCCATAGTTTAGATTCTTGAAAAGAGGCTTTGGAAAATAGGCAAGGATTACCTTTGAGATCTATCTTCTTAGAGAGATCTAAGGCATACACTCTTCCTGTCCTGTTGGCTTTCAGGAGAGTGTGATCATCCAACACCTTGTCAATCAAGGGCAAAACTTTGGATGACAGAATCCTACAGTTTTGACTTGTGAAAAGGGCAACATGGCCTTTATCACACATTTGACTGACACTCAAGAGGTTGTACTTGAGATTTTCCACATGATTAACATCATCAAATTTGATTTCTCCATTGGAGACAAAGCCCTTACCGATGATGTAACCCCTAGCATCATTGCCAAAAGAGACAAATCCCTTCTTTCCTTGAGAGTAGTCATGAAGAAGAGAGATGTTCCCAGTCATGTGCATGGATCCCCCACTGTCTACATACCAGATGCTATTTTGGCATGTTGAAGAACCCTGCAATAATAAACAATCAGTTAGTTTTAGAGACCCAAACCTTTTTGGTTTTGGGCCTGGTCTCATCAATAGATGGTAAACTAGCATGTTTATTTGTAACAACAGCCTGAGAGGAAGAAGATGGTGCAGAAGAGGAGTCCTTTGGCTTAGACCTCCTTTTCTGTGGTTTCAACATAGGAGAATCTAGTTGGTTAACTCTACCCAACAGATGTTGTACCATCATCACCAGCTGTGTCTGATTTTGTGATAAAGCTTTCAGCTCATCAGACACATTGCTAGTGGAGTTAGATAAGGTCCTATGTTGCACCTTCTTCTTTTGAGCACCCTCAGCTGTCACCTGTTTAACTCCTTCCTTTTTGGATTGCTTTAAGGACTTAAGGGTTACAGGATTTGATGTTGCTGATACAAATGTGGTCTCAAACTCATTTTTCATTTTTACCATTTTCTCATTAATTTCTTCCTTTTGTTTGAGTTTGGAACCTCTTTTGTACCAACAATCATCTGTAAGATGATTGAACAAACCACATACTTCACATGGTTTCTTCTTCATCTTAGGTTGATCATCAACTAAAGATGGTGAAGCAACAGAAGACTTGTTCTTCAATGCTTTGGAAGCATTGGTTGCTTTCTTGACAGCATCTTTAGTAGTCTTCAAACTCTTTCTACTGCCAGTTTTCTTCTCTTCAGTACTGACAGCAGTTGAAGTTTGAACTTCAGGAGTTGAATCCTGCTCTCCAGTCCTTTCAGGACCTTCAGGATTGACTCCTGAGTTGATCAACTTATTGATCATGTGAATGTCAGCATTTGGACCATCAACATCAGCTGATAGGTTCAAAGAGGACTTGATACTGACTGCTACTTCTGATTGTGCTGTATCAGAAGGTAGATCACATGACTTGATGGATTGGTTATCACTCTCACCATCAGATTCTACCTCTGCTCTTGGGGTAAAATCTGTAGGTGGAGCAGTGTGATTGTAACCAATTCCAAACTTCACATTTGAAGCAGATTGCTTACTAAGAAGCATTTCAAAACCTTTGCATGATTGTACCCATCTATCACACTCGACCTGGGTAACTGCAAGGGTTTCTTTGAGATCTTTGTACTTCTCTAAAAGTACATCTTCTCTAGCCTTATCATCAATTATTTTGCAATTCAGTTTATAAACCTCATCATTTTTATCTTTGAGCACAAACTCAAACTCAGCTTTGTTTTTGGAAATTCTTGTTCTAGCTCAATGTTCTTATTAATTAAAGCTACATTTGCTTCTCTAATGGAAGCAAATGCTGCTATGCATTGTTCAGAACATAATTTGGCTTTTGCCTCAGAGGATACCTGTGATACCTGAGGTGTAGAGGCATTGGAAGATGAAGTATCAGCAGACTCCAAAGCCATAAGAGCTAGATTCCCAAAAGGACTGTCACCACCATGTTGACCAGCACCTGAGAACAGTTGATCATGACCAGACAAGTCATCTGGTAAACTGCTCCAGTCAACAACTCCTGGGGTGAAGAAGCTGTGTTGTTGAGATGAAGGTTGTTGATGAGATGGGGAAGGCTGAGGTTCTGGTAATGCATGAGGTTGTGGTGTCATAGGAACTTGAACTTGACTTGACTGTGGCATGTAATAACAAGGGTACTGATAAGGCATTTGACCCTGAGGAACAAAATATGCCGGAGATTGTTGTTGAGGATGATGACTAGATGTGACAGGATGTTGCCCTCTGTTTTGTTGACTGTTGCCAGGAAAAGTCACAAAGGGTGCAGTAGAGTTTGATCCAGTTGATCTACACTCTCTTGCAAAGTGTCCAAGCCGTTGGCATTTGTGACACCTCAACTTGCTCTTGTCAAAACCAACTTTGGTTTTGCCAGAGAGTCCTGGGAATTTTCTTCCAGTTCTTTTGTAGAACTTCTGAGATCTGATATTTATCAAGGCCATTTGGCTCAAAATATCCATCTCTTCTAAGTCATCATCAGCAATCCCCTTGAGATCATCCATAATGAAACATAAATTGTCATTATTACCTCCAGTAAATGACCATCAACACTTACAAATGCAGAATTAGAAGTGCTCGAAGAGAAATTAATATGCTCATCATACTGGCATTCAGATGCAGCATATTCTGACTCATGACCCACCAAGGCAGTGTTGCCTTGAATAAAGTCTTCAGTGAGCTTTCCAGATGAAGACAGCTTTCTCTTCTGTTCTATCTCTCTCTCAAAAGTGAGCAGTTTCCCATGGAGTTGGGTGAGAGATAGTTTGTCCAAACTTGCACTGGAGCGTAGGACAATAGTATATGTGTCCCATCTCTCAGGCAGTGATCTGAGAAATCTGTTATTCATCTGAATATTGGTGTATTCAAGTTTGACCATTTTTAGTTCAGAGATCAAACAAGAAAACCGCTCATATTGTTGAGTCAGTGTCTCACCCTTTCTATGAGAGAATGTCTCATATTGTTGGGCAAGAATTTCTCTATTATTTGCCAAGACCTCATCTGTTCCTCCAAATTGTTCTTTCAAAGCAATCCAGAGGTCATGGGCAGTTTCATGATGCATTAGCCCAGAATAGATTTCATTGGGCAAAGCCATGGCCAGAATTCCATGGGCTTTTGCATCAATCTCAAGCAACTTTTTATCCTCATCTGAGTATTGCTCCCTCCTCTTCGGAACCATTTGATTGGTTTCCGGGTTATTCACCATAGGCTTGTGTGGACCATGTACCACTGATGTCCAACACCCTGCGCTGTTAACAGACAGGTGATGGAGCATACGTCTTTGCCATATGTTATACTCATTCCTAACCAGCATAGGAGGCTTGGTTGAGGAACCAGTATTGTGAGGATCATTGGAGGGAGTGGTCATTTTCAGTTCAAAAACAGTTTAGTTCAAGTTTTAAAAAGTTTTAGACAAACCACAACAAACTCAATGAGAACCAAGAATAAGATCTCAGGATGAATGAGCAGAAATACAGAAAATTCAATCTCTATAACCGTTTCTTGCAAAAACAAAAGCTAATTCAATCAAACTTGGATCTTGAATAGCAGTTTCAATGATCAATTATTAGATCGATCAATGATTAACCTGCTCTGATACCATTTGACAGGATCAGTGATCACAAGTTTGATGTATCAGAATGTAAAGCAGCGGAATACACAAACGAATTAGACAAATTGTAGCAAGCAACAATATATGTAAGCGTTAAGATCGCATACGGTTATAGGGAGAGAATATGAATTTCTGATTTCTAGGAATGTTTATAGATGGAGAATATTTCTAATCAAATCAATCAAACATTCCATTCAATTGCTCATATCACTCATGATTACAATGGGTTGTCACTCCTTATATAGAGTGCAACAGTCACTGCTGTTATCACGGAAAGTGACAACTGGCAGATCAATACAGAATAACTAAATCTTAACAAACTACTGAAATGTTCACAACTACTGAGAACATATCAGCAAGTTAAGTACAAAATATAAAACTACTGAAACTACAACGACTGAAGAACAAGCTCTTCAGTCGTTTTACAAAACTACTGAAACATAAAACATAAAACTACTGATATCACAACTACTGAAGAAGTACTCTTCAGCAGTTGTGACAAACTACTGAGGCTTCAGTACTTGTCTTCAGACTTTGACCTTCAGGCGTTTCATCAGCTGATGACTTCAGTAGATATCATCAGCTGATGTCTTCAGTCTTTGTCTTCAGACTTTGTACATCAGTTGTTGATCTTCAGCACTTGTGAACTCTTCAGCTGTTGTGCTTCAGTACTTTGGTCTTTCAGCTTCAGCACTTGTGTTCTTCAGCTGTTGTACTTCAGCACTTTGGTTCTTCAGCTGTTAAGGTCTTCAGCACTTGATCTTCAGCTGTTGAAGTCTTCAGCACTTGTCAAACTACTGATGAGGCTTTCAGCAGTTGTTGTGATACCGTGTGGGACTTAGAGATTTTCTGATCTTGGCTCATTGGTTCTTTTGGTCCAACATTATTTAACTAAGTACAACACGTATATGAGCAAAAATAATTTTTTCAAGTAGCAATCCTAAAATATGTTAAAAATAAAGGGTCAACTTTGAAAGTTAGTGGGTTTTCATGGGTTAAACATACTTATATATATAAGATTTACAAGTAGCAATTCATGTCAATGGTTATGAATTATGCCAGTTTATAGAACACATATAGCTACAATCAAACCTTGACCAAGAATAAGTTTACATTTATAACGATTAGTTAAGTGTAATTGGTTTCCATGATGAACAAGTCATACGTCATCAAGAGCCGGCAATACATCAGCTTTAGCACCAAATAGGCTTGTTTGGCCCTTAGATCTATAATGTCGCCAGGCTAGCAATAGTTAATAATTGTCTTCGTATAATGTATCTCATATAATACTCACAATAATATCAATAACCATGACAAAAAGTAAAGATAAATTGCATGTGCATTTACAAGTATGAAGATGTTTACAAGTGTATGTTTATAAGGTTAACATATGTCACCCCAACAGGTGTGAAATAAAGTAAAAAGACATGGAGAACTCACATGGAAAAATTACATGGTATAAGTAAAACTTAAGATAACAAAAAGAAGATAAGATGGTTCCAACGATTATTCATGATTCTACCTAATGGTGATGTCTCTGAATTAGAATAAAGATATGATTCAAGAGTAGATATGAATTCGGGTTCATTTGGAATTTGGGGGTTTTATATTTAAGTAAAATAAAATATAATAATGCAATCGATTTGGTTCAGTAAAGATGAAATAAAATCAATTAAGATTGGAAATGATAAAGAGTGACCTAATTTATTGATTTAATAAAGATTAAGTGTAATGTGGGAAAAGAAGTAATTAATTTAATAATCAAATATCATTTATAAAGTTTTGAGCTTTTTATATGATTTATTAAAAAGGTCTTGTAATATCAAGCCTTAAAAATAAGAATAAAGTATAATAGAAAGTTATATTGTTTTATAAGTTTCAAGAATCTAAATAAAAGTTTAAGGAATAACTTTATTAACTAATTATATAACATGGTTAAATGAATAGATGAATAATTAATTATTGAAATAACTACTTAAATAATGTTGGACCAAAAGAACCAATGAGCCTGATCAGAGAAACCTCTAAGTCCCACAAGACATCACAACAGCTGAAGAGACCTGATCAGCTGTTCTACAAAGTCTGAAGAATACAACTGCTGAAGTACGTCTGAAGTACTAAGACAAAGACTGAGACAACAGCTGAAGATCTAAAGTCTGAAGACTTCAACAAGTACTGAAGACAAAGACTGAAGATCAACAGCTGAAAGACAAAGTCTGATGTTCAAGTACTGAAGACATCAGCTGATGTTAACAGCTGATGACAACAGCTGAAGAGGGCTTCTTCAGTTGTTGTGATGGTTTTTCTTCTTCAGTAGTTTTCTTTTCCTTTCAGTAGTTTGTTTATTTTTCTTTTCAGTACTTGTAAACAACTGAAGAGGTTGTTCTTCAGTTGTTGTAGTTTCAGTAGTTTTATGTTTTTCAGTAGTTGTAAATGAGATGTTTAACACTTAGGAACATTTGTAAGAAGATGTCAGTTGTTGACATCTTCAGTAGTTGTTAAACATCAGTAGTTATAAAACGGTTACATGTCACTTTCAGGTGACATCAGTCTACGTCATTCTTTCCTTTATAAGGAAAGATGACTCACATGTAATCGTGCCTTTGAGGCCGACAATCTTAATGCAATATTCCTTTTGTCGGATATTTCTCTCTCTATAACAAAATTCTTTTAAAAGATTTGATCTGCCCAAAATCATATTAAATTGATGTGGCTAGTGTGATATGATCCAAGTCGGGTCATACCCAATAACAAGCCAAACAAACACCGAAAGAAAAATTATTTGTTGATAAGATCATACAAATAATAAGTGACACCAATTTAGAAAATTGGATTTTCTAAATTATTGCTTTTGTAGATGAACATTATTATATGTATTAATTTGTTCATGAGGGATTATTTGTTCATTGTTTAAATTAGTTAAAGAATGACAAATAACATATGTATTGTGTTATAAAATTAAAGTGGTTCAATTTTATAAAAAGGTTGATTTCTAGTGTATTCCTTTAAAAGGATTATTTTGAATTTTTGGTGAGAAAAAGGGGGCCATTCGGCCGCCCCCTTGGTGTATGCCTTGGGAATGCTTTTTATTGTTCCAAGCACATGCATAAGGATCCAATCAATTCATTTAACACATACACTCAACCTACACAAGAAACTCTCTCTCTCTCTCTCTCTTTCAAGATTTTCGGATTTGAACAAGAGAAGAAAATTTTTCAGCTTGAAGTTTCGTTCTTGGCTGAAAAACTTCACAAAGAAAAGAGACTACAACTTGGTGTTCGATCCTAGCAAAGAGAGGTGTTTTGCACGTGCTTGGGGTATTATCTTCTTGAGGATTGCTTGTTGGAATCTAGCCTTCAAGATCATCACCATCCTTCTCATCTTAAGCTCGGGTTATATTGCTACAAAGGTTGTAGTTCCTTGTTTTGGTTGTTTTACTCTTGTATGCATTATGTATAAAGATCCATGGCTTGGGGTTATTATAAAATGGGTTTTATAATCAGATCTTAATATGTTTTAAAATATTATTCCGCTGCGTTTTCATATAAATAATGTTGTATGAAGCTTTGATAAACATGTTAAAACCCCAACAATGGCATCAAGAGCCACTTATACATATACATACATATATTTCATTCACTAGTTCACGTTTTTTGGGTGCTTAACACCTCAAATCCGTGAGTTAGTAGGCTGTTTTGTGCCCCCCTTTTGATGTTTTAAAGATCTTACCTTATGCATATTATGATCTTTAAAATCTAAATCATTTGTTTGTTTGTTTGTTTGGACTAAACCCATGCGTTCTTGGTTAATGTTGGCCAAAAAAAATGGGTTAATATGGGGCTGCCAAAACGTGCCTTTGATTAGTGTTATTGGTTGTTTGTTGTTTATGCATAACAAAGCCTTGACCATATGGATGTTGTTGATTGGTTATCTAGTTATATTCATTTGGCATGTAATTATTTAATTTAAGTTTCAAGTTTTGTTTTGTAATCTATTCATTCAAATGGTTTGTAATATATAGATTAGGAGTTTTTTTTCTTTACTAGAAAGATGTATTAGGATACATATTTGTAAAGGATGCTCAAGATCAAGACTTGTGATGAAAAGATAAAACAAAGAGGATGCTTGAAGATATGGATTCAAGTGGGAGTCCTTCGGTCATCCATGTGTCATGTTTCTTAACCCTTAGGACAAGACCATTTGACACACTTGTTTTGGCTAAACAAGTGTGCTCAACTTAGTATGCTTTGTTATGCATATTTGAATGTTTTGTTTAATGTTTGGTTGAATGCATATGATGATGTTTGTTTTGATTATTTGGATGTGATTAACAAACCGTCACTAAAACAAACTACAAACATGAAGTTGGTTCTCAAATCATTAAGCATAAATAGAATGGTTCTAACAAAGGAGTTAATGGTTTGTAAAATAAAGGAGTTTTATTTAAAAGAACCAATAGGGTACCATATGGTTGAATGCATACAATCATATGGTACATAGATTTTTCTTAACAAGAATTATGAAATTGTATATCCCTTTTGAAAAACAAGTTAAGCACCATCCTTTTACACAACACTTAGGTTACTTGCAAACTCTTAGTGGGATAAAGGTCACCTAACCACTTTGAGGGAACTTGTGACTTGAGGTGAGAATACCATGTTTGTGGGATAAAGGTCACCTAACCACTCATGTAGTAAACTCACACGTGTGTGTAAGTAGGACGACTTGATTTATAAAATATATGAATGGATCACCTAAAATGTGTTTATAAAAGGTGTTGAGGTAAACATGCCGTTATAAACATAAGATGTTCAAACGATCCCATACCACTAGAAGTTGCAATAGGTTGCAATTGTCATTTATGACTACCTTGTTTGTTTAAATAATGGGATAAAGGTCCTAACCAATATTTAAATATAACGTTGGATTCTAAAATTTTGTTTATTAATAAGTCTATGAGACAAAAGGGTATTAATAAATGAAATATAATTATATCAACGATTACTAAAATGGAACTTTGTAAAATCTTGTAGATGGCCGACCACAACAATGCTAATAATGATGTACCAAACCAAAGCAACCAATCCTTAAGGGCGATTCTTCAAAGGGATCGTCTAACGCCTAACAACTTCATGGATTGGTACCGCAACTTGAGAATTGTTCTCAAGCAAGAGAAGCGGGCCTACATCCTTGATGATCCCATCCCCGATGAACCTAACGAGGAGGATATGGAGGCCTATAATGATTGGGTGAAGTATGTGGAAGACTCGTCCAAGTCTCTTGCCTTATGTTGGCAAGTATGACACCCGAACTCCAAAAGGAGTATGAGCTCCATGGAGCCTATGACATGATCACTCAGTTGCGGGAAACGTTCCAGCAACAAGCAAGAGTGGAGCGCTTTGAAACGGTTCGAGCGCTTCATGCATGTCGGATGGAGGAATCCCAATCAGTCTCATCTTATGTTTTAAGATGAAAAGCCACATCGACCGCCTTCAAAGGCTAAATTGTCCTGTCTCAAAAGAGTTGGCCACGGATTTGATCCTTAATGGCCTAACTAAAAGGTTTGAGGCATTCGTCATGAATTACAACATGAACGGATGGGACAAGAGCATAAATGAACTTCATTCGATGCTCAAATCAGCTGAGGCGGGAATGGGTAAAAGGGTTTTACCCGTTCTCACCATTAATGAAGGTAGGAGAAGGAGAAGGACTCTACCCCCTCCCAAGGCACTGTTGCCAAAGGAAAGGGGCACGTTTTGGGAAAGGGGAAGATGGTTGTTAGGGCGGAACCTCCAAAACCCAAGGAGAAGAAGCAAAAGGTTGCTGTGAACGACCCATGCTTCAAATGTGGTGAGATAGGGCATTGGATGAGAAATTGTCCAGTCTATCTCAAAGAGTTGAGAGAAAAGAGGGATGCGGGGCAAACCTCAGGTATAATATACATGATACATATAGAATTAAATGTTATTTCTTCTAACACATGGGTATTAGATACCGGATGTGGAACTCACATTTGCAATTTGTTGCAGGGGTTCAAAAGAAATGAGCATTATGAGAAAGGGGAAATAAGTCTCTTCATGGGCAATGGTGCAAAGGTTCATGTGGAAGCCCAAGGAGACTACATTTTGAAACTTCCAAATGGTTTGGAAGTTATTTTATGTAATGTATTATATGCTCCTAGTTTGACTAGGAACATAATTTCTGTTTCCCGTTTAAGACAATATGATTATGATTTCAAGTTTGTTGACAATGATATTCATGTTTCTTTAAATCATGTATTTTATTTTAAGGTATACCTTGTAATGGTATTTATGAATTGGTTCATGAAAACACAACATATGATAGCTCAATATACCAAGCAACCACCAAAAGACTCAAAAAGATTTGAGTGTGATACCTATCTTTGGCATTGTCGTCTTGGTCATATAAACAAGAAACGTATACAAACACTTCAAAAGAATGGTCTTTTAAACACAAATGAATGTGATTCATTTGATGTATGTGAATCTTGTTTACAAAAAAATTACTAAGGCACCCTTTAGTGGAACTAATGAAAGGGCAAAAGATTTATTAGGTATCATACATTCGGATGTATGTGGTCCTTTTAAGCCAATGACTAGGAATGGTGAAAGATACTTCATTACCTTTACCGATGATTATAGTCGCTGGGTACGTGTATTTATTAAGACACAAAGATGAAGCTTTTGAAATGTTCAAAATCTTCAAGAATGAAGTAGAAAATCAACTCAACAAATCAATTAAAGTTCTCCGCACCGATAGAGGTGGTGAATACCTAAATGATGTTTTTCAAGATCATCTTAGGAATTGTGTGATTGTCTCACAACTCACTCCACCTGGAACACCACAACATAATGGTGTGTCTGAGAGGAGGAATCGAACCTTATTGGATATGGTCCAATCTATGATGGCTAGAAGCACATTGCCTCTATCATTTTGGGGTTTCGCTTTGCTCTCCGCGGCTCGTATTCTAAATATGGCCCCAACCAAGAAGGTGGAAAGGACACCTTTTGAGATATGGCATGGAAGAGTTCCATCCTATCATACTTAAGGGTTTGGGTTGTGAGGCTTATGTTAAGACTCCCACCCCAAACAAATTAGAAGTCCGATCCACCAAGTGTATCTTTGTTGGATATCCTAGAGATTCTATGGGATATTATTTCTGATCCACTGGAACAAAAGGTGTTTGTTTCCAGAAAGGGTGAGTTCTTAGAAGCCAAGTTCCTTATGGAAGGAGCTAGTAGTAGAACAGTGGATCTTGAGGAGGAACTAGAACCACAGCC
Organism: Flaveria trinervia; assembly: GCA_025506515.1. Lineage (NCBI taxonomy): Eukaryota > Viridiplantae > Streptophyta > Magnoliopsida > Asterales > Asteraceae > Flaveria > Flaveria trinervia. Next base: position 25,085,908 of record CM046454.1, on the reverse strand, counting down.
TAATACACGTTTGGTTGAAACTAGCACTCAACATAAGGATGTTGAGGATGATCAAGCAGTTGATCAATACACACAAAACGTTTGCAGAAGTGATAGAACAAGTAATCCACCTGAAAGATATGGATTTTTATGGATGGATGCTACGTGGTTGACTCCGATGAACCAACCACATATCATGATGCAGTGTCCAATTTGGATTGTGACAAATGGCTTGAGGCCATGAACGTTGAGATGCAATCCATGTATGACAATCAAGTTTGGGAACTTGTTGTACCACCTCCTAATTCCAAAGTAGTTGGAAGTAAGTGGGTTTTCAAGAAGAAAACCGATATGCATGGAAACTTGGATACTTACAAAGCTAGACTTGTAGCAAAGGGTTTCACTCAAACTCAAGGGGTTGATTATGATGAAACCTTCTCACGTGTTGCAATGCTTAAGTCTATAAGGATATTGTTTGCCATAGCAGCTCATTATGATTATGAGATTTGGCAAATGGATGTCAAAACCGCTTCCCTAAATGGATATCTTGAGGAAGATGTCTATATGGTTCAGCCTGAAGGTTTTGTTGATCCAAAACATCCTAACAAAGTATGCAAGTTAAAGAAATCAATCTATGGATTGAAACAAGCATCGAGAAGTTGGAATCACCGTTTTGATGATGAAGTAAAGAAATTTGGCTTCATCAAAAACGCTGATGAGGCTTGTGTGTATAAAAAGGCTAGTGGGAGCACAATAACCTTCCTAGTATTGTATGTTGATGACATACTACTATTTGGAAATGACATTCCAACCATGGAAGGTGTAAAAACCTGGCTTGGAAGTTGTTTTTCCATCAAGGATCTTGGTGAAGCCGCTTATATTCTGGGAATAAAGATCTATAGGGATAGATCAAGGCGGCTGATTGGTTTGAATCAAAGTGCATACATTGACAAAATCTTGAAAAGGTTCAAGATGGAAAACTCTAAGAAAGGTACTGTACCTATTCAAAGAGGGACAATATTGAGTACAACTCAATGTCCAAGCTCAAGGAGGAGCAAAATAGGATGAAGGCAATCCCATATGCATCTGCTATAGGATCCATCATGTATGCAATGATATGCACTAGACCGGACGTGTCATGCGCTTTAAGCATGACAAGTAGATACCAGCAAAATCCTGGTGATAGTCATTGGATGGCTGTCAAGAACATTCTGAAATACCTAAGGAGGACTAAGGACATGTTCTTGATCTACGGGTCTGGTGAAGAGGAACTGGTTGTAAAAGGTTACACGGATGCGAGTTTCCAAAACGATCGAGATGATTCACGATCTCAATCAGGGTACATCTTTATTCTGAATGGGGGAGCTGTTTCTTGGAAAAGCTCAAAGCAAGAAGTCGTAGCGTTGTCCACTACAGAGTCAGAATACGTCGCCGCTTCAATGGCAGCACAGGAAGCTGCATGGCTGAAGAAATTCATAGCCGATCTAGGGGTTGTCCCTTCATTCAGGATCCCCTAGAGATCTTTTGTGACAACGAAGGTGCGATTGCTCAAATCAAGGAACCTCGTGCTCATCAAAAGACTCGGCACATTGAACGGAGATTCAACTACATAAGGATGAAGTTGAAAAGGGAAAGATATGTATTCGCAAAGTCCACACTGATAAAAACATTGCGGATCCACTCACAAAACTCCTTGAAAAGGCAAAGCATGAAGGTCATGCTTGTGCCATGGGACTTAGATATTCTAGTGACTGGGTTTAATGTTGTACTTTATATTTGGATATTGGAACTTATGTTATTTGACTTAATTACATGGTTATAATATTCATTTGTTCTTCTATTTTAGCATGTTTAAATCCGTGAATAAATAAGTTATTCTAAAGTTCGTAGTCGATCATACTTGTGGGAACAATTATGAATGTAAGACTATAATGAACTTGGATTGGTTGATATTCATAAGGTATGAATATAGAGCAAGAGGTTGCTAGCAAGGTTCATTGATATCTATGGGATATAGATATTGGACTGACCCGCACTCAATTATTTCTGCATGGAATCCTTGTGATTAGTCATAAGAAATATTGAGTAAAGGCGAATATCATAGTATCCTCAGACCTGAGATACATATTGGGTCTTGATATTCACCGAATATTATATTTTGACTTAGTTCTTTGCTGTCCTGAAATATTGGCAATACATAAGGCTGAGTTCGGGTATGATACGAAGTGATTGTGAGAGACGTATGTAGTCAAGATGGGATTTTTTCCTCTTATTCGTGAGAGTTAGATGTCTAAGGCCTATTAAAGTTAAATCATCAGAGAATGACAATTCTGTGTCTCTTGGATTTAACATGACATCTGAACAAAAGGATAAATGATTAGTTCACCTAAAACATATTCAAGTAAGGTACTTGAAAAGGATGATGTTATTGAATGGCACTTAGTCATATACATTAGGGGTAGCAAAACGTTGCTAGGCGTTATTTGCTGCTTGCATCAATCTACTGAATCTTGTGCAAGTGGGAGATTAAAAGATTTGATCTGCCCAAAATTCATATTAAATTGATGTGGCTAGTGTGATATGATCCAAGGTGGTCATACCCAATAACAAGCCAAACAAACACACCGAAAGAAAATTTATTTGTTGATAAGATCATACAAATAATAAGTGACACCAATTTAGAAAATTGGATTTTCTAAATTATTGCTTTTGTAGATGAACATTATTATATGTATTAATTTGTTCATGAGGGATTATTTGTTCATTGTTTAAATTAGTTAAAGAATGACAAATAACATATGTATTGTGTTATAAAATTAAAGTGGTTCAATTTTATAAAAAGGTTGATTTCTAGTGTATTACTTTAAAAGGATTATTTTGAATTTTTGGTGAGAAAAAGGGGGCCATTCGGCCGCCCCTTGGTGTATGCCTGGGAATGCTTTTATTGTTCCAAGCACATGCATAAGGATCCAATCAATTCATTTAACACATACACTCAACCTACACAAGAAACTCTCTCTCTCTCTCTCTCTTTCAAGTTTCGGATTGAACAAGAGAAGAAAATTTTTCAGCTTGAAGTTTTGTTCTTGGCTGAAAAACTTCACAAAGAAAAGGACTACAACTTGGTGTTCGATCCTAGCAAGAGAGGTGTTTTGCACGTGCTTGGGGTATTATCTTCTTGAGGATTGCTTGTTGGAATCTAGCCTTCAAGATCATCACCATCCTTATCTTAAGCTCGGGTTATATTGCTACAAAGGTTGTAGTTCCTGTTTTTGTTGTTTTACTCTTGTATGCATTATGTATAAAGATCCATGGTTGGGGTTATTATAAAAGGTTTTATAATCAGATCTTAATATGTTTTAAAATATTATTCCGCTGCGTTTTCATATAAATAATGTTGTATGAAGCTTTGATAAACATGTTAAAACCCCAACACTTTTATCGTTTTATATCAATTGTTCTTGTTTGAATTTGTCTAATTCTGAGCTATTCCGCTGCTATATCTGTTCAATCGATTAAACCAAGAGCTGAGATCCTAACAAATGGTATCAGAGCAGGTTAATCATTGATCGATCTAACAATTGATCATTGAAACTGTTCAATCGCTCTAAGTTTAATCGAATTAGCAAAATTCGCAAGGATCTGTTATAGAGATTGAGTGTGTATCGCTTCTGGCCATTTTATTTGAGGTTCTGTGTGGTTTTGAGCTAAATTTATTGTGATTTTACTTGAATCTGTCTGATTTTCACAATGACTACTTCTTCTAATGATCCTTTCAATACTGGATCCTTACCAAGCCTCCGATCTTGGTGAGGAATGAGTATACATTTGGCAGAAGAGATTGCTCCATCACCTGTCTGTCAATAGCTCGTTGTTGGACATCTGTGGTACATGGACCACATAAGCCAATGGTGAATGATCCGGAAACAAACCAGTTGTTCCAAAGAAGAAGGAGCAATACTCCGATGAGGACAAGAAGTTGTTTGAAATCGATGCAAAAGCCCATGGAATTTTGGCTATGGCTATTCCTAATGAGATTTACTCTGGGCTTCTGCATTGTGAGTCTGCTCATGACCTCTGGAATGCCATCAAAGAACAATTTGGTGGTACTGGAGGTTTTAGCAAACAACAGGGAAATCCTCGCCCAACAATATAAGACTTTCTCTCATAGAAGGGTGAGACTCTGACTCAACAATTTGAGCGGTTTTCATGTTAATCTCTGAATTGAAAATGGTTAAAATGAATATACCAGGAGTCAGATGAACCATAGATTTTTAAGATCACTGCCTGAGAGATGGAACACATATACCATTGTTCACGCTCAAATGCTGATGTTGATCGCCTATCTCTCATCCAACTTCATGGGAAACTGCTTACATTCGAGAGAGAGATAGAGCAGAAAAGGAAATTGGTTTCATCTGGCAAGCTCATGAGGATTTTGTCCAAGGGAACACTGCCCTGATTGGACATCAAGAGCCAGAATATGCGTCATCTGAAAGCCAGTATGATGAGCATATTGATTTCTCTACAAACACTTCTGAGCCTGCCTTTGTGAGTGTTGATAGTTATTCTGCTGGTAGTAATTGTGACAATCTTGTTTCATCATGGATGATCTCAAGGGGATTGCTGATGATGACTTAGAAGAGATGGATATTTTGAGCCAAATGGCCTTGATAAATATCAGATCTCAGAAGTTCTACAAAAGAACTGGAAGGAAATTCCCAGGACTCTCTGGCAAAACCAAAGTTGGTTTTGACAAGAGTAAGTGAAGTGCCATAAATGCCACAGGCTTGGGCACTTTGCAAGAGAATGTAGATCATCTGGATCTAACTCTCCTGCACCTTTTGTGACTTTCCCTGGCAATAGTCAACAAAACAGAGGGCAACAACTGTCAATTCTGGTTATCATCATCAACCACAATCTCCTGCATATTTTGTTCCACAGGGGCCAATGCCATATCCATACCCCTGCTATTACATGCCACAACCAGGCCAGGTTCAAGCATCCACTGCTCAGCAACCACATGCACTCCTGAGCCTCAACCATCCCAATCTCATCAACCTAATCAACTTCAACAACACAGCTTCTTCACACCAGGAGTTGTTGACTGGAGCAGTTTACCAGATGATGTGTCTGGTAATGAACAACTGTTCTCAGGTGCTGGTCAACATGGTGGTGAGCATCCTTTTGGAAATCTAGCTCTCATGGCTTTGGAATCCTCTGATGGATCATCCTCAAATACCACTTCAACACAGGTATCACAGGTATCCTCTGAGGCTAAGGCCAAATTATGTTCTGAAACTTGCATAGCAGCATTTGCCTCTATTAGAGAAGCAAATGTGGCTTTAATCAATAAAAATGTAGAGCTAGAACAAACAATTTCCAAAAATAAAGCTGAGTTTGAGTCTGTGCTAAAAGAGAAAACTGATGAGATTTACAAATTAAAATGCCAAATTTCTGATGATAAGGCTAGGGAGGATGTACTCTTAGAGAAGTACAAAGACCTCAAAGATACTCTTGCTGTAACCCAGGTAGAGTGTGATCGATGGGTACAATCTTGCAAGGGCTTTGAAATGCTTCTTAGTAAGCAAACAGCTTCTAATGTGAAGTTTGGAATTGTTATAATCACACTGCTCCTCCTACAGTTTTTGCTTCAAGAGCAGGAGCGGAATCTGATGGAGAAAGTAATGACCAATCCACCTCATCATGTGATTCACTACTTGATAAAGCATCATCAGTAGTTGAAGTCAGTAGTAATCCCTCTGTGAACCTATCAGCTGATATTGATGGTTCAACTGCTGACACTCACATGATCAATGAGTTGATCAACCCAAGTGTTATCCCTAGAAGTACTGAGGGTACTGGAGAGCAGGGGATAACATGGAGTTCAAATCCTAATGACTGACAGCACTGAAGAGAAGAAAACTGTCAGTAGGAAGGATTTGAAGCCTACTAAGGAAGTTGACAAGAAGGCAAAAAGTGCTTCTAAACTGCTGAAGAGCAAGTCTTCAGTAGTTTCATCTTCTTTAGTTGATGATCAACAGAAGATGAAGAAGAAACCATGTGAAATATGTGGTCTATTCAATCATCTCACAGATGATTGTTGGTACAAAAAGGGATCCAAACTCAAACAAAAGAGGAAAATTAAAGAAAATTGGCTAAAATGAAAACTGAGTTTGAGTCCAAGTTTGTACCAGCAGCATCAAATCCTGTTACTCCTATGACCAAAAAGAAATCTAAAAAGGAAGAGTGCAACAGGCAATAGCTGAGGTTGCTCAAAAGAAGATGGTGCAACATAAGAACTCATCATCAAACACCAATACCAATGTGTCTGAAGAGCTGAAAGCTCTCTCCCAGAATCAGACACAGCTGGTAATGATGGTTCAACATCTGTTGGGAAGAGTTAACCAACTTGATGGCCCTGTGTTGAAACCCCAGAAAAGGAGATCCAAGCCGAAGGATTCCTCTTCTACACCATCTCCTTCACCTCAAGCTATTGTGTCCAATAAACCTGTTAGTTTACCATCTGTTGATGAGACCAGGCCCAAAACCAAAAAGGTTTGGGTCTCCAAAACTAACTGATTATTTATTTATGCAGGTTTCTTCAACATGCCAAAGTAGCATCTGGTATGTAGACAGTGGGGGATCTATGCATATGACTGGGAACAACTCACTTCTTAATGACTACTCTCCAGGAAGGAAGGGATTTGTTTCTTTGGCAATGATGCAAGAGGTTACATCATCGGGAAGGGCTTTGTTTCCAATGGGGAAATAAAGTTTGATGATGTCAACCATGTGGAAAATGTCAAGTATAATCTTTTGAGTGTCAGTCAATTGTGTGACAAAGGCCATGTTGCCCTTTTCACAAGCCAGAACTGCGGGATTCTGTCATCCAAAGTTCTGAGTTTGATTGACAAGGTATTGGATGCTCACACTCTCCTGAAGGCAACAAGACAGGAAGAGTGTATGCCTTCGATCTTTCCAAGAAAATGATCTCAAAGGCCATCCTTGCCTATTTTCCAAGGCCTCTCCTCAAGAATCTAATCTATGGCATAGAAGGCTGGGACATGTTAATTTCAAGAACATGAATCAGCTGATACACCATAGTTAGTAAGTGGAATGCCTATGAAGGAGTTCAAGTGTGACAACAACTGCACATGCTTGTTGAAAGGAAAACAGCACAAGGTTTCATTTCCACCTATTGAAGAACCAAAGTCCACTGCCTGCTTACAATTCTTCACATGGATCTCTTTGGTCCTGTGAGAGTGATGAGCATGGCACAGAAAAAATACTGTCTGGTAAGTGTGGATGATTACTCCAGAAATTTGATCCTAAGGTGGATGCCAGGGTATCTTTTGTTTGTTATTCATCAACTTGCAAGGCATACAGAGTCTTCAACTGCAGAACAAAGATGGTTGAAGAGACTTTACATGTCAATTCAATGAATCTCCAAAGGACAAGATTCCACAAAGCCCTGTGGAGCTCTTTGATTTGGACATACTGCAATATGTTCCTTATCAATCTCCTGCTGTTGCTCCTGTCAACAGTTCACCACCTGGTGTTACTACTGAAGATGATGATGATAGTAGTAATCACCTCTTCAGGTTTAGTGATCAACTGCCTGAGTCCTCTAAACCTGATGCTCCTGTAGCTCCAGCCGCACCATCCACAACAAATGCTGATGAGATTTCTGCATCCTCAACTTCATTTGAGTTGCCACCATCTTCATGGTTTCAAGAATCTGCATCAACATCTGCTGCTGCTGAAGACCCTACAAATACTTGCACAGATTTGATTGTTTACCAAGAGCTGAAAAATCACACCAATATCTCAAATCCTTGGTGATATCAATGCTGGTGTCTCAACCAGAAGCCAGTTGTCCAATTTCTGCTTCTATGCTCTCTTCATCAGTCAGCTAGAGCCGAAGAACTATCATGTTGCTTTGAGGGACAATGGATGGGTTGAAGCCATGCAGCTTGAGCTTCTTCAGTTCAAGAACAGCAAGTGTGGGAGCTTGTTCCTCTACCCCCAGGTAAGTGTGCAATAGGCACTAAATGGGTGTTTAGGAATAAAACTGATGAAAATGGGCTAATTGTTAAGAACAAGGCCAGACTGGTTGTGCAGGGGTTTGCACAAGAAGAAGGTATTGATTATGATGAAACCTTTGCCCCTGTAGCCAGACTGGAGGCAATTAGATTGTTTTTAGCCTATGCTGCGCTCCACAATCTTAAAGTTTTCCAAATGGATGTCAAAAGTGCTTTTTATATGGTACAATAAAAGAAGAAGTTTATGTGTGTCAACCACCAGGCTTTGAGGATAATAAGCACCCAGAATGGGTATATAAGCTTGATAAAGCTCTTTATGGGTTGAAACAAGCACCTAGAGCTTGGTATGAGACCTTATCAAACTTTCTTCTACAGAATAATTTCACTAGAGGCTCCATAGATAAAACTTTATTTATTAAGAAGGTGGATCAGCATAAGCTACTTGTTCAATTTATGTTGATGATATTATATTTGCATCCTCTGATCCCCAATTGTGTGAGGATTTCCAAACCTTAATGCAACAGAAGTTTGAAATGAGTGCAATGGGAGAATTACAGTTCTTTCTAGGTTTGCAAATCAAACAAAAGCTGATGGAATTTTCATTCATCAGTCTAAATATACAAAAGATCTTTTGAATAAGTTTGATTTACAAAACTGTAAATCTTGTTCTACTCCCATGTGCAACACCACACAATTGGATGTTGATCAGAAAGGTAAAGGTGTTGATGAAACCCTTTACAGATGTATGATTGGTTCCTTGATGTATTTAACAGCTTCTAGACCAGATATTATGTTTGCTACATGTGTTTGTGCTAGATTTCAGGCTGCACCTAAGGAGTCTCATCTGATTGCAGTCAAGAGGATCTTTAGATATCTGCAAGGCACACAATCTCTAGGCTTATGGTATTCCACTGGACATTCTTGCAAATTAGTTGCTTTCTCTGATAGTGACTATGCAGGATGTAAGTTGACCAGGAAATCAACTTCTGGTGGATGCCAATTCCTAGGCAACTGTTTGATTTCTTGGCAGAGTAAGAAACAAACATCTGTTGCTACATCCACTGCTGAAGCCGAGTACATTGCTGCTGCAAGTTGTACATCCCAAATACTCTGGCTTCAGAATCAACTTTTGGATATGGCATTACAGAGACTAAGACTCCATTATTAATGGATAGTGCTTCAGCTCTTGCATTGTCAAAAATCCTATCCAGCACTCTAGGACCAAACATAGAAATTAGACATCATTTTATAAGAGATTGTTTTGAAAAGGGTCTAATTAATCCTATGTTTGTGCCTAGTGCTGATGAGCTTGCAGACATTTTTACTAAGCCTTTGGATAGTTCAACTTTCCACAACCTGGTGTTAAGGCTTGGTATGCTGCAGCTAGAATAAGTGACAACTACTGATGATCTCAGTAATTACTGATGATCATTGGTAACCATGTCACATATAAGTACTGATGAGTTATTTTACCCTCAGTAGTTTTTATAACTACGAAGGCTAAATGCTTTAAGTACTGTACTTTCTGTTCTACATACTGATGTAGTTACAACTACTGAAATCAGTAGAACAGATAAGTACTGATGTCCTATGAAACTACTGAAAACAGCTAAAAGCTGATGAGTAAGTGTTGAGGACAGTATGAAACAGCTGAAAGGCTATGAATTGACGACAACTACTGATGAGTACTCTCTCTTCAGTAGTTCACAAACTGCTGTTTCTTTATAAACAACTGAAGCAATACCATGTCTTCAGTAGTTTCACAACTACTGATGACTAACACCAAGTCTTCAGTTGTTTACAACAACTGATGGCAAAACCACGGTCTTCAGTAGTTTCACAACTACTGATGACTAATACCAAGTCCTCAGTTGTTTCAACGTCTGATAGTAAACACCATGTCTTCAGTTGTTTTATAACTGCTGACCACACCAATACCATCAGTCGTTTCAAACGTCTGAAAGTTAATACCACGTCATCAGTAGCTTCAAATACTGATGACTAACACCAAAACCTTCAGTCGTTTCATAACCCGTACCCTATATATACCTGATCCCTCTTTCAGAGTTTTTCATTCTTTCACGACCTAACTTTTCAAAAGCTCTCAAACCTCGACACAACTGTGTCGCGTACCTTACAAAATCGCCCTTCTGGACCAAATTTGAAAATGCTATAGATCTTATGGTCCAATCCCCACTAAAAACGGCTTTCCTTTTAAATCCAATCATTTATGCCGATTCGCTACGTCAGTCTGGATGAATGCGACCGTTAATGGAGAATCTATCCTTTCATCTATCAACTCGCATAAGGTGGTCATCTCTACTGCTACCATCCGCCAAATATTACTGTTAGATGATGCTGCCTACCCTGTTGGATATCCTAAGCGCCAACTTGATCTTTCCTTTGGACAACATGGATATCAGGGTGATCTTAGTGCTTCAACAATCCTGAAGAAACATTTTCCAGATGCTGAACGATTATTATTTCATATGGTAAATGTTTGCCTGGCTCCGAAGACTTCCTCTTGGGATCAACTGTCTTCCAGATGGCAACAGGTATTGTTCTCTATCCTTGAACAAGAACCACTAAACTTTTCTGAAATAATTTTTCTTGAACTCAAGGATATGGCCACAAAACCACTTTCTAACCGTTGGATACTATATCCTCGGTTTATAATGGCCATAATAGAGAATCAGCTTTCTGCTGAGGGACTAGTTGGTCTGGGAGTCCCTGCTTTGGCTGTATTGCCGGAGGTATACTCCGACACAACACTGACCAAACTCTCAAACAGGCTGCCAAGCTGCGCAAACCCACGCAGTTGGAACCCACAGCCTCCACCTCCAAATCCAAAGTCCCCTCCAAACCCACAAAGAAGAAGCCTAAGAAAGCTACTCAGGGAATTGAGTCCCCTGTGGATGCTCCTGCTGCACCAACGCAGGTTATCTCTGCTGGAAATAACCACCCAGTAGAGACTGTGACTCCACCAACTGAAGCCGCTCAGGTTTCCTCTCAAAAGGAACCTGAAGCAACCACTCAAAGGGAAGCCACAATGCTGGGATCCTCCTCACTTGAGGGGATTACCATTGAAGAGCACCACCTGTCCCGGGTGCACATGCTTCCACACCCTCTCCTGATGCAACCGCCCCTCAAAGCCCTACTATCATTGTTGCAAAAGTGCTGACGCAGTTGCATTCCTCACCCCCACCCAGACACCAATTACTACTGGGATAACCTCAACACCTGAGGGGGAGGATCACAATGCTTCTGTCAACCCACAGCACAGGGGTTATCATGTTCCATCTTCTAGTGTAGATAAGGAGGTGCGAACTTCTGGTGAGGCTGCCACTGCTCCTGACTCAGAAAATGACCAGGATGCAGTTGGTAACATCTCTAAGTCCTCACCAGTGGCAACAGCTGATGAAGGACATAGTCCTGAGGCTGGAAGTCCCCAGAACCAAGAACAAGGGGCACATGCTACAATTGATCTACACTCAAGGCATGTTCATTCTGACTTTGTCAGGAGGTCAGGTGATTCAGTCACAACTGATGATGACCTGAGCTTCTTCTATGATGTAGTTGCTCAAAACACCATTCTAGAGGATGAGGTTAGCAGACTCAAAGAGCTGCTGGCCAAGATGTCTCAGGATGCAAGTCCATCTGCCACCACAATACACCCACAGATGGCACCTTCTTCTGAAGGTCCCCTACACACTGAGCCAGTATATACTTCCAAGCCACAGCCTCTGCTTTCGGCACTGATTCTCAGGAACAGAACCATCCTGATCAATCAGTTGCTACCTTTCAAAATTCCCTACCTCTCATCACTCCCATGATCACAGATATAGTGATCAAAGCCATTGATGAGAGGCTTCCTACAATAATACCACCCTTGGTGGAGGAGTTGGTGACTAAATCTCTTTCTACTGCTCAAACCCTTGCACCCAATGCAACCAAAAAGGGGGAGAGTCAGTTAGTTAAAGGAAAAAGGAAGAGGATAGATGGGGAGAAGGCGAAAGAATCTGAGGTTGTAAATGAGAAGGAGAAGGAGAGTGTGAAGGGAGCTGAAGTGAATGAAAGTCAAAAAGACTTTCATGTCACATATCAAAAGAGAAAAGGAGAGTCTGAGAAGGAGAAGGAGCTGAAGGATATGGTGAAAGAAGCTGACGCCAACCATAACCGTTCAATGGATAAAATCATTGAGCAGTTGTATAGGCAGGGTTTTGACATCAAACAACTAGACTCCGAGATCAGAAGGATGGAAACAGAGGAGATCAATTCAAGATGGGCTAGCTATGATGCCTTAGAAAGAGAAAGGCTGGAGATAATGATCAGATTTATAGCTAAATACTTGGGAAGATCTCTAATGGAAATAAGGGCCTGGACCAGGGACAACATCTTGGCAATAACCACCAAGATTTGTTCGTCTGAAGAATACTCCAAAGTTTAGTGATTGAGGTATGAATGAAGCTGGGGTGGGAATCGAAAAGAACTGACAAAATTTACCAAAGCCTCCCTTACAGCCAAAATGCTAAAACAGTCTGAAAAGCCTCAATCCTCAAAATCACTATCTCCACAACCCACTAAAACAACTCCTTTACCCTCTAAACCAACCATCCAACCCACAAAACCAAATCCTTTACCTCTAAAACCCATTGCCAGTGATGTACCTAGCCAAAAGAAAAGAAAGGTACTGAGGCCTGATGAAGATGAAGAGGAGGATGAAGACAGACTGCCACTCTCTGCAGTCATTACTTTGCCTAAGGCTAAACCAATGTCCATCACTCCTGCTTCTCAAATGCATGATGTAATGATAAAGATTGAAGAGGAACAGATGCAAAAACATGAGAGGAAATGCTGAAAAGCATTGACAAAGCATATGCTACATCCTCTTCAATGATCAGCATGAAGAAAGAAGTATTAAGATTGTACACCCTTGCTAATACCTTTCAATACAAAGGGAAAGAGTAAGGTTATGCCTGATCCTAGGGTGGCACACCGGATTGTCAAGAAAGAAATTCCTTCAAGATACAAGGGCCAAGTGAAGAGAGTTGTCGACGAAGACATCACTGTGGTGCTTGTAGTGTCCCCTTGGGAAATTGTTGAAGAGTTCAAGAAAGCCTATGAAGCCAAACAACCACCTCAAAAGATGTTAGAGAACAAAATTATAAAGAAGGGATTGGTTTACAAACGACTTGAAAACTTCAAACAAGAAGAGCTCAACCTGCTCTTAGAAGGAACTCATCCAGATGAGTTTGCTTATAGACAAATAACCATGGTTGAGCTCAAGAATGGAAAACAGGCCAAGTACATATCTGAAGTGTATGGCCGAGAAGGATTATTTGATGGTGTGCCCGAGGTGCTGACAATGGATGAGCAAATCATGTTTTTAAGGGCTTACACCAGGGAATCATATAGGCTGATACACGGGAAGTAGATCTCATGGTTGGGGCAACAGCTCGGTGTCCAAGTCCCCAATACAGAGCTCCCAACCATATCATGCCAAACAGATCATCAGAGACTTCTTCCCAGGCCGGTGCTGAAAAAGGGTCACTTCTCATCTGATCAAGAGGATTAAGAGACCAATCTATCTGCCAAAATAAGTGGGACTCGTCAATAACTTAGAGGTTTTGGCTGCATTGGTTCAGGGGGAGTTTGTTGGACCAAAAGAACCAATGAGCCTGATCAGAGAAACCTCTAAGTCCCACAAGACATCACAACAGCTGAAGAAGACCTGATCAGCTGTTCACAAAGTCTGAAGAATACAACTGCTGAAGTACGTCTGAAGTACTGAAGACAAAGACTGAGACAACAGCTGAAGATCTAAAGTCTGAAGACTTCAACAAGTACTGAAGACAAAGACTGAAGATCAACAGCTGAAGACAAAGTCTGATGTTCAAGTACTGAAGACATCAGCTGATGTTAACAGCTGATGACAACAGCTGAAGAGGGCTTCTTCAGTTGTTGTGATGGTTTTTCTTCTTCAGTAGTTTTCTTTTCCTTTCAGTAGTTTGTTATTTTTCTTTTCAGTACTTGTAAACAACTGAAGAGGTTGTTCTTCAGTTGTTGTAGTTTCAGTAGTTTTATGTTTTTCAGTAGTTGTAAATGAGATGTTTAACACTTAGGAACATTTGTAAGAAGATGTCAGTTGTTGACATCTTCAGTAGTTGTTAAACATCAGTAGTTATAAAACGGTTACATGTCACTTTCAGGTGACATCAGTCTACGTCATTCTTTCCTTTATAAGGAAAGATGACTCACATGTAATCGTGCTTTGAGGCCGACAATCTTAATGCAATATTCCTTTTGTCGGATATTTCTCTCTCTATAACAAAATTCTTTTATCGTTTTATATCAATTGTTCTTGTTTGAATTTGTCTAATTCTGAGCTATTCCGCTGCTATATCTGTTCAATCGATTAAACCAAGAGCTGAGATCCTAACAAATAACTATTTGAAAAATAAGTTATTTGACAAGTAAGTTCATAATGTTTTAAAATAATCTAAATTTTTACAATAATATAGTTATAATAATTAAATCTTATAAATGACTAATTATGTTTTATAACCTTTTTATGCTTAAAAATAACTAAATTTAGAATTATAATTTAAACCTTTAAAATTAATTTAATAATTTCTAAAATGTTGAAGTTAACAAAATAATTTATATTTTGATTTATTAATATAATGATATTTTTCTGAATTAAAGAATGTAAGAAAAATAATTAAAGTCTCCTGCATGCATGCACAAGTGCATTGAACAAGAATGCTTCGGAAGTTTCACACAAGCAATAGCAATATTCTAAGTGTAAAATCTTCCGAAGCCAATACCAATTTCTTCTGAAGCCGAAGATGAAGTCTTCCGAAGCTTCAGAGACAAAGTGTTCCGTAGCCAACAACTTGAAGACAGATTTCTTCGAAAGACTTTCAGTATACTTGCTTTGTCTAATGTACTTTACATAAAGATGGACCACCTTTCCGCTACAACTCTTTAAAGTCACCAACTTGCATGAGTTGGTGAAAAGGTCCATTCTTTTAGTAACTATACATTGAGGTCTTGAGTCTGTAACTTTCTACTTCATGTACTTTACCTTATTGTAATACATTAGGATGTGAGCTATGGCATGTCATAGTCACAAGTCAAAAGGCAATCTGCCTTTTGACACTACAACTAATTTTGTTTGTGTCTAGTCAATTGTATCGAGCTGGCCTTCAAAGTATGGCAAGTTGTAGGATGTGGTATATGTATCTCAAGTACTTGTAACTTTCCTTAATGCTTTGTAACACTTGTAATAGAACTTGAGAAGACAATATACTGCAATCTTGAAAACCATATCCTTGTGTGTTTTGCTATCTTCTTATGTCTCTTATTTACTTGTGTTCTTCATATCATTTCTTGTGGTTAATCAAGTCTCATTATTTGATTAGTAAAGTTAATCTCCTCATTATGTTGTTTTGTTGTAAGTGACCACCCTTCACCGGTCCTGCATGTGGTATCAGAGCATTCCAGTCTCTGGATATAAGTTTTCACCATCTTTAAATCCCTCACACATACAAAATACTTAACTTATCAAATGGCAGCCATTTCCAAAACTGATATGCAAACTGGAACCATGAACAAGTCCCCACTGATCACTGTTGATGAGTTTGACACCTAGTACCAAAGAATGGAAGGTTTCATCAGGTCTCTAGACTTAAGAATGTGGGAGTCTGTTGAAATGGACCTTACATACCAAGAACCCCACTGCTACTGGTGGTGGTATCATCCCCAAGGCTATGGCTAACTACTCAGATGAAGATAGAAAGAGAGTAGAGATTGACTAGAAGGTCATGACAGCCCTTCAGACTGATCTTCTAAACTCTATGTATAGAGGTTTCAAGAAAAGCAAAACAACTAATAAGCTCTGGGATGCATTGAAACTGATGTATGAGGGTTCCTGAAGTAGCAGTTTGAAATTTTCACCTTTAAAACAGGTGAGACCATGAGTCAACAATACTTCAGGTATGTTGAGATTGTGGATACCGTAGTTGATGGAGGAGTTGCTCTTGAAAACAGAGACATTGTAAGGAAGGTCATGTCCTCACTTCCTAGGCAATGGACACACTATTGTGTGGTTATCAAAAGACCTGAGAACGTGAAAACTCTAACTCTGACAAAGATATATGAGATTCTTAGTCGCTACTAGATGGAGATGAACATGCAAGGTTCATCTGGAAACTCCAACAATCAAATAGGTTCAGCCCTTCATGTGGTTGAAAAGGGATAGTATAGAACCCAACATCATCTCTTCTGCTACCCTGATGTTGGACCAAAAGAACCAATGAGCCAAGATCAGAAAACCTCTAAGTCCCACATGGTATCACAACCACTGCTAAAAGCCTCATCAGTAGTTTGACAAGTGCTGAAGACTTCAACAGCTGAAGATCAAGTGCTGAAGACCTCAACAGCTGAAGAACCAAAGTGCTGAAGTACAACAGCTGAAGAACACAAGTGCTGAAGCTGAAAGACCAAAGTACTGAAGTACAACAGCTGAAGAGTTTACAAGTGCTGAAGATCAACAACTGATGTACAAGGTCTGAAGACAAAGACTGAAGGCATCAGCTGATGATATCTACTGAAGTCATCAGCTGATGAAACACCTGAAGGTCAAAGTCTGAAGATCAAGTACTGAAGCCTCAGTAGTTTGTCACAACTGCTGAAGAGTACTTCTTCAGTAGTTGTGATATCAGTTTTATATTTTATGTTTCAGTAGTTTTGTAAAACGACTGAAGAGCTTGTTCTTCAGTCATTGTAGTTTCAGTAGTTTTATATTTTGTACTTAACATGCTCATATGTTCTCAGTAGTTGTGAACATTTCAGTAGTTTGTTAAGAATTAGTTATTTTGTATTAGATCTGCCAGTTGTCACTTTCCGTGATAACAGCAGTGATTGTTGCCCTCTATATAAGGAGTGACAACTCATTGTAACGATTATGAATGAGATGAATGAATTCAATAAACGAATGATTTGATTAGAAATATTCTTCATCCATAAACATTCCTTGAAATCAGAAATATATATTCTCTCCCTATAACCGTATGCGCTTTTAATGCTTACAAATATCAATTGCTTGCTACAATTTGTCTAATTCTTGTTTGTATTCCGCTGCTTTGTATCCTAATACATCAAACTTGTGATCGCTGATCCTGTCAAATGGTATCAGAGCAGGTTCATCATTGATCGATCTAATAATTGATCATTGAAACTGCTATTCAAGATCTAAGTTTGATTGAATTAGCTTTTGTTTTTGCAAGAAACGGTTATAGAGATTGA
Source organism: Flaveria trinervia (assembly GCA_025506515.1). Classification (NCBI taxonomy): domain Eukaryota; kingdom Viridiplantae; phylum Streptophyta; class Magnoliopsida; order Asterales; family Asteraceae; genus Flaveria; species Flaveria trinervia. The sequence continues at coordinate 25,068,575 of CM046454.1, read as the reverse complement.
ATTTTCTGTATTTCTGCTCATTCATCCTGAGATCTTTTCTTGGTTCTCATTGAGTTTGTTGTGGTCTGTCTAAAACTTTTAAAAGCTTGAATTAAATTGTTTTTGAACTGAAAATGACTACTCCTTCCAATGATCCTCACAATACTGGTTCCTCAACCAAGCCACCTATGCTGGTTAGGAATGAGTATAACATATGGCAAAGACGTATGCTCCATCACCTGTCTGTTAACAGCGCAGGGTGTTGGAGATCAGTAGTACATGGTCCACACAAGCCTATGGTGAATAACCCGGAAACCAATCAAATGGTTCCGAAGAGGAGGGCAATACTCAGATAAGGATAAGAAGTTGCTTGAAATTAATGCAAAAGCCCATGGAATTCTGGCCATGGCACTGCCCAATGAAATCTATTCTGGGCTAATGCATCATGAAACTGCCCATGACCTCTGGAATGCCTTGAAAGAACAATTTGGAGGAACAGATGAGGTCTTGGCAAATATAGAGAAATTCTTGCCCAACAATATGAGACATTCTCTCATAGAAAGGGTGAGACACTGACTCAACAATATGAGCGGTTCTCTTGTTTGATCTCTGAACTAAAAATGGTCAACTTGAATACACCAATATTCAGATGAATAACAGATTTCTCAGATCACTACCTGAGAGATGGGACACATATACTATTGTCCTACGCTCCAGTGCAAGTTTGGACAAACTATCTCTCACCCAACTCCATGGGAAACTGCTCACTTTTGAGAGAGAGATAGAACAGAAGAGAAAGTTGTCTTCATCTGAAAGCTCACTGAAGACTTTGTACAAGGCAACACTACCTTGGTGGGTCATGAGTCAGAATATGCTTCATCTGAATGCCAGTATGATGAGCATATTAATTTCTCTTCAAGCACTTCTGATTCTGCATTTGTGAGTATTGATGGTCAGTTTACTGGGAGTAATAATGACAATCTATGTTTCATTATGGATGATCTCAAGGGGATTGCTGATGATGACTTAGAAGAGATGGATATTTTGAGCCAAATGGCCTTGATAAATATCAGATCTCAGAAGTTCTACAAAAGAACTGGAAGAAAATTCCCAGGACTCTCTGGCAAAACCAAAGTTGGTTTTGACAAGAGCAAGTTGAGGTGTCACAAATGCCAAAGGCTTGGACACTTTGCAAGAGAGTGTAGATCAACTGGATCTAACTCCACTGCACCCTTTGTGACTTTTCCTGGCAATAGTCAACAACACAGAGGGCAACATCCTGTCACCTCTAGTCATCATCCTCAACAACAATCTCCGGCATATTTTGTTCCTCAGGGTCAAATGCCATATCCGTACCCTTGTTATTACATACCACAGTCAAATCAAGTTCAAGTTCCTATGACACCACAACCTCATGCACTACCAGAACCTCAGCCTTCCCAATCTCATCAACAACCTCAATCTCAACAACACAGCTTCTTCACCCCAGGAGTTGTTGACTGGAGCAGTTTACCAGATGACTTGTCTGGTCATGATCAACTGTTCTCAGGTGCTGGTCAACATGGTGGTGACAGTGCCTTTGGGAATCTAGCTCTTATGGCTTTGGAGTCTGCTGATACTTCATTTTCCAATGCCTCTACACCTCAGGTATCACATGTATCCTCTGAGGCAAAAGCCAAATTATGTTCTGAACCATGCATAGCAGCATTTGCTTCCATTAGAGAAGCAAATGTAGCTCTAATTATAAGAACATTGAGCTAGAACAATAATTTCCAAAAACAAAGCTGAGTTTGAGTTGTGCTCAAAGATAAAAATTATGAGATTTATAAACTGAATTGCCAAATAATTGATGATAAGGCTAGAGAAGAAGTACTTCTAGAGAAGTATAAAGATCTCAAAGAAACCCTTGCAGTTAGCCAGGTCGAGTGTGATAGATGGGTACAATCATGCAAGGTTTTGAAATGCTTCTTAGTAAGGTCTACTTCAAATGTGAAGTTTGGAATTGGTTACAATCACACTGCTCCACCTACAGATTTTACACCAAGAGCAGAGGTAGAATCTGATGGTGAGAGTGATAACCAATCCATCACATCATGTGATCTACCTTCTGATACAGCACAATCAGAAGTAGCAGTCAGCATCAAGCCCTCTTTGAACCTATCAGCTGATGTTGATGGTTCAAATGCTGACATTCACATGATTAATGAGTTGATCAACTCAGGAGTTAATCTTGAAGGTCCTGAAAGGACTAGAGAGCAGGATTTAACACCTGAAGTTCAAACTTCAACTGCTGTCAGTACTGAAGAGAAGAAAACTGGCAGTAGAAAGAGTTTGAAGACTACTAAAGAGGTAGTCAAGAAAGCAACCAATGCTTCCAAAGCATTGAAGAACAAGTCTTCTGTTGCTTCACCCTCTTTAGTTGATGATCAACCTAAGATGAAGAAGAAACCATGTGAAGTATGTGGTTTGTTCAATCATCTTACAGATGATTGTTGGTACAAAAGAGGTTCCAAACTCAAAAAAAAGAAGAAATTAATGAGAAAATGGTAAAAATGAAAACTGAGTTTGAGACCACATTTGTATCAGCAACATCAAATCCTGTACCCTTAAGTCCTTAAAGAAATCCAAAAAGGAAGGGGTTAAACAGGTGACAGCTGAGGGTGCTCAGAAGAAGAAGGTGCAACATAGGAACTTATCAAACTCCACTAGCAATGTATCTAATGAGCTGAAAGCTTTATCACAAAATCAGACACAGCTGGTGATGATGGTACAACATCTGTTGGGTAGAGTTAACCAACTAGATTCTCCTATGTTGAAACCACAGAAAAGGAGGTCCAAGCCAAAGGACTCCTCTTCTACACCATCTTCTTCCTCTCAGGCTGTTGTTTCAAATAAACCTGTTAGTTTACCATCTACTGATGAGACCAGGCCGAAAACCAAAAAGGTTTGGGTCTCTAAAACTAACTGATTGTTTATTATTGCAGGGTTCTTCAACATGCCAAAGTAGCATCTGGTATGTAGACAGTGGGGGATCTATGCACATGACTGGGAACAGCTCTCTTCTTCATGACTACTCTCAAGGAAAGAGGGGATTTGTCTTTTTGGCAATGATGCTAGGGGTTACATCATCGGTAAGGGCTTTGTCTCCAATGGAGAATCAAATTTGATGATGTTAATCATGTGGAAAATCTCAAGTACAATCTCTTGAGTGTCAGTCAAAGTGTGATAAAGGCCATGTTGCCCTTTTCACCTGTCAAAACTGTAGGATTCTGTCATCCAAAGTTTTGCACTTGATTGACAAGGTGTTGGATGATCACACTCTCCTGAAAGCCAACAGGACAGGAAGAGTGTATGCCTTAGATCTCTCTAAGAAGATAGATCTCAAAGGCAATCCTTGCCTATTTTCCAAAGCCTCTTCTCAAGAATCTAAACTGTGGCACAGGAGGCTTGGTCATGTTAATCTCAAAAACATGAATCGGCTTAGCCACATAGTTTAGTCAGAGGCTTACCAATAAAGGAGTTCCACTGTGATGAAACCTGCACTGCTTGTTTAAAAGGAAAACAACACAAAGTCTCATTCCCTCCTATTGAAGTGTAAGTCCACTGCCTGCTTGCAATTACTGCATATGGATCTATTTGGTCCTGTGAGAGTAATGAGCATGGCAAAGAAGAAATACTATCTGGTAATTGTGGATGATTACTCCAGATTTGTATGGACTTTCTTTCCACACTCAAAGGATGAGGCTACTCAGAAGATTATTCACTTTGTGCTCTACATTGAGAAGCAGTATTCCCTTCCAGTCAAGTGTATTAGGAGTGATAATGGAACTGAGTTCAGAAATCATACACTTGATGATTCTATCTTTCAAAGGGAATCAAAAGGCAGTTCAGCATTCCAAGGACTCCAGAACAAAATGGAGTAGTGGAGAGAAAGAACAGGACCCTCATTGAAGCTGCAAGGTCCATGCTGGCTGACTCAGGTTTGCCACTGACCTTTTGGGCTGAAGCTGTCAACACAGCTTTATGTGCAAAATAGAGTTTTAGTAAATCAGAGGTTGATGAAGACTCCATATGAAGTTCTCCATCATTTACTCCTCTGATTTCATTTTTCAAAGCATTTGGGTGTCCCTGTTTCATTCTCAACACAAAGGATCAACTCCATAAATTTGATCCTAAGGTGGATGCAGGGTACTTTGTTGGTTATTCATCTACTTGCAAGGCATACAGAGTCTTCAACTGCAGAACAAAGATGGTTGAAGAAACTCTACATGTTAAGTTAATGAATCTCCAAAGGACAAGATTCCACAAAGTCTGTCCTGTGGAGTTATTTGATTTGGACATACTGCAATATGTTCCTTATCAAACTCCTGCTGTTGCTCCTGTCAACAGTTCACCACCTGGTGGTACTGCTGATGATGATGATGATTGCAGTACTCACCTCTTCAACTTTAGTGATCAGCTGCTTGACTCAGCTAGACTGATGTTCCTGTAGCTCCAGTAGCAACATCCACAACAAATGCTGATGAGATTTCTTCGAATTCAACTTCCTTTGAATTACCATCCACTGATTGGTTTCAAGTAAATGATTCACCATCACCATCTGTTGCTGCTGAACCGGCTACAAACACTTGCACAGATCTCATTGTGTATCAAGATCTGAAGAATCACCCTATGTCTCAAATCATTGGTGATATCACTGCTGGAGTATCAACAAGAAGTCAATTGTCAAATTTCTGCTTCTATGCTCTCTTCATCAGTCAGCAAGAGCCAAAGAAATCACATTGCTTTAAAGGACAATGGATGGGTTGATGCCATGCAGCTTGAGCTTCTTCAGTTCAAGAAACAGCAAGTGTGGGAACTGGTTCCTCTACCTCCAGGTAAGTGTGCAATAGGCACTAAATGGGTGTTTAGGAACAAAACTGATGAAAATGGGCTTATTGTTAAGAACGAGGCCAGATGGTTGTTCAGGGGTTTGCACAAGAAGAAGGTATTGATTATGATGAAACCTTTGCCCCTGTAGCCAGACTGGAAGCAATTCGATTGTTTTTAGCTTATGCTGCTTATCAAAACCTTAAAGTTTTTCAAATGGATGTCAAAAGTGCATTTTTGTATGGAAAAATTAAAGAAGAGGTTTATGTATGTCAACCTCCAGGCTTTGAGGACAATAAACCATCCTAATTGGGTGTATAAGCTTGATAAAGCTCTTTATGGGTTAAAACAAGCTCCAGAGCCTGGTATGAGACATTATCAAACTTTCTTCTGGAAAACAATTTCACTAGAGGCTCCATAGATAAGACTTTATTCATTAAGAAAGCTGGGCAGCATAATCTACTTGTTCAAATTTATGTAGATGATATCATTTTTGCATCCTCTGATCCAAAGTTGTGTGATGCCTTTACAAAGTTGATGCAACAGAAGTTTGAAATGAGTGCCATGGGAGAATTACAGTTCTTTCTGGGGTTGCAAATCAAACAAAAGGCTGATGGAATTTTTATTCATCAGTCCAAATATACAAAAGATCTTTTGCAAAAGTTTGATTTACAAAACTGTAAGTCTTGTTCTACTCCCATGAGCAGCACCACACAACTGGACACAGATCAGAAAGGTAAAGTGGTTGATGAAACACTTTACAGATGTATGATTGGGTCCTTGATGTATTTAACAGCTTCTAGACCAGATATTATGTTTGCTACATGTGTTTGTGCTAGATTTCAGGCTGCACCTAAAGAGTCTCATCTGATTGCAGTCAAGAGGATCTTTAGATATCTGCAAGGCACTCCATCTCTAGGTTTATGGTATTCTACCGGACAATCTGGTAAATTAGTTGCTTTTTCTGACAGTGACTATGCAGGGTGTAAGTTGACCAGGAAATCAACTTCTGGTGGATGTCAATTCCTAGGCAACTGCTTGATTTCTTGGCAGAGCAAGAAACAGACCTCAGTTGCTACATCCAATGCTGAAGCAGAGTACATTGCTGCTGCAAGTTGTACATCTCAGGTACTCTGGCTTCAAAACCAACTTTTGGATTATGGCATTACAGGGACTAAGACTCCATGTTAATGGATAGTGCTTCAGCTCTTTGCATTGTCAAAAATCCAGTCCAGCACTCTAGGACCAAAATATAGAGATCAGACATCATTTTATAAGGGATTGTTTTGAAAAAGGTCTGATTGATCCTAAGTTTGTGCCTAGTGCTGATGAGCTTGCAGACATTTTTACTAAGCCTTTGGATAGTTCAACTTTCCAAAACTGGTGTTAAGGCTTGGTATGTGCAGCTAGCTAGATAAGTGACAACACTGATGATCTTAGTAATTCATACTGATGATCATGAGTACCTATGTCACATATAAGTACTGGTGAGCTCTTTTAACCTCAGTAGTTTTATAACTACTGAAGGCTAAATGTCTCACAAGTACTAAGTACTTCATCTGTTCTAAACTACTGATGTAGTTACAACTACTGATGCAGTTACAACTACTGCAATCAGTAAAACAGATAAGTACTGATGTCCTATGAAAGAACTGAAATCAGCCAAAAGACTGATGAATGTGTTGAGGACAGTTTGAAACAGCTGAAAAGCTAAGAATTGACGAAAACAGCTGAAGAGAACTTTCTCTTCAGTCGTTTGTACAACTGCTGTTTCATTTGAAACAACTGAAGCAAAACCACGTCTTCAGTAGTTTTATAACTACTGATGACTAATACCAAGTCTTCAGTTGTTTACAACAGCTGATGACAAAACCACTGTCTTCAGTAGTTTCATAACTACTGATGACAAACACCAAGTCCTCATTTGTTTCAATCATCTGAAGTCAAAACCACGGTCTTCAGTAGTTTTCTAAACTACTGATGCCTAACACTACGACTTCAGCTGTTTCAACGTCTGAAAGGGTAATACCATGTCAACGGTCGTTTAAAACTACCGATGACTAACACACCATTCCTTCAGTCGTTTCCTTACCCGTACCCTATATATATCCCTAACCTTAGCTCTCATGCTTCATCTTCTTCAAACCTAACGTTCCTCTCCAAAACTTCCCTCTTCTCAATGGCGTCTATGCAATTAAACCGCGACACAACTGCGTTGCCTACCTCACTAAATCGTCCATCTGGGACTAAGTTCGATACTGCTATCGATCTTATGGTTCAGTCCCAATACAACACGGCATTTCTTCTGAATCCCATTTTACATGCCGAATCCTTGCACCAATTTTGGATGAACGTTACTGTTACCACTGGGGAGAACAACACACCATCCCTCCGGTCGGTCGTCAACACCAAAGAAGTAGTCATCACTCCTGCAATAATCCGCCAATTCTTCAACTGAATGATGCTACTTCTCCTGCTGGATATCCGAAGGGCACCATAGATCTATCCTTTGCTCAACATGGATATCAAGGCGATCTCAGTGCCTCCCACTCATGAAGAAACACTTTAATGACGCTGAGCGCCTGATCTTTCACATGGTGAATGTATGTTTGGCCCCTAAGACGTCGTCTTGGGATCAAATGTCCACCAAATGGCAGCAGGTATGTAATTCTATTCTTGAGCAACAACCACTTAATTTTTCTGAAATAATATTTTTAGAGCTCAAGGATATGGCTCAAAAACAACAACTGCCAACCGTTGGATACTATATCCCCGGTTCATCATGGCCATTATTACAGACCAGCTTAATGCTGAGGGACTTGTTGGCTTGGGAGTCCCTGCTACGGCTGTTCTGCCGGAAGTATACTCCCGGCACAACTCTGACCGGACACTCAAAATGGCTGCCAAGCTGCGCAAACCCACGCAGCTGGAACCCACAGCCACCACCTCCAAATCCAAAGTCCCCACCAAACCCACTAAAAAGAAACCCAAAATGGCTACTCAGGGAATTGAGTCCCCTCAGGATGCCCCTACAACACAAACGCAGGATATATCCACTAGTCCAAACCCCCTAGTGGATACAATGACTCCTCCAGCCACAGCCGCTCAGGCTTCCTCTCAACAGGAGCCTGCAGCAACCACACAAGGGGTACCTACTTATCTGAGATCTTCCTCACATTGAGATTTCCATGAAGAGCACCAACCTCCCCAGGTGCACACTGCTTCTATCCCTCACCCCAAACAAACGCTCCTCACAGCCCAACTTTAATAGTTGCACAAGTGCTGACTCAATTGCACTCCTCACCCCCTCCCTAGAAACCACTACTACTGGGAATACCTCTACAATTGAGGGGGAGGAACACAGTGCACTTGAGAACCCACAGCACAGGGGTTTCCCACTTCTATCTCCTGGTGTAGACAAGGAGCTTAGAATATCTGGTGAGGCTGCCACCTCCTCTGACTCAGCACATGACCAGAGTGAGGCTGGTAACATTGCTAAGACCTCACTAGAGGCAACAGCTGATGATGGACATTGTCCTGAGGCTGGAAGTCCCCAGTACCAAGCACAAGGGGCACATGTACCAACGGTCTACACCCAGTGCATGTAAATCCTGCTCTAAGCAGGAGGTCAGCTGATTCAGCTTCGGCTGATGATGACCTGGGCTTTTTCTATGATGTTCTTGCCCAGAACACAATCCTTGAAGAGAAAGTCAGTAGGCTGCAAAACCTACTTGACCAACTCTCACAAGGAGAAAGACCATCTGCCTCTATCCACCCACAGATGGCACCTTCACTTGAAGGTTTCCCAACACCAAGCCACTCCAAAATCAACCACCTGCCTCTGCTTCAGGCCTACTTCTCAGGAACAGAACCCTCCTGAGCAAATAGGTCCGTACTCCAAAATTCCCTCCCTCTCATCACACCCATAATCACTGATATAGTGATCAAAGCCATTGATGAGAGGCTTTCCTCAACATTACAGCCCTTGGTTGATGCTGCTGTCCAAAGGCTCTTTCTGCGGTACAAACCCTTTCCTCCAATGCAACCAAAAAGGGGGAGAGTACTGCAGTGAAAGAAAAGAAGAGGAAAAGATCCGAGGAAAAGAAGGAAGCGAAGCAAGCCCAAAAGGAGGAGAAAGAACAGCAACCAATGCTCACCTACAAGCGGAAGAAAGGTGCTGATGAGCACATTGCTGAAGATAAGCCTTGGAGCTACTGATAAAAGAGGCTGATGCCGAACACAGCAGATCAATGGACAACATCATTGATCAGTTGTTTAGGCAAGGCCATGACACCAACAACTTGACTCTGAGATTCGACGACTAGAGATTGAAGAAATCCAGAATAGATGGGCAAGTTATGAAGTGTTAGAAAGAGAAAGGCTTGAAATCATGATAAGATTTATTGCAAAATATCTTGGAAGATCAATGATTGAAATCAAAGCTTGGTCCAGGGACAGTATCTTGGCAATTACCACCAAGATCTGTTCGTCTGAAGCATACACTAAGGGGCTCGTTATTGAAGCTTGAATGAGCGGGTGCTGGGAGCAGGACTGAGCTAGCCAAGCAATCAAAAGCCACACTCACCTCAAGATGCTAGCACAGCCTGTCAACATTCCCACACCAAAACCACCCAAAACACAACCCACCAAACCAACTCCTTACCCTCAACCCATAGCCGATGATATACCCTTGAAGAAGAAGAGAAGGATATTGAGGCTAGAAGAAGATGAAGAAGATGATGAAGACAGGCTGCCGCTCTCAGCTGTGATTCAGTTGCCTAAGGCCACAAGTCACTCCTCAGCAATTACTCCCGAAGTCCAGAGACAAATGGTTAAAGTGAAGCTAAAGAAGAAGAGCTATATAAACAGCATGATGAGGAATTGCTGAAGAGAGTTGACAAAGCTTATGCAGCCACATCTTCTATCATCAATATGAAGGGCAAGCCCTCAGACTTTACACTCTCAGGCATACCTTTCAATATCAAAAGGAAAGAGTGAGGATTTGGCTGATCCCAGGGTCTCTCACAGAATTCATAAGAACAATATACCTCGGAGATACATTGGCCAGGTGAAAAAGATCGTAGATGAAGTGATCTCTCTTGTCTTTGTAGTTTCACCCTGGGAAATCCTAGAAGACTTTAAGAAGGCCTACAAAGCTAATCTAACCCCACAGAAGATGCTGGAAAACAAAATAGTGAAAAAGGGTTAGTTTACAAGAGGCTTGAGGAAGTCAGAAAAATGAGCTCCAGTTGTTCCTACAGGGTAATCACCCGGATGATTTGCTTACAGAGTAATAACAACTGTGGAGCTAAAGAATGGGAAACAGGCCAAATACCTGTCTGAGTATTATGGGCCGGAATCATTGTTTAAGGAGGTGCTGAAGAGCTAACCATGGAGGAACAAATCACCTTCCTTGAGGCCTACACAGAGAGTCGTACAGACTCATTATGGGGAAGTGAATCTCATGAATGGGATAACAACTCTGTGTCCTGTTCCCCAAAACAGAGTTCCCATTCATACTCTGCCAAACAAATTTGAGGTTCTTCCCAGGCCGGAGTTTACATGGGTCATCTTCTCTATTGATCAAGAAGGAAAAAGACCAACATTTTGCCATCAATAAGTGGGAGAATAAATAAGTTAGAGGTTTTGGCTGCATTGGTTCAGGGGGTTAGTTTACAAGAGGCTTGAGGAAGTCAGGAAAAATGAGCTCCAGTTGTTCCTACAGGGTAATCACCGGATGAGTTTGCTTACAGAGTAATAACAACTGTGGAGCTAAAGAATGGGAAACAGGCCAAATACCTGTCTGAGTATTATGGGCCGGAATCATTGTTTGAAGGAGGTGCTGAAGAGCTAACCATGGAGGAACAAATCACCTTCCTTGAGGCCTACACAGAGAGTCGTACAGACTCATTATGGGGAAGTGAATCTCATGAATGGGATAACAACTCTGTGTCCTGTTCCCCAAAACAGAGTTCCCATTCATACTCTGCCAAACAAATATTTGAGGTTCTTCCCAGGCCGGAGTTTACATGGTCATCTTCTGTACTGATCAAGAAGGAAAAAGACCAACTTTTGCCATCAATAGTGGGAGAATAAATAAGTTAGAGGTTTTGGCTGCATTGGTTCAGGGGGAGTTTGTTGGACCAAAAGAACCAATGAGCCAAGATCAGAAAACTCTAAGTCCCACATGGTATCACAACAACTGCTGAAAGCCTCATCAGTAGTTTGACAAGTGCTGAAGACTTCAACAGCTGAAGATCAAGTGCTGAAGACCTCAACAGCTGAAGAACACAAGTGCTGAAGCTGAAAGACCAAAGTACTGAAGTACAACAGCTGAAGAACCAAAGTGCTGAAGTACAACAGCTGAAGAACCAAAGTGCTGAAGTACAACAGCTGAAGAGTTTACAAGTGCTGAAGATCAACAACTGATGTACAAGGTCTGAAGACAAAGACTGAAGGCATCAGCTGATGATATCTACTGAAGTCATCAGCTGATGAAACACCTGAAGGTCAAAGTCTGACGATCAAGTACTGAAGCCTCAGTAGTTTGTCACAACTGCTGAAGAGTACTTCTTCAGTAGTTGTGATATCAGTAGTTTTATATTTTTATGTTTCAGTAGTTTTGTAAAACGACTTAAGAGCTTGTTCTTCAGTCGTTGTAGTTTCAGTAGTTTTATATTTTGTACTTAACATGCTGATATGTTCTCAGTAGTTGTGAACATTTCAGTAGTTTGTTAAGAATTAGTTATTTTTGTATTAGATCTGCCAGTTGTCACTTTCCGTGATAACAGCAGTGATTGTTGCACTCTATATAAGGAGTGACAACTCATTGTAACGATTATGAATGAGATGAATGAATTCAATAAACGAATGATTTGATTAGAAATATTCTTCATCCATAAACATTCCTTGAAATCAGAAATATATATTCTCTCCCTATAACCGTATGCGCTTTTAATGCTTACAAATATCATTGCTTGCTACAATTTGTCTAATTCTTGTTTGTATTCCGCTGCTTTGTATCCTAATACGTCAAACTTGTGATCGCTGATCCTGTCACCGGACAACTCACAAAAAGGTCCTTTGATCACCTTCCCTCAGACACCAAGGGAGAACTACACTCAAGAAGCCCATTCCAATAGACAAGTTCTTGTCAAGCCTTTGTGTTTTCTCATGAAAGTTGTGGCAGCTCTCTTTTCACTTTTGAAGACTTGGACTGTATCCATCCAGATGATCTAGAGTACATGGAGATAGTGCAGCAGATGGTTCTTCTCACTCACAGAGCCAAGAAGTTCTATAAGTGGACGCAATGCAACCAGTGGAAAGTTTGGACTAGATAAAAGCAAAGTCAAGTGTTACGACTGTAACTTGATGGGCCACTTTGCCAGGGAGTGTAAGGTACCAAGAAGAAATGGTGGCCAAGCACAATCCCGAGCAAACTACACTAACAAGGCTACCCAGAATGAGAACCAAAAGCAACAAGCTACTGTTGTCGTTGAAGGAGGCTTTGACTAGAGCTTTCAGGTGGAAGATGCTTCTCCAAACCAAGCACTGATGGCAGATCATGATGAAGCAAAGGTATTAGAACATCTCTGTACCCCTGAATGCATTGCTAAAGTTAACAGATACATGTCCTACAACTTAGAAATAAGATCTGATCGTGTGTCCTTAAACATCCTAAAAGCTAATTTTAGAAAGTCCGAAAGTGATTACGAACTAAAGATAGAGGACTTAGAGAAAACTATTTCAGTTCTAAAACATGAGCATATAATTTTAGGACTCAGATCAAGGATCTCATCATTAAGTTGACTGAGTGCCAGGTTGAGATTGTGATTAGCAAAGCCTGGACAGAAAAATGTGTTCTTGAAGAAGAGACCTTTAAGAAAACATGATATCCTCATTCCTGCACAACAAAGTGTGTTATCAAAACAAGAACGGACAAGGATCTAATAAGATAGCTCCTCCACACACAATCTTGTCTGTATGATCACCCTGGTGTGGAACTTGCGAAGATGAGCTTCCTCTCATAGACCCTGTAACTGACGAGGATGAAGAAGTGATAGTGAAGAAGTCCTCTGAGAAGAGTGAAGAGGAGGATTATAAGAAAGGACACTATCCATCTGAGGAGAAGAAGAAGACTTTGATGACCAAGTTAATGAGAAAGAAGTTGATCTAGAAAAGAAAAAGAAAAGCTAGGAATGCTCAAGAGATCAAGGCCACTTTTGACTCTAAGCAGAAACAAGTTTTTATCTCTGCAGGGTTTGAAGTAGTGAAGACTAAAGACATCAACAAAAACTTTACTATCAAGAGTTCTAGGTCATGTTCAAATCATCTCAGCGCCAAGAAGAAGGCTGATCTATTGTGTACCACTGCTACACAGCCTGGAGCATCCAACTCCAAGAACAGTTCTCAGCCCAAAAGGACTGTTTCAGCATCTGCAAAGATAGGTGGACAAGGGATGTGATCAAGTCAGTCTTATTCTTAGTAAAAGGCTCTTGGGAAGAACAAAACTAAAGTGTGTCATGTGTGAAACTACTGCTCATCTTGCTAAGGATTGTCCATACAATCCTAGAGGTACCCTTCACATGACCAGACAAGGACTTCCAAGAGTTCCAAGAAGATTCAAGCTTCGAAAGGAAAATTTGTTTCCTTCGGAAGGAAATTTGTTTCCTTCGGAAGCTCCTAAACTAAGAAGAAGGAAAGTTCAAAATTGCCTTTGGAAGAAAATTTGGCCTCGAAAGGAAGGAATACTTCTGAAGCACTGAATTCTGCTGCAGTGTTTGCAGAAACTTCTGAAGGTCCAGTCATCAAAACATCCAAAGTCTCAGAAGCTTCTGAAGTGTTGAAGGTCAATTCCAAACATCCAAAGGTGGTGTGGAAGTCAAAGAAAGACCAAGTGACAGGATGTTCTACATCAACAATAGCTCAAGATTCTCATAGCACAACTATAGGATCTATTACTGCTGCATTATCTTCTATTGCTCTTAGTGAGACCAAGACAAATAAGGCTTGGGTTTCCAAATGTAACAAATCATTTTCTTTGTGCAGGGACAGCTCAAGACAAACAAGAATGTCTGGATCATTGACAATGGTTGTTCCAGGCACATGATAGGCAATAGGTCACTACTCTAAAACTTTGAAAGGATTGTTAGTTTCTTTTGAAGGAGATGAAGGTGGTTACATTTCTGGAAGCAGCAAGGTCACAAATGGTAAGCTCAACATTGTAAAGGTAAACTTTGTCAAGGAGCTTGGGTATAATCTTTTGAGTGTATCCCATTTTGTGATCAGTCATAACATGCTCTTTACTAAGCACGAGTGCATTGTTCTCAAGACCGGGGTGGTCATTCGTCATGAGCATTATCTGCTTAGAGCCCTTAGGAAAAGGAACATGTACAAGATGGACTTGCAAGAAACATCTCCTTCCAGAGAAGTTTGATGCTTTCTATCTAAAGCGGATAGTGATGAGTCTTTCCTATGGCATAAAATAATGTGCCATGTAAACTATATAAAAATGAATAAGGTATCTCATAAGCCTAAGAAAGGAAACTCCATCACTACACCCCTACATTTGTTACATATGGATCTCTTTGGCCCCACCAGTGTAATGAGTTTAGGAAGGACCTCATATTGTTTAGTGATCACAGATTACTTTACAAGATTCACTTGGGTTTTCTTCCTTAGAACTAAGGATGTGACTTTTGAGATTCTAAAGAATTTCATCCTAAAGATTGAGAATCAATCTGATCACAAGGTCAAAACCATAAGATGTGATCAATGAACTAAACTCAAGAACCAAATCTTTGATCCGTTTTGTGATGAAAAGGGTATTACAGGACAATACAGTGCTCCTAGGACACCTTAGCAAAATGGTGTTGTTGAGAGGAGAAATAGGACACTGATTGAAGCTGCAAGAACCATGTTGTCTGACTCTAAGCTGTCCATCACCTTCTGGGCATAGGCAGTCAATACTGCCTGATATGTGCAAAATAGAGTTTTAGTGGTGAAGACTCATGGCAAGACTCCTTAAGAGCTTTGGCATAAGAGAAAACCTTTCATTGGTTTTGTCAGGTCATTTGGATGTCATTACACCATCTTGAATACCAGAGATCAAATTGCTAAATTTGCTGAGAAATCAAATGATGGACACTTTATTGGATACTCTTCCCAAGCTAAGGCTTATAGAGTATACAATCTTTGAACTAGAATTGTTAAGGAGTTAGCCAATGTGACTTTTAATGAACACACACCATGTGTGGCTAGTTATGGTCCTGATTGGTTGTTTGATCTAGAGTTAGTTACCAACTCTTTTAATAAATCTTGTGAGACTATTTCAAGATTTGCACATATCTTATCAACAGGTGATCTTGACCCAAGATTTGAGCTAAGAAGACCTTCATGTAACACAACTTCAGCTGCAGTTGTAATTACTTTTGCAAATGAAGTTTCTATGAGCTCCACAATGACAAAGTTAGCTCATACATCTGGGATGCCTTCAAATTCTAGCTCAGAGGCTCCACAACAAGATAATGATACTTCAAATGTAGAAGAAAATAATAGAGGTCGTGATAGTGGTCAATGAAAGGATCGGGATCTAGTTTGATCAATTACATTAAGATTTGCAGCGGAATAGAACAAGAATTAGATGAAATTTAAGCAAGAATAATGTGAATATTCAATCAAATAGTGACGGTTATAGAGAGAGACAGTTTTCTGCAAAGAGAATATTTTCATTCACGCACAAGCTTCGGCTACAAAGAAATTAGGTCAACATTCCTTTTATAAAGGAATGTGACATCAGCTGATGTCACTTGATAGTGATAGCTAACTGATTTATACAAACAACTCAAAGTAGACTAAACTACTGAAGATATCCAAAACAACTGAGGACACCTTCACAAAAAGCTAAGTACAAGCTCAAATTGCAACTATTGAAGTTATAACATCTGAAGTGTAAGAACTTCAGATGCTTTACATAAAATAAAACTACTGATTACAAACTACTAAAAAGTAAACCATCACAACTACTGAAAATAACTTGTCTTCAGACTTGATCTTCAAACTTTGTATTCAGACGTTGTCTTCAGACTTTTGTCATCAGCTGTTTTCTTCAGACTTTGTTTTCAGCTATTGTCTTCAGACTTTGTCTTCAGCTGTTGTCTTCAAACTTTGTCTTTAGCTGTTGTCTTCAGACTTTGTCTTCAGACTTTGTCTTCAGACTTTGTCTTCAGACTTTGTCTTCAGACTTTGTCTTCAGACTTTGTCTTCAGTAGTTGTGTTCAAACTTTGTGTTCAGACTTCGTCTTCAGCTGTTGTCTTCAGACTTTGGCTTCAGACTTTGTCTTTAGACTTTGTCTTCAGACTTCGTCTTCAGACTTTGTCTTCAGACTTTGTCTTCAGACTTTGTCTTCAGACTTTGTCCTCAGACTTTGTCCTCAGATTTTATCTTCAGACTTTGTCCTCAGACTTTGTCTTTAGCTGTTGTCTTCAGACTTTGTCTTTAGCTGTTCTCTTCAGACTTTGTCTTCAGACATTGTCTTCAGACTTTGTCTTCAGACTTTGTCTTCAGACTTTGTCTTCAGAATTTGTCTTCAGACTTTGTCTTCAGATTTTTTCTTCATATTTTGTCTTTAGACTTTGTCTTTAGCTGTTGTCTTCAGACTTGTCTTCATACTTTGTCTTCAGCTGTTGTAGACCACTTCAGTTGTTATGATGTATGTGGGACTTAAAGGTTTTTCTGATCTGGCTCATTGGTTTTTTGGTCCAACAAACTCCCCCTGAACCAATGCAGCCAAAACCTTTAAGATTATTGAAGTCCCACTTATTGGCAGAAACATTTTCTAGATTAGCTCAGAAATCACCAAATTTAGCTCAGGCCAGGGAAGAGGTTTCAGAAAGTTTGATTGGCAAAGGATGAATGGGAACTCTGTCTTGGGGAATTAGACGCAGAGCTATTACCCCATCCATGAGACCTACTTCCCAATGATGAGTCTGTAAGACTCTCTAACATAGGCCTCAAGGAATACAACTTGTTCTTCCATTGTGAGTTTTTCAGCTTCACTTTCAAAGAAGAACTCATACCCATAGTACTCTCATAAGTATTTAACATTCTTTCCATTCTTTAGCTCCATAGTAGTTATTTCTCTGTATGCAAACTCATCAGAATGAGTACCTACAAGTAACAACTGGAGCTCATTTCTTCTTATTTCTTCAAGCTTCTTGTAGATCAACCCCTTCTTCACCAGTTTATTTTCTAGTAAAGTTTGTGGGGCCATCTTAGACTTGTAAGCTCTCTTGAAGTCTTCAAGGATTTCCCAAGGTGACACTACAATGGCCAGCATTATCATAACATCTACAGTCTTTTTTACTTGTCCATTGTATCGACTTGGAATATTCTTTTTATGAATTCTGTCACTTACTTTGGGGTCAGGCCAAATTCTCACTCTCTCTTTCTGATATTGAAATGTGAATCTGAGAGCATACAACCTCTGAGCATGTTTCTTCATAGCTTGTATGGATGAAGACTTAGGAAACTCTTTATCAACCATCCTTAATAGTTGTTCATCATGTTGTTTGTGCTGTTCTTCTTCTTCAAGTTTGACTTTTACCATTTGCCTTTGGATGTCAGGTGTAATTCTTGTTGGTTGACTCCTGGGCTCAGGCATCTTTGTTTTAAGAACAACAGAGATTAGTAGACTATTATCCACATCATCTTTTTCTTCTTCTTCCATCCTCAACACCCTTCTCTTCCTCTTGGGTGCATCATTGGTAGTGGTTTGAGTAAGTTTCTTGGGTAAAGGACTTGGTTTTGAGGTTGTGAGGTTGGTTGTTTAAGTGTGGGAGATTGTACAGGCTGCTCTAGCATCATGGTTGTGAGTGAGGCTTCGGATAACTTTGCCATATCAGACCTTTTCCCAGCACCAGCTTCATCAAGAGCTTTTATGATCAATCCTTTGTTGAATACTTCAGAAGAACAGATTGTAATGGTTATCTCCAAAATACTATCTCTGGACCATGACTTCACTTCAATGATTGATCTTCCCAAATGCTTTGATATGAAGCTTATCATAGCTTCTAGCCATTCCTTTTCTTTCTCACTACAACTTGCCCATCTATGCTTAATCTCTTGAATCTCTAGCCTTCTAATTTCAGAGTCAAGTTTGGTTGTGTCAAAACCTTGTCTGAAGAGTTGATCAATGATCTTATCCATAGATCTGCTATGTTGCTCATAGCTTCTTTGATTAGTTCTTCTAACTTTTTCTCATCTTCAGTCTGTTCAGCACTCTTCTTTCTATTGTATGTGATCATCTCCTTTTCTTTCTTCTCTTTTTCTTCTTCCTCTTCAACTCTCTTTCTTTTGTCTGCTTTGGCGAAGGGTATCGGGATAGATGGTTGGATTCAGAAGAAAAGCAGTTTGATATGGGGAATCAACCATCAGATCAATGGCAGCATCAAACTTAGTCCAAAAGGCCGATTTTGTGAAGTAGGCAACACAGTTGTGTGGTGGTTTGATTTGCATGGTTGCCATTAATGGAAGATGAAAGTTCTGAAAACGACTTATGAAAAGTTTAAGTTAGGTTTAGGTATTTATATTGGTGTTAATCAGCAGTAGTTTTAAACTACTGAAGACTTGGTTTTGGCTTCAGTTGTTTTGAAATGAAACAACAGTTGTTGTCGTCAATTCACAGATCTCAGTTGTTTCATTGACCTTAACACTTACTCAACAGACTATCTGATTTTCAGATGTTTCATTGGTCATCAGTACTTATCTGCTAGAACAAACATCAGTAGTTGTAACCACATCAGTAGTTGTAACTACATCAGTAGTTTTCAACAAATAAAGTACTTCAGTACTTTTAAGTAATTTAGTCTTCAGTAGTTATGAAAACTGCTGAAGATAAAATAAGTTATCAGTACTTAATTTTTACAGCTGTATACTAATGCTCATCAGTACTTGTGAACTGAGATCATCAGTAGTTGTCAAATCATTCTAGCTGCAGCATACCAAGCCTTAGCACTAGATTTTGGAAAGTTGCACTGTCCAAACACTTAGTAAATATAGCTGCAAGCTCATCAGCACTAGGAACAAACTTTGGATCAATTAGACCTTTTTCATAAGAATCCCTGATAAAATGATGTCTGATCTGTATATATTTGGTCCTAGAATGCTGGACAGGATTCTTAACAATACAAAGAGCTGAAGCACTATCCATCAGTAAAGGAGTCTTAGTCTCTGCAATGTCATAATCCAGTAATTGATTCTGAAGCCAGAGTACCTGAGATGTTCAACTTGCAGTAGCAATATACTCTACTTCAGCAGTGGATGTAGCAACTGAAGTTTGTTTCTTACTCTGTCAAGAAACTAAACAATTGCCTAGAAATTGGCATCCACCAGAGGTTGATTTTCTAGTTAATTTACACCCTACATAGTCACTATGGGAGAAAGCAACTAATTTTCAAGAGTGCCCAGTGGAATACCAAAGTCCTAGAGATTGAGTTCCTTGCAAGTATCTAAAGATCCTTTTGACTGCAATCATATGGGATACTTTAGGTGCAGCCTGAAATCTAGCACAGACACAAGTTGCAAACATAATGTCTGGTCTAGAAGCTTAAGGTACATCTAGGAACCAATCATACATCTGTAAAGAGTTTCATCAACTGCTTTACCTTTCTAATCAGCATCCACTTGTGTGGTGCTGCACATGGGAGTAGAACAGGGCTTACAATTTTGTAAATCAAACTTTTTTAACAGATCCTTTGTATATTTTGACTTATGAATGAAAGTTCCATCAACCATTTGTGTGATTTTCAAACCTAGAAAGAACTGTAATTCTCCCATGGCACTCATTTCAAACTTTTGTTGCATCAACTACGTAAAGGCATCACACAACTGTGGATCAGAGGATGCAAAAATAATATCATCTACATAAATTTGAACAAGGAGCTTATGCATGCCTACTTTTTTAATGAACAATGTTTTATCTATGGAGCCTCTAGTGAAATTGTTTTGAAGAAAAAAGTTAGACAATGTTTCATACCAGGCTCTGGGAGCTTGTTTTGACCCATAAAGAGCCTTATCAAGCTTATACACCCGATCTTGATGTTTATGATCTTCAAAACCTGGTGGTTGACACACATAAACTTGTTCTTTTATTTTACCATATAAGAATGCACTTTTGACATCCATTTGAAAAACATTAAGATTATGGAAAGCAACATAAGCTAGGAACAATCTGATTGCCTCCAGTCTGGCTACAGGGGCAAAGGTTTCATCATAATCAATACCTTCTCTTGTGAAAACCCCTGTACAACCAGTTTGGCCTTGTTCTTGACAATTTGACCTTTTTCATCAGTTTTATTCCTAAACACCCATTTAGTTCCTATTGCACACTTACATTGGGGTAGAGGAACCAGTTCCCACACTTGCTGCTTTTAAAATTGAAGAAGCTCAAGTTGCATGGCTTCAACCCATCCATTATCTCTTAATGCAATATGATAGTTCTTTGGCTCTTGCTGACTGATGAAGATAGCATAAAAGCAAAAATTGGACAATTGAGTGTAGTTGAAACACCAGCATTGATGTCACTAATGATCTGAGACATGGGGTGATTGTTCAGTTCTTGGTACTCAATAAGATCTGTGCAAGTGTTTGTAGGAGATTCAGCGTCAATAGATGTCGATCTAGACTCTTGAAACCTTGAATGAAATGGCAATTCAAATGTAGAGGATTCAGATATCTCATCAGCATTTGTTGTGGATGGAACTGCTGAAGCTACAGGAACATCAAGTTTAGTATACTCAGGCAGGTGATCACCAAACCTTGCATTTGTACCACCAGATGGATGACTAGTTGCAGGAGATAACGGATTCATAGAATCTGCAATAGCTGGAGACTGATAAGGAACATATTGTAGTATGTCCAAATCAAATAACTCCACAGGGTTTTGTGGGATTTTGTCCTTTGGAGATTCATTAAACTTTACATGCAAGGTTTGTTCAACTATCTTTGTTCTGTAATTAAAAACTATATTCCTTGCAAGTAGATGAATACCCAACAAAGTACCCTGCATCCACCTTAGATTCAAACTTCTGAAGTGGGTTCTTTGTGTTAAGAATGTAACAGGGACATCCAAATGCTCTAAGAAAGGAAATCAGAGGGGCCAACTGATGTAACATTTCATAAGGAGTCTTCATCAACCTCTGGTTTACAAACACTCTATTTTGCACATAGCAAGCTGTGTTGACAGCTTCAACCCAAAAGGTTAGTGGCAAACCAGAATAAGTCAACATTGACCTTGCGGCTTCAATAAGGGTCCTGTTCTTTCTCTCCACCACTCCATTTTGTTCAGGAGTTCTTGGAATGCTATACTGCATTTTGATTCCCTTAGATAAATAGAATTCATCAAGTGTGTGGTTTCTAAATTCTGTGCCATTCTCACTCCTCATACACTTGACTGGGAGTAGTGCTTTTCCACATACAACACAAAGTAGATGATGATTTGAACAGCCTCATCTTTTGAATGTAAGAATAAAGTCCATACAAATCTGGAATAATCATCCACAATTACCACACAATATTTTTTCTTTGCCATGCTCATCACTCTTACTGGTCCAAAAAGATCCATATGCAGTAATTGCAAGTA
This sequence comes from Flaveria trinervia, assembly GCA_025506515.1. Taxonomy (NCBI): domain Eukaryota; kingdom Viridiplantae; phylum Streptophyta; class Magnoliopsida; order Asterales; family Asteraceae; genus Flaveria; species Flaveria trinervia. The sequence goes on along the minus strand of CM046454.1, from coordinate 25,047,087 downwards.
GGGAGTGGACTTTGGTTCTTCTATTGGAGGGAATGATACTTTGTGTTGCTTTCCTTTTAAACAAGCAGAACAGTTTTCATCACATTTGAACTCCTTTAATGGAAGACCTCTCCCTAAACCATGATGGATCAGCTGGTTCATGTTTTTAAGATTCACATGACCAAGTCTTTTGTTCCATAGTTCAGATTCCTGAGGAGAGGCCTTGGAGAACAGACGTGGATGGCCTTTTAGATCAATTTTCTTTGATACGTCTAACGCATATACTCTTCCAATCGTGTTGGCCTTTAGGAGAGTATATTCATCCAATATCTTGTCAATCATTCTCAAAACATTGGAAAACAGAATCTGACAGTTCTGGCTGGTGAAAAGTGCAACATGACCTTTATCACACATTTGACTGACACTCAACAAATTGTACTTGAGATTCTCCACATGGTTAACATCATCAAATCTTATCTCACCATTTGACACAAAGCCTTTGCCGATGATGTAACCCTTAGCATCATTACCAAAAGCTACAAATCCCTTCTTTCTTTGAGAGTAGTCATGAAGAAGAGAACTGCTCCCTGTCATATGCATAGATCTTCCACTGTCCACATACCAGATGCTTCTATGGCATGCTGAAGAACCCTGCATTGTCACAAGAAACTAGTTAGCTTTTGAGACCCAAACCATTTTGGTTTTGGGTCTGTTCTCATCAACAGATTTTATACTAACAGATTTGTCATGATTACCAGCCTTTGAAGGTGGAGATGGTGCTAAAAAGGATTCCTTTGATTTTCGCTTAGTTTTCCTTTTCAGTGGTTTAATCACAAGTACATCTATTTGGTGAACTCTCCCAAACAGATGTTGAACCATCATAACAAGTTGTGTCTGATTGGTGTTTTTTACTGGTTCCTGTGACTCACCATGTTCTCCTTTTTGAAAGACATAGACTTAGTCTGGTGTTTTGATAGTCCATGATGAATACTTTCAGCTTTTTTATGATAAACCCCTTCCTTCTTTTTAGATTTTTGTAAGAACTTTGGGTTATTAGTTTGAGATGTTTGTGGTACAAACTTGGTTTCAATTCATCTTTCATTTTATTAATTTTCTTTTTAATGATTTTATCTTTGTTGAATTTCGAACCCTTTTTGCACCAACATTCATTAGTGAGATGATTGAATAGACCATATATTTCACATGGTTTTTTCTTTATCTTTTGTTGTTCAACTGTTGAAGAAGATGAAACTACTGAAGGTGTGTTCTTTAGTACTTTCTTCCTCTGAGTACTTATGTTAAGTACTAAAGGATTTGAAACAATTGAAGATTGTTCTTTAGAAGTTTTCTATCAGTACTTTTGGATTTCCTGATAGACTCTTCAGCATTTGTCAAACAATGTTTGTTTTCATTTATTTTGAAATGCTCTTCAGGTGTTGTTACTTGCCCTTCAGTACTTTGAATACTTTGTGATGCAACACTGGAAGTGCTCAGTTTTTCTTTGATCGTGTGTTTATCAGCAGTGAGACCATCAGCGGATTGATTAGCTGAGGTACTAATACTGACTTCATCCTCTGATTTTGGATTATCACTTAAGGATGAGACACATGATGATATGGTTTGGGAATTTCTTTCACCTTCAGATTTTACTTCTATCTTGGGAGTAAAATCTGTAGGAGGTAGAGTGTGATTATACCCAACCCAAACTTCACATTTGAAGCCGTTTGCTTGCTCAGAAGCATTTCAAACCCCTTGCAGGATGTTACCCAGCGTTCACACTCTACTTGAGTACCTACAAGTGTTTCTTTGAGATTCTTATGATTCTCTAAAATGACTCTACCTTGCCTTTACATCAGTGATTTGGCATTTTAATTTGTAAATCTCATCACCTTTTTCATTTAAGACCGACTCAAACCAGCTTTTCTTTTGGAAATCACTTTCACTAGGTCAAGATTTTGATTAATTAAAGCTACATTTGCTTCTCTAATTAAGACAAAAGCATCTATGCATGACTCAGAACACAACTTTGCCTTAGCTTCAGAAGATACCTGTGGTACCTGTGATGATGAAGCATTTAGCATGAACCATCAGTAGACTCCAGGGCCATCAGAGCAAGATTTCCAAAAGGATTTTCACCACCATGTTGACCAGCACCAGAAAACAATTGTTCAGGATAACCAGAAAGATCATCTGGTAAGCTACTCCAGACAACAACTCCAGGTGTGAAAAAGCTTTGATGTGATTGAGATTGAGATTGTTGATTTAGTTGAGATGGTTGAGGCTCAGGTAGGGCATGTGGTTGTTGAGCTGTAGGTACTGGAACCTGACTAGACTGAGGCATGTAAAAACAGGGGTATGGATATGGCATTGGACCTTGAGGGACAAAATATGTAGGAGATGATTGAATTTGTGAATGATGACCGGAACTGGTAGAATGTTGCCCTTTGTTTTGTGAGCTATTGCATGGAAAGGTCACAAAGGGTGCACAAGAGTTAGATCCAGATGATCTACACTCTCTTGCCAAATGTCCAAGTCTATGGCACTTGTGACACCTCAACTTGCTCTTGTCAAAACAAACTTTGGTTTTTCCAGAGAGACCAGGAAATTTTCTACCTGTCCTTTTGTCAAATTTTTGAGTTCTGATATTGATTAATGCCATTTGGCTCGAAATATCCATCTCTTCCACATCATCATCAGCAATTCCTTTCAAATCATCCATCAAAAAGCACAATTATCACTACTACACCCTGAACTACTATCAACACCAACAAAAGCAGGATCTCCATTGTTTGAAGAGAAATCTAAATGCTCATCATATGAACTTTCTGATGCAACATATTCTGACTCATGACCGACTAGAGCAGTATTCCCTGGTACAAAATCATTAGTGAGCTTCCTAGATGAAGCCAGTTTCCGTTTCTGTTCTATCTCTCTTTCAAATGTTAACAGTTTCCCATGAAGTTGGGTGAGAGATAGATTGTCCAGATTTGCACTGGAGCGTAGGACAATAGTATATGTGTCCCATTTCTCGGCAGGGATCTGAGGAATCTGTTGTTCATTGAGTATCTGTATATTCATGTTTAACCATTTTCATCTCAGATATCAAACAGGAAAATCGGTCAAACGTTGAGTTAGTGTCTCACCCTTCTATGAGAGAATGTCTCATATTGCCAGGCAAGAATCTCTATATTGTTTGCCAAGACCTCATCAGTTCCTCCAAATTGTTCTTTCAGAGCAACCCAGAGGTCATAAGTAGTTTCATGATGCATAAGTCCAGAATAGATTTCATTAGGCAGTGCCATGGCCAGAATTCCATGGGCTTTAGCATCAATTTCAAACAGTTTCAGATCTTCATCTGGGTATTGCTCTTTTCTCTTCGGAACCATCTCATTGGTTTCCGGATTACTGACCATAGGCTTATATGGTCCATGAATCACAGATTTCCAACAACCTGAATTGTTGACAGACAGGTGATGGAGCATTCGGCGTTGCCATATGTTACACTCACTCCTAACAAGCATCAGACACTTTGTTGAGGAGCCAGTATTGTGAGGATCATTGATTGATGTAGCCATTTTCACCGATTCAAACAGGTTCAATGAAATTTTAATAGATCTAGCTCAAAAACTCAACAACTAAGTTTGAAACAAGACGAATCTCAAATTAATTCACCGGAAGCAACAGAAAATCAAAATCTATAATCAATTTTTGCAAATTTTCTCTTTCGATCAAACTTAGATATCAAAAGAGCAGTTTCAATGATCAATTGTTAAATCGATCAATGATTAATCTTGCTCTGATACCATTTGAAAGGATCAGGATCTAGTTTGATCAATTAGATTAAGATTTGCAGCGGAATAGAACAATAATTAGACGAAATTTAAGCAAGAATAATATGAATATTCAATCAAACAGTGATGGTTATAGAGAGAGACAGTTTTCTACAAAGAGAATATTTTCATTCAGGCACAAGCTTCGGCTACAAAGAAATTAGGTCAACATTCGTTTTATAAAGGAATGTGACATCAGCTGATGTCACTTGATAGTGACAGCTAACTGATTTATACAAACTACTGAAAGTAGACTAAACTACTGAAGATGTCCACAACAACTGAGCACACCTTCACAAAAAGCTAAGTACAAGCTAAAATTACAACTACTGAAGTGATAACATCTGAAGTGTTAGAACTTCAGATGTTTTACATAAAATAAAACTACTGATTACAAACTATTGAAAAGTAAACAATCACAACTACTAAAAAGAACTACTTTAGCTATTGTGACAACTTCTGAGAACTTAGTCTTCAGACTTTGTCTTCAATAGTTATCTTCAGACTTTGTGTTCAGAATTTGTCTTCAGACTATGTCTTCAGTTGTTGTGTTCAGACTTTGTCTTCAGACATTGTCTTTAGACTTTGTCTTCAGCTGTTGTCTTTAGACTATGTCTTCAGACTTTGTGTTCAGCAATTGTCTTTAGAATTTGTCTTCAGACTTTGTCTTCAGCTGTTGTCTTCAGACTTTGTCTTCAGACTTTGTCTTCAGACTTTGTCTTCAGCTGTTGTCTTCAGACTTTGTCTTCAGATTTTGTCTTCAGACATTCTCTTCAGCTGTTGTCTTCAGACTTTGTCTTCAGCTGTTGTCTTCAGACTTTGTCTTCAGCTATTGTAGACCACTTTAGTTTTTGTGATGTCTGTGGGACTTAAAGGTTTTTTTGATCTGGCTCATTGTTTCTTTTGGTCCAACAGTCAAAAATTTCTTGATGCTGATAATCACTCCATAGATGACAACATCAATGATGTCACACACTCATTGGATGAAGTCTCTCTTGATAAGTGTGCTCATGTGGTAGGAGAAACATCCTTGCCAGATCTAAATTTCTCTAATTTATATCTCTCTCAGCAACTTGTTATGATCCCTCCGCTTAGGATCTAGAAGTCTCACCCCACCACTAACATAAGATGTTGACATAGGGGTAAGAACAAGAGGTCCAACCCATGAAGAAAATATTTGTCTTGACTCTTTTTTGTTATCCCTGATAGAGCCAAAGAAAATTGATGAGGCTCTAAAGGATGGAAGTTAGGTTGAAGCTATGCAACATGAGTTGCTTCAATTCAAAAGACAGAAAGTCGGAACCTTTGTCCTCTTCCTAATAGGAAGACTACTATTCGAACCAATGGGTGTTTAGGAACATGAAAGATGATAGAGGCATTGTCATAAAAATTAAAGCTAGACTAGTTGTTCAAGGATACACAGAAGAAGAAGGAACTGACTACACTGCTGTCTTCGCGCCTGTAGTAAGACCGTAAGCTGTTAGGATATTCTTGGCATTTGTTGTATCCAAGAATTTCAAGGTCTATTAACTTGATGTCAAGTGTGCTTTTGATGAAGAGGTGTATGTCAAACCACCACCTGGTTTTGCAGATCCTGATCATCCTGATTATGTCTGCAAGCTTGACAAAGCTCTTTTTGGGCTGCATCAGGCACTTAGGAAGTGATATGAGAGTCTATCTCATTATCTCTGCAAACATGGATACAGAAGGGGCACTATAGATGGAACTCTTTTCATCAAAGGATAGGGAAATGACTTAATGCTAGTACAAGTATATGTAGATGACATAATCTTTGGTTCAACAAATCCAAGGCTCTGTAAAGACTTTGAGAAGTTGATGAAGGACAGATTTGAAATGAGTGCCATGGGGAACTCAATTTCTTTCTGGGAATTCAAGTGAAGCAAATTGAAGATGGCATCTTCATTAGTCAGTCAAAGTATGTTCAAGACATACTTAAGAGATTCAACATGACTGATTTTAAGATTGCTAAGACACCCATAGCAAGAAACCACTCCTTGGACCTGATCTTGAGGGGGGGGGGTGTGGATGAGCACCTTATTGGGCTATGATTAGGTCTCTTATGTATCTTACATCTAGCAGGCCTGAGATCATGTTTGGTACATGTATTTGTGCAAGATATCAAGCCAACCATAAGATGTCTCACCTTATCACTATCAAAATGATTCTAAGATACCTCAAAGGTGCTTCAACACTTGGTCTTTGGTATCCTAAGAATTCTAACTTCAATCTGTATGGTTATCAAGATAGTGATTATGGTGGTTGCAACATGTCTGCAAAGTCCATATGTGGGGGATGTCAGTTTCTTGGTGGAAGGGTTGTCTTATGTCATTGTAAGAAGCAATCCTGTGTCTCTGCATCAACTGCTGAAGCTGAATACATTGTTGCTGCAAGCTGCTGTGCTCAAGTGCTATGGATTTAGAATCAGATGCTTGACTATGGATTAAATAAACTCGTCAAATTCCACACAAATGAACAATATGTTGACATGTTTACGAAGGCTTCTGATGAACAAAGATTTAAATATCTTATATCAGCTATTGGGATGATAAACTTTGAGTAGGTTTTTCTTAAAACTAGTTCTTATTATTTCTTAAAATTTGTGTGTACTAAGTTGTCTAGTTCATCACTTTCATAAGCTCTTGTTTTTATTGAAGTAAATCTTTTGAAGACTTTCCTTAGATTTTTCAAAAATTTTGATCCTTCAGAAGATATGCTTTTATCTTTGGAAGAAAATCATGCCTTCAAAAACAAATAACTGTCTAACAAATTTACCTTCGCAAGAAATTTCTGAAATATCTTCCGAAGCTTAATACTTATCTCATACACTTATATGTTTTCAACGACTATTTTCTTTCGAAATAAAATTAACTCTCAAAAGCTATGTTCCTTTGAAAAAAACATTCAAGTTTTAGTTTTTCTTCCAAACCAAAATTTTCACAACTCTTAGGAAAATCTTCCAAAGTCATTTTACCTTCGGAAGCTTTTTCATTAAAACTTCCGAAGATAGTTTACCTTCGGAAGCTTTTTGACTTCCAAGAAAACTACTTTTTGAGCAAAAGCAAACTACTTTTCAGAGGTGGGTCCGACATCCGGATTTCAAAGTTTATCCTCTTTCATTAACTTTGTCTTAAATGCTTTTCACATATAAACCAATGGTTCCCCCTCTTTGTATCATCTTTTTCTTTCCTTCAAACCTAAATGCCAAATTTCTCTCTGAAATTACTTTTGCTCATCTTTCTTCATCCTTAAGCTTCCTTAAAATGGCCAAACTTAATCGTAGAAATGAACCAAACTTCTCCATGCAGTTACACAGGTAACACAACCATGTTGCTATGTTACACTCTGAGAAAGATCCTTATTTCTCAGAGGTTTGCCGTTTCTTGACTCTATCCAACTACTTCCCCTCCCTAACCATTGATCCTTCACTGTATGAGGATCATCTACTTGCATTCTGGAAGACCTCTCAAGAAGTGGTTATGGGTGGGGAGAAGGCACTGTCTGCCATAGTGCCGAGGAGAACAGTCTTCATCACTCCAGCCATCACCATCACTCATCTTTACCTGGATGATGAAGAAGGTGAGGTGTTCTTCCCCAATGATTCTGTTAACTAGTCCTTTGAACACATGGGCTATGAGGGAGATTTCTTCGTAAAGACCTTCGAGAAAGGGAAGGTCTGATCCCAATGGAAATTCCTGCTCTATTTGGTTATCCACAGCTTGTCAAACAATCATGGTGGATGGGACCAAATTCCTGAAGATCTTCATTGTTCATAGGATGGTTCAGGGGGTCAAGTTCAAGTACTCTTAGTTTGTTTATACAAATTTACTTGCAAACTTGGACACCTTAGAATACTACATTTTCCCTAGATATGTTTAACACATTCTTAACTATGAACTGGGCTCACAGTTAAGGGGATAGGTAATATTCTTAAACTGGGACAGATGAAGCCCGACATCTTTAAAATCTTGAGATAGCCTAATGTTGTCTTCTCTGGTGTAGAAACAACCCTTGTTCCTAAAATGTTAGAGCTCATTGCTGAAGGTGACAACCTAGCAGCACCAACTAGTATTGAACCCACACCTTCTACATCCCAACCACCTCAACAACGACAAATCACCCTCACCTATCAAAGAAAACACAAACGAACCCCTACAATGACTATTCAGTTTGTGCAGGTCCCCATATACTCACCCACAAATGAAGAAGTGGACAATAGAGCTCCCACTTTTCTTGAGGAGCAGACCACTCCCATTACTTCTATGATCAATGCTGAGGTTCCTCATGCTTAGCCTGATCAGCTCACAAACCCAAATGCCTTAAGCCTTCACTCTGAGTCTCGACACTCAAGTGAACACCCTTCAAGGGATAGTTACCATCCTCAGCCTTTGGACCGAAACCAACCAATTCCCAACCTTGACTTCTATACTAATGAAAATTTAGGTTTCAATGAGTACCATGAGTCTCTCTTCTTTTCCCTTACTCAAAGAGAGATAAGTTCTTCCGAGTCTCTTACATCTAGCCCACATGAGACACCCACTACTAAGGTGGACACTTCTAAACTTGTTCAGGATATCCATATGGAAGAGTCTCTCCCTTTTGCATGTGATTCCATCACTAAGACCTCAACCATGGCAACTAAGCCCATTGACAACACAACTGAGGCTGCTAGTGAGCAGAGGAAATCCAACAGCCAAGAACCTGAAGCTGGTGATGAGAGAGAGGACTCTGCTCCAATCATCTCATCCCCCAACGATTCTTCTGATGAAGATGAGGGGAATTTGAGACTAAAGGTGCAAAAACTATCCAAAACATGCACCTATTTAGTCTCTAAGGTCAGTCATCTTGAATCTGAAGTGACTACCATGCAAAACAAGATCAATGATCAACAACTTGAGATTTCTTATCTTAAGGAAAAAGTAGTTGGGAGACCTTTAAGAGGAGCTCCACCAAGAACACAAGAACATGTGGATGTGATTGACCTAACTCCTAACTCATGGATGCAACAAGGTGATGCTACCAAAAAGGGGGAGAAAGTCATTATAGTCATAGAAGCTGGGAGTTCTTCAGAGAGTATGGACATTGAGGACTCACCATCCTCACATGCAATTGTGCATACTCAGAAACTTCCTCAAGTTCATATTAGTGTGGACTCCATGGACTCCTACATACAGAGTCTGTTTGAGGAAGGAATTACCAAGGGCTATGTCATCTCCACCAACTTCAAATCACATCATTGGGTGGAGGTATGATGAAAAAAGAAGATCTTTCATCATTCTTAGAGTTCAATGATAGCAAGAGGTCTTCAATTTTCAGACCTTGAACTTCTATGAAGGTCTGGATCTAGTCAACATGCCACATGTCAATCAAAGCCAATCAATACAAGCTGACAGGCTAGCTCAAAGAATCCAAGATAGAATCACTACAGAGTTCAGCTTCAGAAGGAGACTAAAGCAATCAGGCAATGTCATCGGTCAGCCGGATTTTGAGGCAGACCCTAAGATTAGTTTCATAGGGGAAACCTTGACAGAAGGCCTAGTGGCAGAACCTGAGAGCAACGTCTCATCATCATCAACTGCTGTAGAGATTCATACCCTTTTTGAGACACCTGCTAGTGAAGGTGCATCTCAACCTCTTTCTGGCTAGAGCTTGGAGGCTACAACAAGCAATGAAGACCAAAGCTCTCTCCACCCTGAGTCATAAAATTCTATGAGTGACAAAGGGAAAAAAGAAAGATGACTTCTGAGGCGATTGAAGAGGAGGAGAGAGAGAGAGGAAAAAGAAGTGAGGGGAGAAAATTCCTCTACTAGGTCTACAAGACTCGTGGAAACCGCTATCAGAGCTGCCCCTAGACCAAACACTCAGGATGATGAGTTGAGGGCAGTCAGGATAAACTACTTGCAGACGAGGAACTATGACATTGATATTGTCATTTCTCTCCCCTTTGAGGAATTGAATGAACTGGTTGACATGGAAGTGTCAAAGGAGATAAAGGAGGCAGAACATGTAGAGCTACTTATTCAAATCAAAGAAGATAGAAGAAATAAAAGATTATACAAGCATGTGCCTACTCTTTCCCTAGTTCAATAAAGTGCTACACATGAGGATGTGGTTCAACAAGAACCTCAGGTAGACAAAGAAGAAGACAAGATCAAGTGATCAACTACCTAAGTGCCACAGGCCTCTATTAGGCAGATGCACTTCTTCCTTTATCCTATGACTATATTGAGTTTGAGTATCTCAGACACCTTGAACTTGAGAAAGTCAAGGAAAGAAAGATCACCAAAATGAAACTAAGGGAAGAAGCTGCAAAGTAAAAAGCCATCATCATGAAGAGTATGAAGAAATCTGCACATAGATAGAAGATGATGAGCTTCTTGAAGCTGTATGGATTCTCTGGAAGGAGACTTGGCCCTATGTCTCTATCCACTCTGGGTGAGAATATCAGGGTAATCAAGCAGAAGATCAAGAGTGGAGAGCTAATGGACTACACTCCCCTCCAAGTCATGCTCCACTGAAGTGGAGGTTAAGGTTGAACAACCTGAGACAACATAACCTAATCCTTCTACTAAAACTCAGCAAGCTTCATCTTCTAATCCACATTAGGGTCAAACTCCCTCTTATTTTGAACCTCTGTGAGGGGAAGACCTAACTAAAAATGAAAAGAAGATCAACCATGTGTTGTAGGCCAGTCTTCTTAATTAAAAGGAACAAGAAGAAAGAAAAGGATGGCTTCAAAGCCAAAGCCAAAGAAGAAGAAATAAACATCCTTTTTAGAACCTCAATATGAGTTAGAACATCCTAAGGATGTGCAGCCAGAGGATGCTCCATCATCTCCCATTCAAACAGCTCCTTTAGCATCAGGAAGGCCCATCTTATCCTGGACATACACCACAAATCCAAAAGATCGCATTAAGGATGTCTACACATTGCAAGATATGTTCAATCTGCCTCTGTATGATCTCTTTGATATAAGAAGACACTTTGAGAGTCTGAGTGTTCCTGATCATCTTATGGAGAATGGGATGGTCATCATCATAATGAGGACTGTTAATATCTGAAGTCTTAAAAGTGTTTTGGTAGTATCAGCTTAGGGGGAGTTTGTAAGGATTATATGTTAAGGCTGATGCAACTCAAACACTTAAAGTCTCCTGCATGCATGCACAAGTGCATTGAAGAAGAATGCTTAGGAAGTTTCACACAAGCAACATAAATATTCTAAGTGTGTTCGACCAAAAGAACCAATGAGCCAGATCAGAAAAACCTTTAAGTCCCACAGACATCAAAACAACTGAAGTGATCTACATCTGCTGAAGACAAAGTATGAAGACGAAGTCTGAAGACGAAGTCTGAAGACGAAGTCTGAAGACGAAGTCTGAAGACGAAGTCTGAAGACGAGTCTGAAGACGAAGTCTGAGGACCAAGTCTGAAGACAAAGTCTTAAGACAACTGCTGAAGACAAAGTCTGAAGATCAAGTTCTCAGAAGTTGTCACAACAACTGAAGTAGTTCTCTTCAGTAGTTGTGATGGTTTATATTTCAGTAGTTTGTAATCAGTAGTTTTATATTATGTAAAGCATCTGAAGTTCTTATACTTCAGATGTTATAACTTCAGTAGTTATAATGTTAGTGTATACTTAGCTTCTAATGAAGGTGTCCTCAGTTGTTGTGGACATCTTCAGTAGTTTAGTTTAATTTCAGTTGTTTATATAAATCAGTTAGATGTCGCTATCATGTGACGTCAGCTGATGTCACATTCCTTAGAAAAAGAATGTTGACCTAATTTCCCTCTATGGGAAGCTTGTGCATGAATAAAAACATTCTTTTTGTAGAAAACTCTCTCTCTCTATAACTATTACTGTTTGATTGAATATTCATATTATTCTTGCTAGAATTTCGTCTAATTCGAGTGCTATTCCGCTGCAAATCCTAATCTAATTGATCAAACTAGATCTCGATCCTTTCAAATGGTATCAGAGTAGGTTAATCATTGATCGATTTAACAATTGATCATTGAAACTGTTCTTTTGATATCTTAGTTTGATCGAATTGGCAAATTTGCAAGTTCTGGTTATAGAATTTGTTTTTCTGTTGCTTCCTGTGAATCAATTTGAGGTTCTTCTTATTTCAAATTGTGTTGTTGAGTTTTTGAGTTAGGTTCGTTAAACTCTTATTGAACCTGTTTGAATTGGTGAAAATGGCTACATCAATCAATGATCCTCACAATACTGGCTCTTCAACAAAGCCTCCGATGCTTGTTAGGAGTGAGTACAACATATGGCAACGACGAATGCTCCGTCACCTATCTGTTAATAGTTTAGGTTGTTGGAAATCTATGGTTCATGGACCATATAAGCCTATGGTGAGTAATCCGAAACCAATGAGATGGTTCCGAAGAAGAAAGAGCAATATTCAGATGAAGATCTGAAACTGTTTGAAATTGATGCTAAAGCCCATGGAATTCTTGCAATGGCACTGCCTAATGAAATCTATTCTCGACTTATGCATCATGATCTGCTCATGACCTCTGGGTTGCTCTGAAAGAACAATTTGGAGGAACTGATGAGGTCTTAGCAAACAATACAGAAATCGTTGCCCAGCAATATGAGACATTCTCTCATAGAAAGGGTAAGTCACTGACTCAACAGTTTGAGCGACTCTCCTATTTGATATCTGAGTTGAAAATGGTTAACATGAATATACAAACAGTCAGATGAACAACAGATTTCTCAGATCCTTGCCTAAGAGATGGGACACATATACCATTGTCCTACGCTCCAGTGCAAATCTAGATAATCTATCTCTCACCCAACTTCATGGGAAACTGCTTACATTTGAAAGAGAGATAGAACAGAAAAGAAAACTGACTTCATCTGGGAAGCTCACTGATGACTTTGTACCAGGCAATGCTGCTCTGGTTGGTCATGAGTCAGAATATGCTACATCAGAAAGCTCCTATGATGAGCATATTGAATTCTCTTCAAACAGTGGAGATCATGCTTTTGCTGGTATTGATGGTAATTCAGGATGTAATAGTGACAATCTATGCTTTTTGATGGATGATTTGAAAGGAATTGCTGATGATGATTTGGAAGAGATGGTATTTGAGCCAAATGGCATTAGTTAATACCAGATCTTAAAAATTTTACAAAAGGACAGGTAGAAAATTCTCTGGTCTCTCTAGAAAACCAAAGTTGGTTTTTACAAGAGCAAGTTGAGGTGTCACAAGTGCCATAGACTTGGACATTTTGCAAGAGAGTGTAATCATCTGGATCTAACTCTTCTGCACCTTTTGTAACTTTCCAAGCATAAATTCACAAAACAAAGGGCAACATTCTACCAGTTCTGGTCATCATTCACAAAATCAATCATCTCCTACATATTTTGTTCCTCAAGGTCAAATGCCATATCTTTATCCATGTTTTTACATGCCACAGTCCAATCAGGTTCGTGTACCCATAGCTCAACAACCACATGCCCTACCTCAGCCTCAACCACCTCAATCAAGTCAACAATCTCAATCTCAATCTCAATCACATCAATGTTTTTTCACTCCTGGTGTTGTTGACTGGAGTAGTTTACCAGATGATCTTTCTGGTTATTCTGAACAATTGTTTTCTGGTGCTGGTCAACATGGTGGTGAAAATCCTTTTGGAAACCTTGCTCTTGGCCCTGGAGTTTACTGGTGGTTCAGCTCAAATGCTTCATCATCACAGGTACCACAAATATCTTCTGAGGCTAAGGCCAAGTTGTGTTTTGAGTCATGCATAGCTACTTTTGCCTCAATTAGAGAAGCAAATGTGCTTTAATAATCAAAATCTTGACCTAAAAAAGTGATTTCCAAAAGAAAAGCTGAGTTTCAGTCTATTTTAAAAGAAAAGATGATGAGATTTACAAATAAAATGCCAAATCATTGATGAAAAGGCTAAGGTAGAAGTCATCTTAGAAAATCACAAGAGTCTCAAAGAACACTTGCAACTACTCAAGTGGGTGTGAACACTGGTCATCTTGCAAGGGGTTTAAAATGCTTCTCAGTAAGCAAACTGCTTCAAATGTGAAGTTGGGATTGGATATAATCACACTGAACCTCCTACAGATTTTACTCCCAAGACAGAAGTAAAATCTGAAGGTGAAATCAATTCCCAAACCACATCATCATGTGTCTCATCCTCATGTGATAATGTACAATCAGAGGATGAAGTCCGTAATAGTACCTCAACTAATCAGTCTGCTAATGGTGCTACTGCTGATGAACACATGATCAAAGAAAAGCTGAGTCCTTCAGGTGTTGTCTCAAAAGGTATTCAAAGTACTGAAGAGCAAGTAGCAACACCTGAAGAACATTTCAAGCCAATAGAACCAAACATGGTTTCACAACTGCTGAAGAATCTATCAGAAATCCAATGTACTCATAGAAAATCTCTGAAGAACAAGTCTTTAGTTGTTAAAAATCCTCCGTACTACACATAAGTACTGAAGGAAAGTATTGAAGAACCACCTTGAGTACTTTCATCTTCTTCACAGCTGATCATAGAAGATGAAGAAAAAGCCATGTGAATTTGGGTCTATTTCATCTCACTCATGAATGTTGGTACAGAAAGGGTTCCAAATTTAACAAGGATAAAATCGTCAAAAAGAAATTAATGAAATGAAGATGAATTTGAAACCAGGTTTGCGCCACAAACATCTCAACGTGATAAACCAAAGTCTTCACAAAATCTAACATAAGAAAGAAGTTTATCATAAAAAAGCTGAAAATACTCCTCAAAGAGTATCAAACCTACAGACTAAGCCTGTGTTTTTCAAAAGGAGGGACATGGTGTCTCACATGAATCATTCACAAACAAGTTCTGATGTGTCTGCTGAACAGAAAGCTTTAACAACCAATCAGACACAACTTGTTATGATGGTTCAACATCTATTGTGGAGAGTTAACCAATAGATGTCCTGTGATTAAACCACTGAAAAGGAACCTAAGCCAAAATAAAGGAATCCTTTTCAACCAATCTCCTTCTTTAAAAGCTGTTAATCATGACAAATCAGTTAGTATAAAAGCTGTTGATGAGAACAGACCCAAAACCAAAAAGGTTTGGGTCTCAAAAGCTACTAGTCGTTGTGATATATGAAGGGTTCTTCAACATGCCATAGAAGCATCTGGTATGTGGACAGTGGAGGATCTATGCATATGACTGGAAGCAGATCTCTTCTTCATGACTACTCTCAAGGAAAGAAGGGATTTGTATCTTTTGGTAATGATGCTAAGGGTTACATCATCGGCAAAGGCTTTGTTTCAAATGGTGAAATAAGGTTTGATGATGTCAACCATGTGGAGAATCTCAAGTATAATTTGTTGAGTGTCAGTCAAATGTGTGATAAAGGGCATGTTGCACTTTTCACCGGTCAGAACTGTTGAATTCTGTCTTTCAATGTTTTGAATATGATTGGCAAGATATTGGATAAACATACTCTCCTGAAAGCCAACAGGGTTCGAAGAGTATATGCCTTAGACTTATCAAAGAAAATTGATCTAAAAGGCCATCCATGTCTGTTCTCCAAGGCCTCTCCTCACGAATCTGAGCTTTGGCACAGAAGGCTTGGTCATGTGAATCTTAGAAATATGAACGAGCTGATCCTTCATGGGTTAGTGAGAGGTCTTCCATTAAAGGAGTTCAAATGTGATGACAACTGCTCTGCTTGTTTAAAAGGAAAACAACATAAAGTATCATTCCCTCCAATAGAAGAACCAAAGTCCACTGCCTACTTGCAATTACCGCATATGGATCTTTTTGGTCCAGTAAGAGTGATGAGTATGGCAAAGAAAAAATATTGTGTGGTAATTATGGATGATTATTCCAGATTTGTATGGACCTTCTTCTTACATTCAAAAGATGAGGCTGGTCAAATTATCATCTACTTTGTGTTGCATGTGGAAAACAGTATTCTCTTTCTGTCAAGTGTGTGGGGAGTGATAATGGCATAGTGTTTACAAATCACAAACATGATGAATTTTATTTCTCTAAGGGAATGAAGAGGCAGTTTAGCATTCCTAGAACTCCTGAACAAAATGGAGTGGTGGAGAGAAAGAACAGGACCCTTTTGAAGCTGCAAGGTCAATGTTGGCTGATTCTGGTTTGCCACTAACCTTTTGGGCTGAAGCTGTTAACACAGCTTGTTATGTACAAAATAATGTATTAGTAAATCAAAGGTTCATGAAGACTCCTTATGAAGTGTTACATCATTTGGCTCCTTTGATTTCCTTCTTTAGAGCATTTGGGTGTCCCTGTTATTCTCAACACAAAAGATCTACTTCAAAAGTTTGAATCAAAGGTGGATGCAGGGTACTTTGTTGGGTATTCCTCTACTTGCAAGGCATACAGTGTTTTTAATTGCAGATAAAAGATTGTAGAAGAAACCTTGCATGTAAAGTTTAATGAATCTCCAAAGGAGAAAATCCCACAAAATCCTGTGGAGTTATTTGATGTGGACATACTGCAATATGTTCCTTATCAGTCTCCAAATGTTGCAGGTTCTATGAATCCATCATCTTCTGCAACATGTTATCCTCTGTTGGTATCAATGCAAGTTTTAAGTGATCAACTGCCTGAGTCTACTACTAAACTTGATGTTGCTGTAGCTTCAACAGTTCCATCCACAACAAATGCGGATGAGATCTCTCAATCCTCTACTTCATTTGAATTGTCATCTTATTCTAGGTTTCAAGAATCTGGATCACCATCTGTTGCTGCTGAATCACCTACAAACACTTGCACAGATCTTATTGAGTATCAAGAACTGAAGAATCATCCCATGTCTTAGATCATTGGTGACATACTGGGGTTTCACCAAAAGTCAATTGTCCAACTTTTTTTTCTATGCTCTCTTCATCAGTCAGCAAGAGCCAAAGAATTATCATATTGCATTAAGAAACAATGGATGGGTTGAAGCTATGCAACTTGAGCTTCTTCAGTTTCAAAAGCAGCAAGTGTGGGACTGGATCGTCTTCCCCAAGGTAAGTATGCAATAGGCACTAAATGGGTGTTTAGGAATAAAACTGGTGAAAAAGGCCAAATTGCCAAGAACAAGGCCAGACTGGTTGTACAGGGGTTTTCACAAGAAGAAGGTATTGATTATGATGAAACCTTTGCCCCTGTAGCCAGACTGGAAGCAATCAGATTGTTTTTAGCTTATGCTGCTTTTCATAATCTCAAAGTTTTTCAAATGGCTGTCAAAAGTGCATTCTTATATGGTAAAATAAAAGAAGAAGCTTATGTGTGCCAACCACCAGGTTTTGAAGATAATAAACATCCAGATTGGGTGTATAAGCTTGATAAGGCTCTTTATGGACTAAAACAAGCACCTAGAGCCTGGTATGAAACACTGTCAAACTTTCTTCTTCAAAATAATTTCACTAGAGGCTCCATAGATAAACCTTGTTCATTAAGAAAGTAGGCATGCATAAGCTCCTTGTTCAAATTTATGTTGATGATATTAGTTTTGCATCCTCTCATCCACAGTTGTCTAATGCATTTACTAAGTTCATGCAACAAAAGTTTGAAATGAGTGCCATGGGAGAATTACAGTTCTTTCTAGGGTTGCAAATAAAACAAAAGGCTGATGGAACTTTCATTCATCAGTTAAAATATACAAAGGATTTGTGGAAAAAAATTGATTTACAAAACTTTAAGCCCTGTTCTACTCCCATGTGCAGCACCACACAACTGGATGCTCATCAGAAAGGTAAAGCAGTGGATGAAACTCTTTACAGATGTATGATTGGTTCCTTGATGTATCTTACAGCTTCTAGACCGGACATTATGTTTGCAACTTGTGTATGTGCAAGATTTCAGGCTGCACCTAAAGTATCCCATATGATTGCAGTCAAAAGGATCTTTAGATATTTGCAAGGAACTCAATCTCTAGGACTTTGGTATTCCACTGGGCACTCTTGCAAATTAGTTGCTTTCTCTGATAGTGACTATGCCGGTTGTAAATTAACCAGAAAATCCACCTTGGTGGATGCCAATTTCTAGGCACTGTTTGGTTTCTTGGCAGAGTAAGAAACAAACATTTGTTGCTACATCCACTGCTGAAGCAGAGTACATTGCTGCTGCAAGTTGTACATCTTAGGTACTCTCTCTTCAGAATCAATTACTGGATTATGACATTACAGAGACTAAGACTCCTTTACTAATGGACAGTGCTTCAGCTCTTTGTATTGTTAAGAATCCTGTCCAGCATTCTAGGACCAAACATATTGACATCAGACATCACTTTATCAGGGATTGTTATGAAAAAGGTCTGATTGATCCGAAGTTTGTTCCTAGTGCTGATGAGCTTGCAAATATATTTACTAAGCCTTTGGACAGTGCAACTTTTCAAAATCTTGTGCTAAGGCTTGGTATGCTGCAGCTTGAATAAATTGACAACTTCTGATGATCTTAGCTCCCAAGTACTGAGAGCATTAGTATACAGCTGTCACAAATAGTACTGAAGCTATTTTCTCTTCAGCAGTTTTCATAACTATTGAAGACTAAATTCCTTAAAGTACTGAAGTACTTTTCTGTTGTAAAGTACTGAAGCGGTTACAACTACTGACGACTATTCTAACATATAAGTACGGATGACCAAAGAAACATCTTCAGTATTTTTTTCAACTACTGATGACAAACACCAAGTCTTCAGTTGTTCACAACACCTAAAAGTTAAAACCATGTCTTCAGTCGTTTTCTAACAACTGATGACTAAAACCAAAACTTTCAGCTGTTTTCTTTCAGCTGTTTCATAACCTATAAATACCTAACCCTAACTTCAAAGTTTTCATAAATTGATTTCCGAACGTTCATCTCCCATTAATGGCGACCATGCAAATCAAACCTCGACACAACTGTGTTGCTTACTTCACAAAATCGACCTTTTGGACTAGGTTTGATGATGCTATTGATCTGATTGTTGATTCCGAGTATCGAACTGCTTTTCTTCTGAATCCTACCATCTATCCCGACTCTCTTCATCAATTCTGGACAAATGTCACCATCCATACCGGTGAGAATGATGTTGCCATCACTCTCCCATCATTTGTAAACAAGAAGAAAGTGATTGTCACTCGTGCTATCATTCGCCAAATGCTTGATCTGAATGATGCTACCTTTATCACCAAATACCTGAAGGGCACCATTGATCTCTCATTCAATTATCATGGCTATGAGGGCAACCTATGTGCTACTACCATTCTGAAGAAGCACTTTCATGATGCTGAACGCCTAATCTTTCACATGATCAATGTTTGTCTTGCCCCCAAAACCTCTTCATGGGATCAAATGTCATCCAGGTGGCAGTAGGTATTGTATTCTATTCTCGTACGCCAAAGCTTAAACTTTTCGGAAATTATATTTTTAGAATTAAAAGATCTGGCAATGAAACCTGTAGCTAACAGATGGCTATTATATCCAAGGTTTCTTATGGCCATAATCATGAATCAGTTACAATCTGATGGCCCTGTTGGCCTTGGAGTCCCTGCTGTGGTAGTTCTGCCAGAGGTATACTCCAGGGACAACTCTGACCCACACCTCAAAGAGGCTGCCAAACTGTTAAAACCAAAGCAGAAGGTACGCACAGCCTCATCCTCCAGATCCAAAGTCCCCTCCAAACCTCTCTCCAAACAACCCAAAAAGGCTACTCAGGAAGTTGAGTCCCCTGCTGATGCCCCTGCAACACAAACGCAGGATGAAACTATGGATAGTAATCCCCCTGTAGTTTCTAGGACTCTACCAGCTGAAACCACTTAGGTATCCTCTCAACAGGATCCTGATGCAACCAAAAATGGGGAACCCTCATTACTGGAATATCTCTCACTTGAGAGGATTGCCATTGAAGAGCACCATTCTCCCCAGGTGCAATCCTTTTCACACCTATCTCCCACTGAAGCCACCCCTACAAGCCCAACTGTGGTTATTGCATAAGTGTTGACTCAACTACATTCCTCTACCCCTCCCCAGAAACCTATTACTACTGGGAAAACCTCAACCGTTGAGGGGAGGATTATAATGTAGGTGATAACCCACAGCACAGGGATTACAGAGTTCAATCTCCTAGTGTAGAAGAGGAGACTAGAACATCTGGTGAGGCTGCCTCTTCTCCTTGTTCAGCACATGATCAAGATGAAGCTGGTATCATTTCTAAGTCCTCACCAGAGGCAACTGCCAATGAAGGACATTATCCTGAGGCAGGAAGTCCCCAGTTCCGAGAAATAGGGGCACATGTGAATACTGATCTACACTCAGCACATGTTCATCCTGATTTCATCAGGAGGTCAGCTGATTCAGCATAGACTGATGATGACCTGGGCTTTTTCTTTGATGTTCTAGCCCACAATACTATTCTGGAGACTGAAGTATGCAGACTACAAGAACTGCTTGCCAAAATGTCACAAGAATCAAGTCCATCTGCCCACATTCACCCACAGATGGCAGTTTCTCCTGAAACTATCCCAAATACTTAGCCACTCTCAAAAAACTTGCCACCAGCCTCTGCTTTAGGTGCCATTTCTCAGGGACAGAACCCCTCTGAGCAAATGGTTGCTGCCTTTCAAACATCCTTACCTCTCATCACTTCCATAATCACAAACACTATACATCAAGCTATTGATGAGAGGCTTTCCTCAACTCTTCAATCTTTAGTTGATTTTGCGGTTTCCAAGAAACTTTCTGACATTCACACCCCTGAACCCAATGCAACCAAAAAGGGGGAGTCTAAGTCAGTGAAAGTAGACAAAAGAAAAAGAGCTGAAGAGGAAGCAGAAAAAGAGCATAAAGAAAAGGAAATGATCACCTACAAAAGGAAGAAATCCTCTCAAAATACTAAAGGTGAGAAAAAGTTGGAAGAATTGATCAAAGAAGCTGATGAGCAACATAGCAGATCTATGGATAAGATTATTGATCAACTCTTCAGACAAGGATTTGACACTGCCAAACTTGACTTTGAGATCAGAAAGTTAGAGATTTAAGAAATTGAACAAAGATGGGCAAGTTGGAGTGAGAAAGAAAGAGAAAGGCTGGAAACTATGGCAAGATTAATATCAAAACATCCGGGAAGGTTGATCATTGAAGTAAAGTCATGGTCCAGAGACAATATTTTGGAGATAACCACCAGAATCTATTCTTCTGAAGTATTTAACAAAGGATTGATCATAGAAGCTCTTGATGAAGCTGGTGCTGGGAAAAGGACTGATATGGCAAAACTATCCAAAGCTTCACTTAAATCCAAGATGCTAGAGCAGCCTGCACCATCAACCAAACCAAAATAACCACCTTCACAACCATCAAAAATAGTTCCTTTACCTAAGAAACCTACTGAACCCATTACCAATGATGCACCTAAGAGGAAGAGAAGGGTGTTGAGGATGGAAGAAGAAGAAGAAGATGATGAGAATGATAGTCTGCCACTCTCTGCTGTTCTCAAAATAAAAATGCCTCAGCCTAGGAGTCAACCAACAACAATCACACCTGACTTTCAAAGGCAAATGGTAAAAGTTAAACTTGAAGAAGAAGAACAGCACAAACAACATGATTAGCAACTGTTAAGGATGATTGATAAAGAGTTTCCTAAGTCTTCATCCATACAAGCTATGAAGAAACATGCTCAGAGGTTGTATGCTCTCAGATTTACATTCCAATATCAGAAAGAGAGAGTGAAAATTTGGCCTGACCCCAGAGTAACTGACAGAATTCACAAAATGAAGATTCCAAGCAGATACAATGGCCAAGTAAAGAAGATTGTAGATGCTGTGATAATGCTGGCCATTGTAGTGTCACCCTGGGAAATTCTTGATGACTTCAAGAGAACTTACAACTCCAAAATGACTCCACAAACTTTACTAGAAAACAAAATGTTAAAGAAGGGGTTAATCTACAAGAAGCTTGAAGAAATAAGAAGAAATGAGCTCTAGTTATTACATGAAGGCACTTATCCTGATGAGTTTGCATACAGAGAGATAACAACTGTGGAGCTGAAAAATGGAAATCATATTAAGTACTTATCTGAGTACTATGGGCCTGAGTTCTTCTTTGAAAGTGGAACTGAAGAACTCACAATGGAAGAAAAAGTTGTTTTCCTTGAGGCCTATATCAGAGAGTCTTACAGACTCATTATTGGGAAATAGGTTTCATGGATGGGGTAACAACTCTGTGTCCAATTCCCCAAGATAGAGTTCTCATTCATCCTTTGCCAATCAAACCTTCTGAAATCTCTTCCCTGGCCTGAGCTTATAATTGTAGAATTCTGAGCTCATCGAGATTTTGTTTCTGCCAATAAGTGGGAGCTCAATAATTTTAAAGGTTTTGGCTGCATTGGTTCAGGGGGAATTTGTTGGACCAAAAGAACCAATGAGCCAGCTCAGGAAAACCTTTATGTCCCACAGACATCAAAACAACTGAAGTGATCTACATCTGCTGAAGACAAAGTCTGAAGACAACTACTGAAGAGAAAGTCTGAAGACAAAGTCTAAAGACAATGTCTGAAGACAAAGTCTGAAGACAACTGCTGAAGACAATGTCTAAAGACAAAGTCTGAAGACAACTGCTGAAGACAAAGTCTGAAGATCAAGTTCTCAGAAGTTGTCACAACAGCTCAAGTAGTTCTCTTCAGTAGTTGTGATGGTTTATATTTCAGTAGTTTGTAATCAGTAGTTTTATATTATGTAAAACATCTCAAGTTCTTTTACTTGAGATGTTATAACTTCAGTAGTTATAATGTTAGTGTATACTTAGCTTCTAATGAAGGTGTCCTCAGTTGTTGTGGACATCTTCAGTAGTTTAGTTTAATTTTAGTTGTTTGTATAAATCAGTTAGATGTCACTATCATGTGACGTCAGCTAATGTCACATTCCTTATAAAAGGAATGTTGACCTAATTTCCCTCTACGGGAAGCTTGTGCATGAATGAAAACATTCTTTTTGCAGAAAACTCTCTCTCTATAACTGTTACTGTTTGATTGAATATTCATATTATTCTTGCTAGAATTTCATCTAATTCATGTGCTATTCTACTGCAAATCCTAATCTAATTGATCAAACTAGATCTCGATCCTTTCCAAGTGCAAAATACTCCACAGCCAAGACCAATATCTTCTAAACCCAAATATGAAGTCTTCCGAAGCTTCAGAGACAAACTCTTCTGAAGCCAACACTTGAAGATAGATTTCTTCCAAAGACTTATAGTATACATGTTTTATCTGATGTACTTTACATAAAGTTGGACCCCCTTTCCGCAGCAACTCTGTAAAGTGTGAGTTGGTGAAAAGGTCCATGCTTTTAGCAACTATACATTGATGTCTTGAGTTTGTAACTTTCTACTTCATGTACTTTATCCTTTTTGTAATACATTAGGATGTGAGCTATGGCATGTCATAGTCACATGTCAAATGGCAACCTATCTTTTGACGTTACAGTTGATTTTGTTAGTGTCTAGTCAATTGTATCCGGTTGGCCTTCAAAGTATGGCCGGCTGAAGGATGTGGTATATGTATCTCAAGTACTTGTAACTTTCCTTAATGCTTTGTAACACTTGTAATAGAACTTGAGAAGGCAATATACTATAATATTGAAAACAATCTCCTTGTGTGTTTTGCTATCTTGTTCTGTCTCTTATTTACTTGTGTTCTTAGTATCATTTCTTGTGGGTAATCTAGTCTCACTGTTTGATTAGTAAAGTTAATCTCCTCATTGTGCTATTGTGTTGTAAGTGACTACCCTTCAGCGGTCCTGCACAAAGGTTGGTAGAGGCCTGGTTTGAACCTGGGACCTTCAAACTATGGTTGTGACTAGTTACCAGTTGGGCTAACCCAAATATGTTTAAAACTCCTTTTAAAATCTTTTAAACATTAATTGCTTAATCCTCCGAATCAACAAGAACCCTAGTTTGATCTTGCTCCAAGTTGAACATCAGATTGATGTTGTTAATGGAATTAAACTTAGGGCTTTCATTGCCCTTATGAAATCTACTGTGTATGTGGATTTAATTTCCAGAATGATGATCAAAATGGAGTTACAAGATGAAGTACTAGTCGCGACCACGGTTGAATATGTTCGAGATGTAGATGTTTTGGAAGTCAAATTAACTTTTTGGGTAGATTCTAAAGACGATGACAGGTAAGAGCCCTCACTCAATTTTGATCTCAATGCCCAGAAGATGGAGTTTGGCTAAGCCATTGGTTTGAAATAAATGTGTTGATTGATGGTGATGTGTTGTTGTATTTCAGATGTAATTCATAAGTTCTATTAGTTTAAGAGCATCAGTTTGATGGTTTTACCCCAATTATTAAAGCTATGTTTAATCAGTTTCAAGTCAATTAAGTTCATGATTTGAATGTGAATTTTGGTTTCGTGTTAGTATTGTTTAATAGGAGTTATTCCAAATTAACCATGGTGTTTGATTTGATACAGTCAAGGAGATGATTCAATGGTGTCTAATTGGAATTAAATGGGTTGTTTTGTGGTAAAAAACACTCACCGAACCATGCCGGAAATGCGGCAGGAGATGTGGTCGGGAACACGGGGTGGGGGATTTGGTTTTGTTCCAAGAAGTTCAAGTTTACAGCTGAGTTCTCTGTAATTTTTAGATTTGTCATGTTATGGATGAAACTTCTATAGTAAGTTTTAGAAATTACAAATTAGACCCTGAACTTATAAAACTAATCAAATTAATTATTTATAAGAATTTGTAACTTTTTAAAGCTTGTAAATTTTAAAATTTGTTTATTTATTTCTAATAATTAAAATTAATAGTTACTAATAAAACTTTAGAAGTCCAAATTCATTAAAACTCATAATAATATATAAAATCTCATAAACTTGTAAATTAATTAAATGGTAAAAAATAGAATTTAAATCACAAATTAATACATTCATGGTTTTTAAATCACCAAAATGAATACAGTTGTTTGATTAATGTTCTTGATTTAAATAATTGACAAACGGGATTGGGTCCATATTTACAAAATGGGCAGATGGTAGAAGATGATGATAGCAAGATTATGTTAGAGTAAAGAGAGTAAGGTTTTTGGTAGATTAATGAAGGAATAACACATCACATAGTTTAGTTCGGGTGTGTTGAAGCTTACACTTGAACGGTTCACAATTTGGAGAGTTTAGTAGGACAAGTTGAGCTGGAGAATCACGAACAAAGGCTGGAGAATCTCGAACTTGTATGGACCGTGCACCAAAAGATCTTAAAATGCCACTTTCTTGGTTGTTTGGTCTCGGCCGATGGTGGTTTGTGGTTGTACATTAAATATGAGGCTGAAATGGAGAGGATTTATGGTGTGTTATGTGTGTTTTTCTGCTAGAGAACCAAGAGGGAGAGAAGAGAATGAGAGGAGATTTTGAAAGTAGTTGCATGCAATGAGAGTGGAGGAAAGGGTGGTGGTGTGTTTGAATGGCTCAGGTGGAGTAGAGGGAATAGGATTGCTAGTCAAGGGGGTGGGTAAGAATTTAAAATCTAGTGGGTTTTGTGTTAAATTTTAATTAAAAATTCTATTGTTTATTGTAGTGTGTAGTATAATGTAGTATTTTAGGTGGTAAATTCTAGTTAGTTGTTTAAGTATTATGCATGTATTTGCATGATTTTAATCGTGAATGGTGTGTGAGTGCACACATTTAGCTGTTTCAATTATGTTTTGAATTGCAAAGGTGACTAATTGTTTTTCCCGGAACGTGAAGTTATCCTATGGTAAGGCTAGACTTAGCTAGATCATTTCAAATGGCACATGAAATAATAAAAATGACAACAATGGCAATAACAATAATAATGCTAATACTAATAATAATAATATTATTAATATTAATAACCAATATATGGATAATGATGCAGGAGCTTTAAGGTTAGAATTATACTTAAAGGTTGGTTGTTACATTCTCCTACCGTTTAGGAAATTTCGTCCTGAAATTTTGAGCTTTGATAATTTCCAAAACGAGTGGGTTTGAATAGGTGTGGAAAATTCTTTCTCATCTCATCTTCTCGCTCCCAAGTGAATTCAGGTCGTCGCCTAGAATTCCGTATTACCTTAACCTTGGGTATGCGACTTCCTTCGAGTTTCTTGACAATCTGGTCAGTTATTCCTACAAGCTCTTCGACGAAGTTCAACTTGTTATTAATCCTTTCTCCCATCAAGGGTAACTCCAGGGCCTTGTCTATCATGCACTTGTTGAAGTTAGACACATGGAATGTGTCATGTATGTAGCTTAACTCTTGAGGTAGCTTTAATTGATATGCCACGGGACCAATTCTTGCCATTATTCAAATGGTCCAATGTATCTTGGGCTAAACTTTCCTTTCTTTTCAAACCTTATGTTCCCTTCCATGGTGCTACTTTTAGCATTACTCTATCTCCCACCTAAAATTCCAAAGGTTTTCACCTTCGGTCAGCATATTTTTTCTAATGGTCTCTCGCGGCTCTTAAACGCTCCTTGGTTTTAAATATCTTATCGTTGGTCTCCATCATGAAGTTGGGTCCTATTACTTCAATGTCACCAATCTCATTCTAACTTAATGGTGATCGGCATTTCCTACAATATAGGGGCTCATATGGAGCGGGGTTTATACTAGTGTGATAACGATTATAGTAGGAGAGCTCCACTAGAGGAAGGTGGTTGTCCTAGTTCCTACAAAAGTCAATCACGCAAGCTCTTAACATATCTTCCAATGTTTGGATGGTTCTTTCACTTTGTCCGTCGTTTTGTGGGTGGTATGTAGTTCTTAATTCCAATCCGGTCCCCAAAGCCTACTAGAGTGATTTCCGAAAGGGAGAAATGAAGAGACTATCATTGTTGGAGATAATCGATAGTGGCACTACATGCCTGGTCACTATTTCATCGATGTAGAGTTGGGCTAGCTTTGTCAAGTCATAGTCCTCTCGAATTGGCAAAAAGTGAGCTAATTTGGTAAGCCTATTAACTATTACCTATATAGCATCATGACCTCTGAAAGTTCTTGGTAACTTTGTAACAAAATCCATGGTGATGTTATCCCATTTCCACTCCGGAATTTCAGGCTGTCGCAACGTTCCTCATAGTTTTTGATTATCAGCTTTCACCATAGTGCACGTCAAATACTTCCCAACGTAAATGGCGATTGATTTCTTGATTCCAGGGCATGAGAAAGGTGCCTTTAAGTCATGGTACGTTTTGTCACATCCGGGTGCATCGAGTACTTATTTTGGTGGGCTTCGTCTAGGATTACCTCTCTAATTCACCCGTACTTTGGTACCCATGCTCTCCCTTAATGTTTATATATACCTTTGTTGGTCAACTTTAAACACTTCCCCATTCCTGTTAACATTTCCTCCACTAATATATCTTCTTTTAGTGCTTCATTATGAGCTTCTTTTAGTGTAACAATAAAGTCGGTATACACACTCATCCCCAAGGTACGGACGCCAAGGGGTTTTTCCTTTTCTTTTTAGCTTAAGGCATCTGCCACTACATTTTCCTTGCAGGGGTGGTAGCGGATTTCACATACGTAACCATTCAATAGCTCAACCCATCTTTTCTCATGCACGTTTACCATTTTCGGATCAAAAATGTTTTGCAAACTTCTATGATCAGTGTAGATAGTGCACTTCGTGCCATAGAGATAGTGCCTCCATATTTTGAGTGCAAACACCACGGGACACGATTCTAGATCATGCATTGTGTAGTTTTTCTCATGCTCATTCAACGGCCTTGATGTATAAGCAATTACCTTGTCATGTTGCATTAGCATGCTTCCAAATCCCGGACACGAGGCGTCGCAATAGACTACGAATTCTCAACTCCTTTTGGTAGGGCGAGGATTGGTGCACTACAAAGTTTCTCCTTCAGCGTTTTGAATGCTTCATTTTGATCTTGTTCCCACACAAAAGTTGTATTCTTCTTAGTTAGAGCAGTTAACGGTTGCACGATACACAAGAAGTCTTTGATAAACCTTTTGTAGTATCCGACCAACCCAAGGAATTACATTAATTTCAGTAGGAGTTTTAGGAATTTTCCAATTCTTAATAACCTATATATTTTAAGGGACTACTTGAATCCTATCTTTATTTACGACATGCCTGAGAAATTGGATCTCTCGCATCCAAAATTTGCATTTCGAGAATTTGGAATAGAGCTACTCATTCTTGAGCAACTCAAGAATCAGCTTATGGTGCTTCTCGTGCTCTTCCTTAATACATGAGTAGATCAAGATATCATCGATAAACACAATAAAAAATTTATCTAGATATGGGTGACACACTCAATTCATGTGATCTATAAATGTCGCTGGTGCGTTAGTCAGTCCAAAGGGCATGACTAGTACTCGTAATGTCCATATCTAGTTCTAAAGGCTATTTTGGGTATGTCTTCCTCTCTTATCTTCAGCTAATCATACCCCGATCTTAAATATATTTTGGAAAAATAACTTACTCCGTGTAGTTGATCGAACCGGTCAACAATTCTCGGAAGAGGGTAACGATTCTTTATTGGCAGCTTGTTTAATTCTCGGTAATCAATACACATATGTAGGGTTCCATCCTTCTTTTTCACAAATAGCACTTGGGCACCCCATGGACAAACACTTGGTTATATAAATCCCTTGTCGAGTTGCTCTTGGATTTGTAGCATTAGTTCTTTCATCTCTCGAGGGGTGAGTCTTGGCTATCACTGTAGCACCAGGCAATAGATCTATTTGAATTCAACTTGTCAAGTTGGAGGGAGTCCTGGTAGATCTTCGAGAAATACTTCCGGATTTTGAGAAGCCATAGGTATATCCTATATTTTCAACTCCTCCTTCGCGTTCTTTTCATAGACTATGAAAGCTAGCACCCCCTCATGAGACTCTTAGTAGCCTTTAGGTGGGATATCATCGGATATAGCATGTTTCTTCTTTCACCATGAACAACTAACATCTTCCCGTTGCCTAAAATTATCTTAATTAGACATTCATCACACACAATTTCGGCCATATGCCTCATGAACCAATCCATACAACGACCACATCAAATCTTCCTAACTAAATAGGCATTAGATTTATTTTAAATGTACTACCTTCTAGAATCATTAAGCAATCCTTGATGATTTTATTAGTTTTTATGATGTTACCGTTAGCTAATTCTACAGTAAATGTATGAGTCAGGACACATCATTCAAGTCAATCAAAGGCCTGAAAGTACTAGCTAGATCCATCACGAATGCTCTTCCCTTGTGCTTGTTGGGTCTGGCATCCTTATCTCTCGAGAGACAAAAGCAGCATTACTCTAGTATCAAATAGAATGGTAGCACGATGGTTATATAAGGAATTTACCATTGACCATATCGTGGTTCCTTACGAGCACTAGCTAGATCCATCA
Source organism: Flaveria trinervia (assembly GCA_025506515.1). Taxonomy (NCBI): domain Eukaryota; kingdom Viridiplantae; phylum Streptophyta; class Magnoliopsida; order Asterales; family Asteraceae; genus Flaveria; species Flaveria trinervia. The sequence goes on along the minus strand of CM046454.1, from coordinate 25,017,905 downwards.
CCAATGCTCTTCCCTTGTGCTTGTTGGGTCTGGCATCCTTATCACTCCCCATCTTAGGACACTTATTCCTCTTGTGCCCTAGATATCACACTTATAGCATTATTTACCTGGCACATACGTACGATCCTTAATTAAGTGACGTCGTCATTTGCATCTGAAGCAAGGCACTGGGTTGCACTCCCTTTGAAGATGTAGTCTGCACCTATTGCAGAATGGGGTTGTATCCAAGTATACCTTCTGACCCCTTCCACCTTAGTCATCACGCCTAATACCTTCCACACCCTTCTTGCTTGACCCCCTACTATTACCAATCGCTTTCTTCATATCAAAACATTTTCTCTTCTCACCCATGGGCTTCCTCTTATCCTCTAGCTTGGTTTGTTCTCTCCATCCAACCCTGTCTAGATCATTAGTCAAACTACTAGTGAAGTCAAATGTAGCTTGCAGGGAGGGCCTGGAGGATGGAACCATACCCCTAACTCAAGGATGTAGTCCCAAATGAAACGTGCTACACCCTTGTTTTCCGGTGTCACCAAGAGTTGCACTAGTCACGATAGGGCTAAGAAGCATTTGATATACTTAGTGTAGTTAGGACCTTTCATTTCCAAGCTTAGGAATTCAGACTCTAGTTTCTCAAGTTGGTTAATTGGGTAGGATTTTGTTGCTTATCAACTCCATTAATTCGGTCCAACTCATTCGGTAGCAGCATTTCTTCCCCAAGGCTGAATAATAGTCTTTTACCACTCTCGTGTTGATCCCTTGAGTGACTGGGATGCATATGTCACCCTGTGTTCCATCTTACATTCGCTAATATCCAAAATGGCTACCATTTCTTCGATCCATCGGTAGGTCCCTATCGCACCCTCGATGCCATAGAAATCCTTTGGCTTGCATGCCATGAAAGTTTTGTAGGAGCATCCATTCCTTAATTCTTTGGCTTCCTCATTGTTTCCCTCATCATTCCCGAATCCATCATTTCCACCAGAGTTACTCCAGTCCGCATTGATATGAGCAATGATGGTCGGAATGGCATTAACAATTTGTTGTCCTACAAGGTTAGCAATTGTCTAATAATTGTCACAATTGGCATTCTCTACATGGGGAGTTCTTGGTGGCATAGGTGGTTGGTTTCCGGTCTGTCTAACCCTCTCACGACGGCCTCTAATAGTTCCTTGTCTGCCAATACGGGTTCCTCATCTTGTCGGCATTTTGGTAGCATCATAGATAAATTGTTTACCATCTTATAATTTTGGTTTCTAGTATCCCATGCATCACTTATCCTAAAATACCATGCTACCAGCAGGAGGGAATTTAATATACACGCCACTACATACATATGAATATGTTCCATTAAATTAAATTAGAGAGATTCACCCACAAAGGACGCAAGTCAAAAATTTCCAACACATAACATAAACATATTTCAATTCAATACAAATCACCCTATGAAATTAGCATCAATAGAAATGGTTTCATAAATAGATAGTGATAATAGTATCAATCAAAGATAAATGCATGAGCATCATAGTCTCTGACTGGGTGTGAGATTGATATTCTAATAATGACCGAATATGATGATTGAGTCAGTGATTGTATAGCGGAATCAAACAATCAAGGATCATTGAATGCAAGAAATACTAATAAATGCTCTTTGTATTAATGAAGATGATTGGTTACAATCGAATCCTAGGGTTGGATCATTAAACAGTAACAATACACCTTGAGAACATAACACTAAACAAAATATTCTGATTGTCTATAATATCAATCAACAGTTACCTCACATACAAGATTTTCTATTCTATTTATAGGCTCACAACATGCCTTTCACAAAATGACTAAACTACCCTTGACATATACATCAAAGACCTAGTCTAAGTCTTTGTCGGCATTTCTTTTGTTCATCCGCATTGACTAATGTTGATGTGTTGATATTGATCAACATTTCTTCTTTGGCTTCAAAATTAGTGTTTCGTCATCAGCATTGACAAATGTGGATGAACAAACACTTATGCGTATTTGTTGCCAGGTGTCCGCATTAGTTAATGCGGATGTGCAAATACTTGTTAGCATTTGTTTTCGGCTATGTGTATTTGTTAATGGGAAAGAACAAACACTTGTCAACCTTTGTTCTATGTCTTCCACATATACAAATGTAGTTAGCCGACACTTGTCTTCATTGCAGATTCTTCATCCGCATTAATACTTGGACTTGTGGGATTTCCAGCAGAACAACCAACAACCCACCAATTGAATTAGCATGTATGATCCTTTCAGGATACAACAATACTCCCTCTAAGGATTATACAACCTACATTCTTCAAGGGTTAGATGGTGGTTGAGGTTAGGAAGATTCGACTAGGTCTTATGGAGGAATAAGAGGTTCTGCCTGAGATGGATCCAAAATGGCCTTTATCATGTTGACAAAGTCATTTGCATTAGACATCTTCTCTCTATTTAGCACATGGATCTTCATTTGGATCATAGTGTAGATGGCTTCAAACGGCAACTTCTTTTGAGATATGGGATCCCTATTGACATAGTGGACAACCCATCTCTATGTATCAATAGAGCTCCATCCACATCTACCTCTAACTTCACAATATTTCCCAACTGCAGAGGAGTCTTCTTCTTCTTCCTATGTTCTCTCTTGGCACTAATTTGATCATATGCCATTTTCAAAATCTTAATGCACTTTAAGATGAAGTGTGTGTCTTCTTCTCCTAGCTTATTAGTTATCTCTCTAAAGTGTCTGGTTTATATGTAGTGGATATAGGATTCATCTAACAATCTCACCTCATATCCACTGAACAATCTAATCTCAGCACCTTCGTTTCCTCCATATCTTCTTTCAATTACCAACTCATATGTCTTTTCATCATAATAGATATTGGAGATTAGTTTGGAGGAATGAATTCCAGCCACCATCTTTCTTTTCAATGATTTAGTTTGTATCACCTTAAGCTCATGAATCATAACTTCTTCTGCTAGTTTTGTTCTTTCTTCTCAAAAGGGTTTATAAAGGATGTATCTTTCCTCATCGAGATAGACTTGAGAGATTTGAAGTTGTCTGTTCTTCTAAATAGTCTCAGAATGTCTTCCAACTCATATCCCCTAACATAGCCTTGTGATTAATCAGGTCTGGATTGGCTAGTTCCTTTAGATCATGGGTTTCCTGGGAGTTCACAAGAGCAGAGTACTCTATGAAGAATTGCACTAACCCTGAAATCCTTTTCACCATGAACATGTTCCACTCACTATCATACTTCCAAGAAATAATCTTCTGATCAGTCTTGCCTTTGGGAGTAGACACACCACTAATCATCTTTGTAGTGGTTATCCCTTCTTGAAGTTTCAATTGTGAAGGCTCTACAAACCACTTAGGATATCTGTGTAGAATAGGTGCCAAAGAGTCATGGTCTCTATGGGTGAGCTGCATGTCTTGTGCTAATACTCAGGTCCTTGGCTTTTTACTGGTAATCTTCTCTTCCAGTTTCTTCAACCTCTCTTTCTTTTCATTATTCAACCTAAGGATGGCAGCACTTAGGGAATTAGTCTTCATATTGCCTAGCTTTCTATTTGTAAATCCTTGACGAGAGAGATAGTCCTTCATTTCCCTGTTAGTTATACTATAGGGATCAGGATATAGAGATTGAGGAGTGGAAGTCTTGTTTGACTTGTAGGATGATTTGAACATTACAATGTTGAGAGCAAGAGTCTTTTCATACTCAGTCTCATTAGGGTCATACCCATGGTTGATTAAAAACATTACTTTCACCATTAGGTCATCATTATTAGGCTTTCTTAACAATCTCTTGCACTGATTTATCCTTCTTAACAGGGCTTTCAAAAGCTAATGGTTCATCAACCACATAGCCACCCTCTATCTCTCCTTCTTTAAGATCAACAAATTTAGCCATCTTTTTCAATTGAGCTTTAGCCTTTTCATGCTCTTCTAGAAATTCAGCAATGGCTGCAAGGCTTCAAGGGTCATCTTTTTGATTTTTCTGAACTGGTTCTTCTTCTATCATTGGTCTTTTCCCTTTAGCCTTCTATCATAAGTGTTTCCTCCTCTTGGTATATGTTTGCATCCTTGGCCCAAAGGAGGTTTCAATAATTTTAGCTTCTTGAGGCACTTTTTCTGCCTATGACTTTTCTTTTTCTTCTAGAACAGCAGTTGATTCTTCTCTCTTTTGTTACTCTTCACATAGTCTTCTAATAAGCTCCTTGTGATCATCATTCAATGATACAGCAAGCACTATTTGTGTCAGGACCGTGTACGTATGGAATACTAATAGATTCTACGTTTATACCGAATCAAATAGTGCAGAATCCTATTTGATTGGCAATCCGATCAGTGAGAACAATTACCCAATCCATATAAGATTAAACTAAATGTTATGACCGAGTAGAGATCGATCATTATTGATCTATGAAGTTGGACAGGCTTCCTTGGACGTTCCAGATGGCTAGGGTTCGTAAGAGTATCAAGTGTTGCTCAAGTGTTTTTTTTTCACAAATTAAGTGGTATTATAGGTTATGGGTTTCCAATCATACAATTGAACCATTAGCATGTTCAGTGGTGCGACTGAATCATGCGATTGATCCATACGCACGACTAAAGGTTCAGTCGTGCGACTAAGTCAATCTTATGTCTCAATCGTGCGACTGATCCAGTCTTGTGGTTCAGTCATGCGATTGGTCCATTAGCATGATGTATTCATTCGTATGGTCCATAAGCATGGTCCATTCGCAAGAAGAATCATATGAATAAGTTTGAGCGCATTTCTTAATCATTATTCACTAAGAACTATGCACAATAACCTCAAACCTATATAGTAAGTTCATTATACTTTAACACACAATAATACTATAAAATATTATACTTTATTAACATCAACCACATATTATACTTTATTTAATCCATTCATTAAATATGTGCAAGACATGAAAGACTTTTACATTAAGAACATAAATTAGGGACACAGGTATCAAAAATTTTGCATACTCAATTCCTTCTCAGTGGGGATAGGAGATTGACGAATCACTACTATGGGTTCAACAACTGGCCTCTAAACTATAAAATCCCAAAAATCATCATCTATAATGAACTTTTCTGTAGTGAAGCTATCAAGAGCTTTGATCATATCACTAAATTCTGCCTCTTTAGTGTGAGTTTCAACTAGTCTCTTTGTATAAATCACCATCTCCATGATTGATTCATCATTGTTTGATTCACTTGTATCTTCCACTTTCTCAGCCTAAGAGAATCTCATCTTTTTAGCAGGAGAGGAGTCATTACTACTCTCCTCTGATGAACTTTTCGCACTATCTTCTTTATCACTTTCCCTTTTTCTTTTCTCTTCTTTTTTGCAACCATAACATCTTTCTCCATTTCAGCTTCAGCTTCCTTTTTTATCATAACAAGCAATTCTGACTCAAATACTCTCTTGTTTAGACTTTCTATCTGGTTCTGCAAGTCTATGATAATGTCAAATTGCTCTTCAATCAGTCCTTCTTGTTCTTCCATTGCAATGGTTTGGATGGCTAAAGTGTCAACATGACCACTTATTTCATCCCTTCATTGTTGGAGAGCAGCCTTTAATCTTTCTATCTCCTTTTCTTTCTCCTTCTATTCAACCTCATACTTCTCTTTTAGATCTTTTACCTCCTCCATTCATCCAACTCCAATAGTCTATCTTGAATGATACATGTTGATACATATGTACCTAGTTTAGGAGCTTAATCTAAAATGTCGATCATGTCTTACATATACGTAATTGAATGGGTATGAATGAAATACAATGTGTCGTTGATGCTTATAATGTTTAATATTTCATTGTTTATTATGTGATAACTTATAATGAACCAACTACATAGGTTTGGTTGTTGACCATAATTCTTAGTTAATAATTATTGAGAAACATGTTCAAACTTAATCGTGTGAAGTTCTCATGCGAATGGACCATGCTAATGGACCATACGCATGAATACTTCTCGCTAATTGACCAGTCGCAAGACAGAACCAAGAGACTGGATCAGTCGCCCGAGTGAGACATAAGATTGACTCAGTCGCACGACTAGACCTTCAGTAATGCGGATGGATCAATCGCATGATTTAGTCGCACGACTGAACTATGCTAATGGTTTAGTCGTACGATTGGAAGACCCTAACCTATAAATACCACCTAATTAATGAAAAAGTGTGACAATTCGAATACCTACGCACATAATCGTACCCTAGTCGTCCAGAGACTCAAGAAAATCTGTTCCAAGTTCATAGATCGCAGTTGGTCGTTCTTTAGTCATTCTTAGCGTTTCAATAATCGTTAGATTGATCTAAACTATGTTCTCCCTGATTGGATTGCCAATCAATTATGATTCCGCACTATTTTAGTTGGTATACGCGCAGAATCAATTAGTAGAATGTAGAAAAGAAGGTGTATACTTTGTTGGCTCAGTCAATTCCTAAGGATATATTCCATCAGTTTTTTGAGAACAAACAAGCCAAGAAGTTATGGGAGGCTCTTGAAAAATGGTATGTCGGGAATGCAACATTGAAGGCATTAAACGCAAAGGCTTTGAAGGAGTTTGATAACTTCTATTCGATACGCAAAGAGAGCCTGGATGACATCATCGACCGTTTCTACTACTTGATGAGTGAGCTGCACAATCACGGGGTAACCACGTCCATGGAAGACAAGGTGTTGAGTTTTGCAGATGGCTTGCCTGAGAAGTGGGTTTTGTTTGTGTAAAATCTAAGACAGAATGATATGCTAGCAAAGTTGGATATTAACGATTTCATTCTGAAGCTGAGAGAGGAAGAATTGAGGATGAAGTACAAGTCTCAGAAAGGATCATACGATCAAAACCCGTCACTTTAAAACTCATCTCCCACTCCAACAAGTTCCGGAGCACCACTTCAAACGGCATTCATGTCTAGTTCAGCCACTCCTTCCCATGCCACTACTTTAGAATCTGACACATCAGGTCATCTTGCACCCAATTGTAGCACCTGAAGCATATACTACAAAGTTGAAGACCTACGATCTCGGTAATATTACCGTAGGGATGGCAAAGGAGCATATGGATCTCCAAGCAGCTGTAGTTCACTCCTATGATGGCCTAGTTGAAGGGAAGATTAGAAACTGCCATCTCGCCGATGAAGACTATGAGCAGGTAGATGAAACTGAACTCGAAAGAATGGATATCATATGGGCGTTGGCTAGTGCTGTGTGGAGGGCAAAGAATTTTGTGAAAAAAACTGGACAGAACTTGATAGCCACAAAATACACTACCTTATGGTTTCGATAAAACCAAAGTTACCTGTTTTAACTATGGAGAAAAGGGGAATTTTAAACATGAATGTGTTAAGCCTAAGAAAACAGGTAATGGAAATCCATTCTCCACCTTCAATCATCAAGACAAACCCACCAATGGTACTACATCGTCAAGAAAGGATCCTAAGGCCTTGACTGCATAAGACGACGAAGGGCAAGATTGGACCTTTTGTTTTGTATCTCCGGGAGAATCCAACATTGCTTGTGTTGAGGGTTTGGATGACGACTCTACTAACAAAGGTGAAATGATAGTGGAACTAGTAATGTTTAATAATGAAGAAACTGCAAATGTGGTCAATCACCTGAATGATGAATGTCTCAAAACAACATGTTTAGACTCACTAGCACCCGAACAGTCAAGTCTGCTAAGATGGTTGATTCAACCGAATCTTCTTAGGTAAGTACCAGAGGGCAACTTTTTGATAGTCATGCTTGTATTGAATGTAATAAATTTAGAGAAAGCATAGATTCAAAATTTTCTAGGTTATTAGATCACAATGATAGCTTAGTAAATGACTTACAATTATGCACAGAACCTAACCAGAATTTTAAAAAAATGAGCACAATTTTAAAGAAAAGATAGAACTTTTAAACAAACAACTACGGGAAACAGAGGTTGTTGCTTTTACCCAAGCCAATGACATAAAGTTCTATTTAAACTCCCTAGAAGAAACTACAAAAGAAAAAGCCGTTTTGGAAGTCGAAGTAAATTCAATAAAACAAAAAATGAACATCGGGACAAGTTCCTCTCATACAGTCCAGCACTTAGTGAAAGAACGTAACAATGGGGAGGGTTTGGGTTACAAAGTGGTACCACCACCACATGAGACCATGTTGAATGCTAAATGTAGACCTATTAATAACAATCCAATCAAGGATCATGTGGTGTCCACACCTCTAGTTAGTTATCCAGATTCCACGAGTAAATCGGTGGAATCTGTTGCTAAACAGAAGGAGGCCAATTTTAAATCTAAAGGTAATATGCCTATTCTTAATTTAGATGAACAATTTGCAAAGGTTAAGATAAAGTCGAGTTCTAACATGTTTAATTCTAAACCCACAAAGACCAAACAAATTAACTAACCACATGCACCAAATAAACAAAAGGGTAAAGATGCTAAAAATCTTCAAACAATGAATTTTCTTAAAGGAGCTAAAACATATAAACAAGAAGAATCAAAACCTAAACAGACTAAAGTCACACTGTTGTCACACACTTCCTCACAGAAACCGTTCCACCAACATGTCGATAGTAGATCATGCTACAATTGTGGAAAGTATAGACACATCGCTTCAAATTGTCCTTATTATCAGACACCAAGAAAGAAAATTGAACTTCATGATCCTAAACAAGTTCTTTTAAAAGAAGTTCTATCTCTCTACCAAAAGGAATTAGTGAACATAAAGTTCAAACCGTAAGCCAATTGCTTGTTTATCACAAACATGCCTTACATAAAACTGGCCTATGGAAAGAAAAATCAAGTACAATGTCTGATAATGAGAACAAGAAGAAGAATGATGTGCCCTCACCCTCAAATGGAAAATGGGTAGAGTTTATGATGTGTGATTCCCCTGGGTCACCCAAGCTAGTTAAGGCTTGGGTCCCTAACCTAAACTAATCATTTCCTTTGAATGTGTAGGGTGTCCGCTATAGTGCTACTATAAAAACCTGGATTGTTGATAACAGGGCATCAAGGCACATGATTGGGAACCTGTCTCTCTTGTCAAATGTCAAACAATCTAAAGGAGGACACGTTTCATTTGCTGGAAATAAAGGAGGTTATATCATCGCACAAGGGGAAGTGGGAAACCAGAAAGTGAAGTTTGATAAGGTAAACTATGTTCAACAACTTCAAAATAATTTACTTTCTGTCTCCTAAATATGTGACAAAAAATTCAAGGTTGTATTTTACAACAAGAAGTGCTATGTTCTGAAAAATGACTAATGCATTACGAAGGACCAAGTTTTAATGTCAGCTTCAAGATATAACGACTTGTATGTCTTGGACCTATAAATGCCTCCACAACTGCTCATAATGTACAATGCTTCTTGTCAAAGGCAACAGAGAAGAATCCATCTCCTGGCATAGGAGAATGGGATACATTAACCAACGGAAGATGAATCACTTGATCCAAAATGATCTAGTGCGTGGAGTAAATGTTAAAAACTTCCAATTACTGGATTTTTGTGTCACATGTAAGGAAGGGAAACATACGAAGAAGTCTCATAAGGCAAAGAAAGTTCACTTAATTGACCTGCCTTTTGAGCTCCTTCATATGGATCTGTTTGGCCGAGTTAGTACAAAGAGCATTGCCGGTGATTTGTACTGCTATGTGGTTACGAATGATTACTCAAGATTTTCTTGGGTGATGTTTCTGAAATCAAAATCATAGACATTTGAATTATTCAAATAGCTGGTAAGTAAATTGGAGTCACTTTACAAGCTTAAGGTAAGGCAAGTTCGCTCAGACAATGATACCGAGTTCAAGAACCAGTGAATGGAGGCATTCTGCATAGAAAAAGGAATTGTGCACTAGTTCACATCTGCGTTACTTCAACAAAATCTGGAGTACCTTGAGCCATTTGGCGCACCATGTACGCTGCTGAAGAAAACTGAGTCAGGAAGTTCAGCGAGAAGGCCGAAGAAGGAATTTTATTAGGATACAACATACCGAATAAGAGAGTTTACAAAAACTCAACGGGTCAAGTAGAAGTGTGGTGCAACATTACGGTAAAAATATACACTAACCCCCTGGCTGGAAAAGGACCATTATTCTTTTATGACTATGATGAATTCTTTGAGTCCTTCAACCTCTTGCTCTCCCCTCATGAGAATGAGTTATCAACCACAGTGATGTACGAGGAGTTAAATACACCATCACTGAACCCGACGACCTCAACATCACAAGGTGAGTCTTCTAGTTGTTCAGGGGGAGCACTTAAGGTAAGTGACTCCTCCTCTGATGATCAAGAAGTGGTAAATGATTAGGTAGATCAGGAGGAACATGTTCCTACTACTACAAGTACACAAGCATCTAATGTTGATGCTTCTGACACTTCGAAAGCTCACACTCCTACTACCTCAGATACTTAACCTGCTGTTCATAATCTAGATAATGAGGTAGTTGAACCCACCACTCCTGGATCAAGACTAAACGTGTATCATCCTTTGGACAACGTCATTGGAGATGTTCGGTATGGAGTACAGACAATAAATCAGCTATACTCAGTTGATTATGCCTCAGTGATGGAAAAGGGATATCTTCACGATGGTGCATACCGATGTCTTGTGTCTCAATTTGAACCAAAATATGTTAGTGAAGCCCTAAATGACAAGGCATGAGTGAGTGCCATGCAAGAGGAACTTTTCTAGTTCAAGAAGTTAGGAGTATGGACACCGGTGGATAGACCTATTGGTGCTAAGGTGATTGGCACCAAATCGGTCTAGAAATGCAAGAAAGATGACCAAGGTGTCATAATAAGAAACAAGGCACAAGTTGTAGTACAAGGATTTCGACAAGTTGAGGGTATTGATTACAATGAAGTGTTTGCACCTGTGGCGAGAATGGAAGCAATCCGTATCTGCCTAGCCTATGCATCTTACATGAAAATTAAAGTATATCAACTAGATGTAAAGAGTGCATTCCCTTCATGGTGAAATCCGGGAGAAAGAGTATGTCAGTCAACCGGAAGGAGTTGAGGATCCATATCATCGGGACAGAGTTTACAAGCTGGATAAGGCTCTTTATGAGCTCCACCATGCCCCTAAAGCATTGTTTGAAAAACTCTCGACTCATCTTGTAAAACACGGCTTTCGCATAGTTGTGATTGAATGTACACTGTTCATCAAAGAAAAGGATGGTGACTTACTACTACTTCAGATCTATGTTGATGACATGATCTTCGGTTCCAAAAACGAAGCATTGTGCAAAGAATTTGAAGCAGTAATGAAAGCTGAATTTGAAAAGAGTGCAATGGGAGAAATGAAGTTCTTTCTCAGACTACAGGTGGATCAGACACCAAAGGGGGTATTTCTACATCAGACCAACTATGTAGGCGATATTCTTAGTCGGTTCGATATGGAGAATGCTTCGACAGCTTGGACTCCACTAGCTACAAACCATGATGTGGCACTTGACGAAAATGGTGATCCGGTGGATGCCACCATGTACCGAGGAATGATTGGATCCTTCTTGTACCTCACTGCCTCATGACCTGATATCATGTACGTGACGTGTCTCTGCTCCCGATATCAGGCGAAACCTAAAGTCAACCATCTCATGGGAGTCAAAAGGATCTTTCGTTATCTGAAGGGTACTCCAAAACTTGGGTTCTGGTATCCTCATGACGATGACTTTCAGCTTACAAGGTATATTGATTCGGATTATGGCGGCTGCAAAATGAACTACAAGTCAACTTCAGGAGGATGTCAATTTTTTGGGAGAAGATTAGTCACGTGGCAGTGTAAGAAGCAGACCTCGGTTCCTCTATCAACTTGTGAAGCTGAATACATTGCTACTGCAAGCTACTGTTTACAAATCATCTGGATTCAATAGCAAATGCGGGACTACGGTATGAAATTCTCTTAACACTCTTATATTTGTTGATAATTCTACTGCTATTCCCGTAACTAAAAATCCTGTCCAACATCCTAAGACAAAACACATCGGAATTAAATATCATATATACGTGATTCTTTTGAAAAGAATTTAATCGATGTTGTTAAAATTAATGCGGACTTTCAATGTGTTGACCTCTTCATAAAAGATTTTGTTAAACCAAGAGTTTTATATCTGTTAGAGGCGAACGACGTGAAAAAGAAATGTGAAGTGATTCCAACGATGACAGTACATAGTCCGACGCGTAGAGTCATTTTTTTATTTTCTTTTATTTTATTTTAATTTATCTTTCACCTATTAAAATTGAAAACGCAAAAACATTTTCGGTTTTCAAATTTTAGAGGGAGAATAGGTTAGATTAGTATTAATTTAGTAGTTTCATTTAATTCCTAAAAAAAACGACGGAGGAGGACAACTTAGCTAAAATAATAGAAATGAAATTTATGATACTGATTCAAAGAATTTGAAAAATGATAGTAGAGAATGAACATATTAATTTGGGACTTTAAAAGGTTTAACTACGCATGATGCCAGATGTAATGTTTAGTGTGAATAGTCAAAGCAAACTAAAAGGAAAGATGATAGTTAAACTACTACGCTACTATGGTAACATAGAGAAAGTAGGCCTAGAGGTTGTTAGCACATAGGATGATGTGTTGGTAGATTCAACACAATAGATAAGTAGACCTATTGGTGATTTCAAGGCAAAACTAAGTTGTTCAACAAGCTGTGAGTACACACCTTATCCCTGGTTTACACAATCAACAAAGTTCCAATAGGGGTGACGAGCAAAATCAACGCCACAAATATGGCGGATGACCATAAAAATGAGCAAAGCACATGAAAATGAAAATGCAAAATGCAAAGAAGCTAATAACCTATGTTGTGTGCGATCTGTGCAAAAAGAAAAAGATTGCTCAAACAAGAAGATAGGTTGTGTGCCTTTTACTGTGCGGTGGCACTGACCTGAGGAAGCATAACTAAATATTCTAGAATTCATTGTTGTTTGCACCTCTCTGCTGTGCGGTGGCACTGACCTTAGGCTTAGCATATCTTTGAAAGCTCTTAGAATAGTTTTCTTCTTGTATAATACCTGTAGATCGCTCAAAAATCTCTTGAGGAACATTGATTACCATATAAGCGTGGGATCCACAAATGCTTGTTGAAATAATTAAACCTGAAAATCATCCCAATGTGTGTCAAAAATCTATCTATGGATTTAAGAGGACAAGTATACTGACCATCATCGTGAGTTGCAGCTCTTGAAAGTCAAAATCATTGCGTGCTCTTGTAGCTCTAGTATGATTTCCTAAAATTGTTGTTGTTTGTCAGTGAAAAAAGGATCAAGCATCATGATTTTTTATTAAAAGTTGCCAAGTGAGTCTAATATACTGTATGAATCCAAATGAAACGTACCAAAAATGATTAACTCGAATTGAAGTTGTGTTGTCCATGAAGTAAAATCATTAGAATAATTTAATAGGTTCGTATTTCCTCTCTAATAAAAAATACAAAAAATATGTCTATTTTTGTTATTGTCGTAATTTCATAGTTTTTCTGTTTAATTTTAGAATGTGGAATGTAAGAGTCGGACTCAACAACCGTTTTAAGTGTAAATCACTCACTCAAAAGGGTCCGTCTCTGAGGTGACAAAAACATTCAAAATAAAATGAGTCACATCTGAGGTGACAATCGGTTTAAGTAAAAGGATCACGTCTGAGGTGATAAAGAGTGCTTTTCAAATTGAAAGGTTCATGTCTGAGATGACAATCACTAACAATGTTTTATCTATTGTAAAAGGATAGTTTTGAAAGTTCATAAGGTCAAATGAACAAGGCTGAGTCATTCGCACGACTAGACCATAAGTATGGACCAGTCGCACGAATGAAGCAATGAGATTGAACCATTTGCACAATGGATCATGAGTAAGATCCAATCACACAAATGGTGGTGACCGACTGAGTCAGTCATCCGACTGAACCCCAGTCGGCGAATGAAGCTGACATATGACTCAGTCGCACGACTGATTGTGACCGACTGAGCAAATCGCACGACTGAGCCCTAGTCGCACGAATCCAGAGTGCAAATAGTTTCAGTCGCACGACTAAAGGAACCCTAGTATAAATAATGGGTAGTCGGTCGCAGACAGTCATCACCCCCAAATCGCCCCTAAATCGCATGAAACAATACCACTCTGCCCAAATTTCATATGATGATTTAGCACCCTATTGGTAACACTCACTAATTCGGCTTTGTTTCTACAGGTAATGCATGACTAATTCGATCAAAATGCACAGATTAAGCAAGCCCTAAACGTTCAAACCAGTTCAAAACAAAACCAAGACAAAACCTTTAAATAAACCACTAATTTGTACTTAAATTTCAATTATTAGTATTAACTGCTATTTAATGAATTTCGAGTCAAATGAGACTAATCTGAACGTTTAATATCAAGTATTGACCAAAATTGAACTCTACAGTATAGAGACATTATAAGAATGGACAAACTGATGAATTTGAATCGCATAACTGAAAGGGGCAAATGACTAAATCGCATGAAGGAACCATGCGTATGAACTCAATCGCACGACTGATTCAACCGCATAGAACAACAACATACGACTCAGTTGAATCGCAGCTCATTCGCACGACTGAGCTCACTCGCCCGACTAAGACTCAGTCAGCTTGTTCATTCGCACGACAGAACAAAATGATTCAAGTTCATTAAAATTCATGTGTCATTCACTTACACAAACTCTAACGTTTATTTATCTTGTGTAAGAGAAACATATCGAGTCGATGGACTATGAGCACAAAACATAACCTGTGTGCTCATTTGGACGTCACCTCATGGAATGCCGCTAACTTTGCTGGGATCATCGCTTTCCTACGGAGATCAAGGATCTTCATGGATATATCTACTTCATGCACACCTTACAGAACGATTCAGCAGGCGTTCTGGGAAAGCGCCATTGTCGACAGGTCTGCTGAACCACATCGGATTAGGAGTACCATATTTTGAGAAGCGATAGTGATCAGTGAGGAAGACCTCAGGATGGTGTTAGAGTTAGGAGATGACAGTGACTGCCCTACCAACTACATCCATTGACTCTCCGAGTTGCTTTCTTCGGGCTAAGTACTCGGGGACAAAATTGCAGTGTTGCTCAACAAGAGCAACTTGTGCTCCCAACTCAGTACTTAGCCCATGTACTGCTAAAGTGTATTGCCTCGAGGAAGGGAGGATTTGATGAGCTATCTGATCAGATCCAGAATGCCTACGTGGCTCTGGTGCTGAATCATCCATTTAGCTAATAAAGGATGATATTAAACTACTGGATCGAGAACCTTGGAAGCAAAGGGCAAGGAGGGATTCGGTATGTACCCTCGGTTCCTCCAGATAATCATTGACAAAAAGCTTCCCTCGCTGCCCAAAGAAAGTGATGATGCAGTGACTCTTGAGGTCATGGACGACACTACACTGGAGGATGAAGGTTTACTGAGGCAAGCAGGTGAATCCCCCGGAAAGGAGGTTGTTTGGGCATCTCGCCCGGGATGACTACGTGGCGCCAGCTAGGAGGAAGTGGCGCCATGACGATAATGACTCGGAAGTTGAGCAGATTGCTCTGCCCTCCGATGACTCAGACGGTGATGACCATGATGCTAATGAGGGACGTGATGGTCAGGGTGGACCCGAGTGTGCTCCTATTCACCCAAATTTCTAGATGGAGGAGGAGGAGGATTCTGATGAAGAGCCATTGGTGTGAACGGTGGGGAGTCGGGTCGTAGCCACAGAGACAGGTCCTAGGGCGGGTGGTGGACGCCACGAGGAGTTAAAGGATGCTGCTGTTACTGATCCAGATCCATTATATACTCTGGACCCACCCAGTAGCCAAGGGGGATCCACTGTCTCCAAGGGCTCGAGGAGGAAGAGAATAGCTCACCCCTATGGCAAATAGGGGAAGAGGCCAAGATTTACAATGACCACATCCACTCCTACTACCACTACCACCACTACTACCACAACCACCACCACATCCACCATAACTACCTCCACCAATACCACACACCCTACCACCAATTCCACGCTCCCAACCACCACTACTACAGCCAACCCTTCACCAGCCACTCATATGACACCACCCATATTCACCACTGCCACCACGACCATTACCATCCACTCATATGCCACCACTCATATTCACCACTGTCACCAAGACCACCACCAGCCACCAAACAGAACCATCATTCCACCACACGGTCACCATAGGGCCCACTCTACCCCCTATTAGGGTAGAGGAACAACTGGCTGCACTTAACCATATGGTGCTCGTGCTTCTTGCTACTGATGAAGAGAAAGTTGCTCAACTAAGTCAGCTTGTGGAGCTAAATGCTACCCAAGCACAGCAGATTACTCTGCAAGCACAGCAGATCTCCCAACTCCAAGACCAAAACAACCAATTAGCAAAAATATAGAGTAATTAGAGGCCTCTAACAAGACTATCATACTCAAACTAAAGGGATCAAAGATGAGCCACTGAAGATAAGAGAGGGGGTGATGATGATGATGAGGAAGATGATGATGATAGTGATGATGATGAGACGAGTGAAGATGATGGAACAAAAGGAAGGCAGGATGGTGATAATGATGAAGAAGGAGATGCAGCTGTATCTGCCTTAACTTAGGGTCAAGAGAGAAGGACAAAGAGAAATCAAGACCGAGGCCATCATCTTCTGCCCCACCTACTGACAAGCCAGCCATTCAAGACAAAAATAATGCTTTAGATGTTTATGTATTTGAAAAGCTTTGTACTTGAATCTTGTATTAAAATTATTTAATTAATGTTTATGTATCCTTTTCAAATGTTTGAATGTCTTGATTAATTACTAACAATTGCTTTGTTGTTTACTATGTATAAATCAAGTAGATCAAACATCTCAGCAAGATGAGTATTGATGTTGCTCCCCTACAACAAGTCAAGTCTCAACTCACAATGATTCTTGATTTGCAAGGGATAGTGAGAAGGTCAGTGAGCTATACTCCCAAAGAAGGATAAATCATACATGACCTGACTAACGAGTAACTTGCTGAGATGTTCAGGCTAAACCCAGATAAGATTGTCAAGGATGCGCCGCCAACATTGAAGTTACAAGCGAAGATGAGCTCAACGATGTAGACGAAATAGAAAATGAGGAGGTCACCGTTGATCACTATCAAGAGTACACTGACCGAGAGGGAAATATGGTCCCCAAAATGGGTGATACTCTCGGTAGTGATACATTTGACAAGCTGGATCAGATGAAGAAAGAGACTATGAGAAGAGAGGGTCAAGCCCAAGCCTTAGACGCTAATCTGACATTAAAAAAGCTGAATGGGCGGCTTGTTTTGTTGAGATCCAAGCCCTGCGCACTGCATAAAAGCCAAATGTCTACACCAAGCTATACAAAGTTAAGAAGCACCTAAAGGTGTCAGGAAAACTCATTGCATAGGCATATTTTGAGGATCTGAATATGTATGTAGTAAGAGAGTAAAGGGCATAGAGTACTTTAGATTCCCACACGATCTAAAGACTCTCTCTGCTTTTGAGCTTAGCCAGCTGGCACGCCTAAATTTGTTGTATGTTGATCCGAGAAAAATGTCAAGCTGGTTTGAGGCTACTTTAATGAAAGAATACCACACTAGGTGGGTAAACTTTAGACCTCAACAACCGAAGAGGTACATCAGAAGGTGTGAAGTTGATCCATTAGTGGAAAGCCTATGGTAGTGCTGAAGTGGAGTCCTCTGTGTACAATGTCCAAATCCCAGTAAGGGAAATGCCACAGGACTTCACTCCACAATTCAAGTGGTGG
This sequence comes from Flaveria trinervia, assembly GCA_025506515.1. Taxonomy (NCBI): domain Eukaryota; kingdom Viridiplantae; phylum Streptophyta; class Magnoliopsida; order Asterales; family Asteraceae; genus Flaveria; species Flaveria trinervia. Next base: position 25,000,098 of record CM046454.1, on the reverse strand, counting down.
TATTACGACTGGAGAACAGGGGAAGCAGTCATAGTCTTATAAAAGGAGAGCCAAATGGATACTATCCGGGTGTTTGACCCTATGTGGCTAACCAACTTGTCTGCTGACAATGTATATACCTTATACAAGTGGCCACTATTCTATGACTCGTAGGATCTTGTACAGGCCCTCCAGTTTCAGAACGTGATAAGACTATGTTTTTCATTTGAGATACGTGCCGGAGTTACGAGAGAGAAAAAGTACAAGAAATTCGAAGAGCTAATAAATAATGTTAGACAATGATGTAAACTAGGTCCAAGGGGGAGTTTGTTGATACATTTGTACCTAGTTTAGGAGCTTAATGTATAATGTCTATCATGCCTTACATATATGTAATTGAATGGGTATGAATGAAATACAATGTGTGGTTCATGCGTATAATGTTTAATATTTCATTGTTTATTATGTCATAACTTATAGTCAACTAACTATATAGGTTTGTGGTTGTTGACCATAATTCTTAGTCAATAATGATTGAGAAACATTTTCAAACTTAATTGTGTGAAGTTCTCATGCGAATGGACCATGATAATGGACCATACGCATGAATACTTCATGCTAGTGGACCAGTCGCACGACTAAACCAGGAGACTGGATCAGTCGCCCGATTGAGACATAAGATTGACTCAGTTGCACGACTGGACCTTCAGTCGTGTGGATGGATCAATCGTATGATTCAGTCGCACGACTGAACCATGCTAATGGTTCAGTCGTACGATTGGAAGACCCTAACCTATAAATACCAACTAATTCATGGAAAAATGTAACAATTCGAATACCTACGTACATAATCGTACCCTGGCCATCCAAAGTCTCAAGAAAACCGTTTCCAAGTTCATAGATCGCAGTTGATCATTCATTAAACATTCTAACATTACAATAATTGTTAGATTGATCTAAACTGTGCTCTCCCTTATTGGATCGCCAATCAAATAGCATTCCGCACTATTTGAGTTGGTATACGCGAAGAATCAGTTAGTACTCCGTACGTAATTGGTCCTAACAATACTAGATCTTCTATTCAATAGTTTCTCCTTCTTGGCTACTTCCTTCATCAGCTCAGACATTATTTCAGCCTTCTCATCAGGTCTATTCATTTATAATTCAACAACACTTTTAGAAGGAATATCCTCAGAAAGAGCTTGCCTAACAGGCATCTGTCTATGACGATCCTCATCATCAATGATGATTTTGATTCCTCTTAAGAGCTGGCAGAGTCACCATACTCAATAGGCTCAGTAGAAGCAGGGGATAAGTGAATAGGAGATTCAGGTGAATGATGGATTGGTGAATCATAAGGTGAATGTATGAGTGATGTATGTGGAGAGATGATGGTTTGTAAGTGTGGTGATAGGATTGGTAATCTTTGTGCTCATGGTATAGGTGAGGGCATGAAAGGTTAGGCTATATCAGTTTCATGAACCAATGGCCAAGTGTGAAGATCACCCCCTATATCAACCTATGGTGTCACTGTCCTCTGTCCTTCATCTCTTTCTACAACTTGCTCATCAGCAATTTGCTATTCATGAGCAGCTGGTTCTTCTTGATTTGGCTTATCAATGGTAGTTTCTTGTTCTTCAACATGTTTGTTGATACATATGTACCAAGATTCGGATCTCAATGTAATATGTCTTGAATGTCTTACGCTTATGTAATGCTTGGGTACTTGATGAAATGAGAATGTTTGGTTGTGATTTATAATGTTTAATATTCATTAATGAGTTATGTAATGCATATTGACTAGATTATATAGGTTTGTGATTGTTTGAATTGATATGGATAATGTTACAATAATGAATACATTCAAACTTGGTTAAGTGAAGTTCTCATGCGTCCGATTGGACCATGCGCCCCAACAATGGTCGTGCGTCCATGCCCCTAAATAGTCCATACGCCTGAACAATTTCATGCGACTGACTCACTCGCACGACTGTACACTCAGTCGTATGAATAGATCAACCGCATGGCTCAAACGCACGAATGAACCATGCAAATGATTCAATCGCACGAATGACTAACCCTAACCTATAAATACCACCTAATTCGTGGAAAAACGTAAGCATTAACACACTTCGACCCCAGACGTACCCAAGCCATCCATAGACCTCTGAGATCATACTCCAAGTTCATAGATCGCAGTAGATCGATTTCTAATCGATTCGTAATGTTAGATTCAATACATAATTGTTTCTACGTGCGTTCTCACTGATTGGATCGCCAATCGAATAGGATTCCGCACTATTTGGTTCTGTATACACGTTAATCAGCTAGTACATCGTCCGGTACACGATCCCTAACAAGTGGTATGAGAGCTTTGGCTCTTGATTACGTGTTGATTCAATCGTTTTTTATACAAAAATTGTGTTTTTTCACTAAAACACAATCTTTTTGTGTCAAACGGTGTCTTAGACGTCTCTTGACCATAAAGTTTAGTTCTTCCGGTATAGGGCAATTAGGGTTTGTGAAAATTCTACTTTTTGCGGCCAAAACACGTTTAACCTACAAATTTTCAAACTTTAGCAGGTTCAGTCGCACGATTGGTTCAATCGCATGACTGAGTTCATTCGCATTCGTACCCTCATTCGTATGACTAAGAACCCTATTCGGATTGTTCAATAGCATTAATTAATTCAGCCGACTGACTCATCCGCATTAGCTCAGTCGCGCGATTTAACCATTCGCCTAGTTCAATCGCCCGAATAAGCCCAGTTGCATACCTTCATTCGCACACATAAACAGTTTGTTTTATATTAAAGTTAAGTGAAATGGAGGACCATTTTTCAGCATACACAACAAGTAGAGACACTTGTATTCAAAATCTACTGCTATTGGAGAACGAAGTGGGAATTCATAATAAACCCCTAAAGCTTATCACGTTAGACAACTACCCATAATGGAAGCAACATTTTGAAATCTACTTAAATGGAGTAGATACAAATTTGTGGGAGGCAATAGAGTCGGGGTACAACATGCCAGTAGGAGCTGATGGTGTCAAACTTACGTTAAGTGGCATGTCTGATGCACAAAAGGTGAAACATAATGCTGAGAAGAAAGTCTACGCTTTGCTTACCCGGTCTATTTTCAAGGATATATTCCATCAGTACTGGGAGTAAGCTCAGGCAAAGAATTATGGGATGCGTTGGAGTAGAGGTATGACGGAAATGCCTCACTCAAAGCCATTAAGGACAAAGCTTTGAAGAAGGAGTTTGACAACTTTTCTTCAATGGGAAAGGAAGGCCTGAATGATGTGATTGACGGATTCTACCACATGATGAGTGAGATGCACACTCATGGAGTAACTACGTTAATAGAGGATAAGGTATCCAACTTTGCAGATGGATTACCAGAGAAATGGGCTTCTTTCATTTCAAATCTCAAACAGAATGGGATGCTCTCGAAGTTATATATAAATGACTTCATTCTAAAACTGAGAAAGGAGGAGATTAGGATGAAGTATAGAGCCCAAAAGGCCAACTATGATCAGAATCCGGCGCTTTACAACGCGACTCCTCAGACCAAGACATCTGAAGCGCCACTACAGACTGCTTTCATCTCAAACTCAACAAGTCCAGCACAGGAATATACTTCAGGGCCTAAAACGTCAGGGTTGTCTGGTACCCAGTATATTATACCTGAAGCCAATGTAGTAAAATTGAAAACCGATATCTTCGGCAACGTAACTGTTGAGGTGGCCAGAGAACACATGGACCTCTTAGCTGCTGTAGTCCACTCCTATGATGAACTAGTTGCTGGAAAGATAGGAAATTGCCACCTGGCAGATGAGGATTATGAACAGGTGGATGAGATGGAGTTGGAATGGATGGATATAATGTGGGCCTTGGCAAGTGCTGTCCGACGAGCGAAAAAGTTTGTCAAGAAGACCGGACAGAACTTTGTTGCAACCAAGGACACGACCTTTGGCGTTGACAAGTCAAAGGTAATCTATTTGAATTGTGGTGAGAAGGGGCACTTCTAACGGGAGTGTGTAAAGCCAAAGAAGACTGGTAATGGCATTCCATTCTTGTCCTTTAATCATGAGGACAAAGCCACATCTAGTAGTTATACTTCATCAAGCAATGACCCTAAAGCCTTGACTGCTAACGATGATGAAGGACAGGACTGGAGTTTTCGATTCGTCTCACCGACAGAGTCCAACATAGCTAGTGTGGTGGACATAGATGACGATTCCGCCAGTGAAGGAGACATAGTAGTAGGGCTCACGATGTCCAATTCTGAAGACACTGCACCTGTGGTCAACCACCTGCCTGAAGAAGAAAAATACATCAACGTCAGAATCACCACAACCAAGACAACAGATTCTGCATATATTGTATTCCTCTTCAACATCTCAGGTAAGTACTACTGACCAGTTTTTTTAATATCGTGCTTGTTTTGACTGTGATAGGATCTCAGCATCTAGTTTGATCGATTCGAATGATTTTAGCAGCGGAATAGAGTACCAACTAGCACAATTCGAGCAAGAATACCAAAGATATTGCAATGAATAGAATTAGTTATAGAGAGAGAAAGTTTCTGCTGCAAAAGAATATTTCATTCAATCACACGCTTTCGTGGTGGCAAAAGTGTCACACATACAATCAGGTCAATCATCCTTATATTGGAATGTCGTGCTGGAACATTCCTTATATAGGAGATGTGACGTCTGCTGATGTCACTTGGTAGTGACATCTAACATAATTATTTAACACACTGAAACACAACTACTGAAGATGTCAAAACAGCTGACATCTTCTTACAAAATACTAAGTGTTATCAGTTACTACAACTACTGAAAAGAAACTACTGAAACTACAACGACTGAAGAACAAGCTCTTCAGTCATTTTACAAAACTACTGAAAGTAAAACATAAACTACTGATATCACAACTACTGAAGAAGTACTCTTCAGCTGTTGTGACAAACTACTGAAACTTCATACTTGGTCTTCAGACTTGAACTTCAGACGTTTCATCAGCTGATGACTTCAGTAGATGTCATCAGCTGATGTCTTCAGTCTTGTCTTCAGACTTGTACATCAGTTGCTGATCTTCAGCACTTGTGGACTCTTCAGCTGTTGTACTTCAGTACTTTGGTCTTCAGCTTCAGCACTTGTGTTCTTCAGCTGTTAGCTTCAGCACTTGTGTTCTTCAGCTGTTGAAGTCTTCAGTACTTGATCTTCAGTTGTTGAAGTCTTCAGCACTTGTCGAACTGCTGATGAAGCCTTCAGCAGTTGTTGTGATATCATGTGGGACTTAGAGGTTTTCTGATCTTAGCTCATTGGTTCTTTTGGTCCAACAACTCCCCCTGAACCAATGCAGCCAAAACCTCTAATTGATTTATTTTCCCACTTATTGTTGGCAGAATGGTTGGTCTTTTTCCTTCTTGATCAGTTAGAAGATGACCCATATAAGCACTAGCCTGGGAATGAGTCTCTGATGATTTGGTTGGCAATGTATGGATGGGAGCTCTGTATTGGGGAATTGGACACTGAGCTGTTCCCCCATCCATGAGACTCACTTCCCAACTATGAGCTTGTAGGATTCCCTGGTGTAGGCCTCCAAAAATACAATTTGCTCCTCCATGGTGAGCTCCTCTGCCTCACCATCGAAGATCCTTCAGGCCCATAGTACTCAGACAGTAATTTGACCTGTTTTCCATTTTTGAGTACCGATGTTGTAATTAGTCTGTCAGCAAATTCATCAGGATGATGACCTTCTAACAGCAGTGGTAACTCATCCTTTCTGATCTCATTCAGCCTCTTATACACCAGCCCCTTTTTGATCATTCTGTTCTCTAGCATCTTTTGTGGATGCATGTTTTAGGTGTAGGCCTTTTTGAAATCTTTCAGGATTTCCCAGGATGAAACTACAATGGCCAAGGAGATCACTTCATCTACAATCTTTTTGACTTGACCACTGTATCTCTGAGGGATGTTTTTCTTTTGTATTCTGTGAGTGACCCTAGGATCAGGCCAAATTCTTACTCTTTCTTTCACATACTGAAAAGTATGTCTAAGAGTATAATCCTCTGAGCTTGTTTTTTCATATTTTGATGGAGGAAGTGGCTGCATAAGCTTTATCTACTCTCCTCAATAACTCTTCATCATGCAATCTATGTTGTTCTTCTTCTTCTAATTTCACTTTGATTGCATCTCTTTGTTGCTCCGGAGTTATGCAAGAGAGAGATCTTTGGCCTTAGGCAACTGCAGAACAGCTGAAATCGGCAGCCTATCTTCTTCATCATCATTTTCTTCTTCTTCCACAAGCCTCAACACCCTTCTCTTCTTCTGCTTAGGTGCATCATCGGCTGTTGGTTTTGAGGGTAAGGGAGTTGGGTTTGTGGGTTGTGGTTGTGGTTGTTTTGGAGAGGGAATGTTGACAGGCTGAGTTAGCATTTTGGAGGTGAGTGTGGCTTTTGAGTGTTTGGCTAGCTCAGTCCTGCTCCCTGCTCCTGCTTCATTCAAAGCTTCGACTACTAAACCATTAGTGTATGCTTCAGATGAACAGATCTTGGAGGTTATGGCCAAGATGTTGTCGCTGGTCCATGATTTTACTTCGATCAATGATCTCCCAAGGTATTTGCTCATAAATCTGATCATGATCTCAAGTCTCTCTCTATCCATAGTGCTGTAGCTGGCCCATCTTGTTGGATCTCTTCGATCTCTAATCTTCTTATTTCAAAATCCAGCTTTTCAGTGTCGAAACCTTGCCTAAACAGCTGATAAATGATATTGTCCATTGATCTGCTGTGTTCAGCATCAGCCTCTTTAACCATTTCGTTCAAGTTCTTCTCTTTCTCAGTCTTCTTTTTCTTGTATGTGACATGAAAATCTTTTTGACTTTCATGTACTTTTTCAATTTCAGCTCCCTTCTCAATCATATTCTCCTTCTATTTTTGGCCTCATACACACAATCCTTCTCTTTTTCCACCTCTTTATCCTTCTCTTTCTCTCTCTCCTTCTCCATCCTCTTTTTTTAGCTTTCACCCGCTAAACTCTCCCCCTTTTTGGGTGCATTGGTTGCAAGGGATTGAGTAGCAGAAAGTTGTTGGCTGAGTACATCCTCCACCAGGGTTGTAAGACAGAAGAAAGTCTCTCATCAACAGTTTAATAACAAATTCAGTTAGCTGCGGTGTGATGAGAGATAGGGGATTTTGAGGGATAGCATCCATTTGCTTAGGGGGTTTTGGTCCTGAGAAATGGTGCCAGAAACAGAGGCAGGTGGCTGAGAATTTTGTAGTGGCTATGTGTTTAAGGGACCTTCAAGGAAGGTGCCATCTGTTGGGTTGATGTGGTGGCAGATGGTCTTTCTCCTTGAGAGAATTGGTCAAGTAGTTTTTGCAGCCTACTGACTTCCTCCTCAAGGATTGTGTTCTGGGCAAGAACATCGTAGAAAAGCCCAAGTGATCATCAGAAGATGCTGAATCACCTGACCTCCTGCTTGTAGCAGGATGTACATGCACTGGGTGTAGACCAGTTGTAGCATGTGCCCCTTTGTCTTGGAAATGGGGACTTCCAGCCTTAGGACTTTGTCCTTCATCAGCTGTTGCCTTTGGTGAGGTCTTAGGAATGTTACCACCTCAGTCTGATCATATGCTGATTCAGAGGAGGTGGCAGCCTCACTAGATGTTCTGGTCTCCATATCCCACAAAGATAGAACATTAAACCCCGATGCTATGGGTTGTCAGAAGCATGTGTATCCTCTTCCTCAAGTGTTGTTGTTCTCCCCTTTGTTGGTGGTTGTAGAGGAGAGAGAGGCATGCAGCTGAGTCAGCACATTGGCAATTATAATGGTTGGGCTTTGAGTGGCATTTGCATGGGAGAGGGGATAGAAGCTGATTGCATCCGGGGAGAGGGATGCTCTTCAATGATACCTCCTCAAGTGAGAGAGGTCTCAGCAATGTGGATTCCCCTGAAATGGTTGCAACAGGATCCTTTTGAGAGGATACCTGTGCGGCTGTTGCTGTTGGTCGTTAACACTACTGGGGGTTTGAACCAGTAGGTTTATCCTGTTTGGATGGTACAGGAGCATCATGAGGGGACTCATCTCCTTGATTAGCTTGTTTGGGCTTGGATTTTGGCTCGGTGGGGACTTTGGATCTGGCAGTTGAAGCTGTGGGTTCCCTTTGCTTGGGTTTGAGCAAACGGGCAACTTCTTTGAGAGATTGGTCGGAGTTATGCCTGGAGTATACCTCAGCAAGAACAGCTGGTGCAGGGACTCCAAGGCCAACAAGGCCATCAGTTTGTAATTCATTTAAAATTATGGCCATCAGAAACCTGGGATATAATAGCCATCATCTTCCCACAGGTTTCTGTGCCAGATCTTTGATTTCTAGAAACACAATTTGTGAAAAATTTAAAGGTTGGTGTTCTAGAATTGAATATAATACCTGTTACCACCGGGAAGACATTTGATCCCATGAGGATGTCTTCGAGGCTAAGAAAACATTCACCATATGAAATATCAGTTGTTCAGCATGAGGGAAGTTCTTCTTCAGTATGGTAGCAGCTCGAAGATTTCCGTCGTACCCATTGTTGATGAAGGACATATCAGTTGTGCCCTTTGGTACTCAGTCACACAAGAAACATCTTGTAAATTTAGCACTCTACGAATGCTTTCAGGTGTAACCTCTACTTGTTTTTGTTAACCAATGACCTAACAGAATTTGGCGGTAGGCACATCAGTGTGAACATAGGCATTGGACCAAAACTGACTGAGTGACTCTGGGTAGATGGTCGGGTTTAAGAGCAGAGCTGTATTATATTGAGAATCAGCCATTAGGTCTATGGCGTGATCAAACTTTGTCCAGAAGGCCGATTTCGTGAGGTAGGCGACGCAGTTATGTCGGGGTTTTAGACTCATGGTTGCCATTTTTGAAAGTATGAAGGTCAGAAGAACGGCTAATGGAACGTTTTGAGAAGAAGACAGGTATTTATAGGGTAGGGAGAGGAAAAGGCTGAAAGAAAACTACTGAAGGTTTTGGTGTGGTCATCAGCTGTTTGAAACTACTGATGACGTGGTATTAACCTTCAGAGGTTTAAAACGACTGACAGTGGTGGTGTTGTCATCAGTTGTTATAAAACAACTGAAGACTTGGTTTTGACCATCAGACGTTGAAACAGTTGAAATCTTGGTGTTAACCATGAGTAGTTATGAACTACTACTGAAGGTCGTGGTTTTGACTTCATATGATGTAAACAACTGAGGACTTGGTGTTTCTCATCAGTAGTTGTGAAACTACTGAAGACAGTGGTTTTGCCATCAGTTGTTGTAAACAACTGAAGACTTGGTATTAGTTATCAGTAGTTGTGAAACTACTGAAGACTATGGTCTTGCATCAGTTGTTTTAGAAACAGCAGTTGTAGAAACAACTGAAGAGAAATGACTCATCAGCTGTTTTCGTCAATTCTTAGCTTTTCAGCTGTTTCATACTGTCCTCAACACTTACTCATCAGACTTTTCATCTGCTTTTTAGGTGTTTCATAGGACATCAGTACTTAGTGCTTTTACTGATATCAGTAGTTGTAACTACATCAGTAGTTGTAACTACATCTATTGTAACTACATCAGTAGTTGTAACTACATCAGTAGTTGTAACTACTCAGTAGTTTAGAGCAGATAAGTACTTCAATACTTGTGAGGCATGTAGCCTTCAGTATTTATAAAAACTACTAAGGAAAAGAACTCATCAGTACTTATATATGACATGGTTACCAATGATCACAGTCCTTATTAGTGAGATCATCAGTAGTTGTCACTTATTCTAGCTGCAGCATACCAAGCGTTAACACCATTTGTGGAAAGTTGGACTATCCAAAGGCTTAGTAAAAATGTCTGCAAGCTCATCAGCATTAGGCACAAACATAGGATTAATTAGACCTTTTTCAAAACAATCTCTTATAAAATGATGTCTAATTTCTATATGTTTAGTCCTAGAGTGCTGGACTGGATTTTTGACAATGCAAAGAGCTGAAGCACTATCCATTATAACAGAGTCTTAGTCTCTGTAATGCCATAATCCAAAAGTTGATTCTGAAGCCAGAGTACTTGGGATGTACAACTTGCAGCAGCAATGTACTCGGCTTCAGCAGTGGATGTAGGACAGATGTTTGTTTCTTACTCTGCCAAGAAATCAAACAGTTGCCTTGGAATTGACATCCACCAGAAGTTGATTTCCTTGTCACTTACACCCTGCATAGTCACTATCAGAGAAAGCAACTAATTTGCAAGAGTGCCCGTGGAATACCATAACCTAGAGATTGTGTACCTTGCAATATCAAAGATCCTCTTGATTGCAATTAGATGAGACTCTTTAGGTGCAGCCTGAAATCTAGCACAAACACATGTAGCAAACATAATATCTGGTCTAGAAGCTGTTAAATACATCAAGGACCCAATCATACATCTGTAAAGCGTTTCATCACATCTTTACCTGTCTGATCAATATCCAATTGTGCGGTGTTGCACATGGGAGTAGAACAGGGCTTACAGTTTTGTAAATCAAACTTATTTAAAAGATCTTTTGTATATTTAGACTGATGAATGAAAATTCCATCAGCTTTGTGTTTGATTTGCAAGCCTAGAAAGAACTGTAATTCTCCCATTGCACTCATTTCAACTTCATTTCCATTATTTTGTAAAATCATCACACAACTGGGGATGAGAGGATGCAAATATAATATCATCAACATAAATTGAACAAGTAGCTTATGCTGATCCACCTTCTTAATAATAAAGTTTTATCTATGGAGCCTCTAGTGAATTTATTTTGCAGAAGAAAGTTGATAATGTCTCATAGCAGGCTCTAGGAGCTTGTTCAACCATAAAGAGCCTTATCAAGCTTCTATAACCCATTCTGGGTGTTTATTATCCTCAAAGCCTGGTGGTTCACACACATAACTTCTTTTTTTATTTTACCATATAAAAATGCACTTTTAACATCCATTTGAAGACTTTAAGATTGTGGAGTGAGCATAGGCTAAGAACAATCTAATTGCCTCCAGTCTGGCTACAGGGGCAAAGGTTTCATCATAATCAATACCTTCTTCTTGTGCAAACCCCTGAACAACCACTCTGGCCTTGTTCTTAACAATAAGCCCATTTTCATCTGTTTTATTCCTAAACACCATTTAGTGCCTATTGCACATTTACCTGGGGGAAGAGGAACAAGCTCCCACACTTGCTGCTTTTTTGAACTGAAGAAGCTCAGCTGCATTGCTTCAACCCAGCCATTGTCTCTAAGTGCAACATGATAATTATTTGGCTCTAGCTGACTGATGAAGAGAGCATAGAAGCAGAAATTGGACAATTGACTTCTAGTTGAAACTCCAGCATTGATATCACCAATGATTTGAGACATTGGGATTCTTCAACTCTGGATAAACAATGAGATCAGTGCAAGTGTTTGTAGAACCTTCAGCAGCAACAGATGTTGATGTAGACTCTTGAAACCATGTAGATGGTGGCAACTCAAATGAAGTTGAAGATGCAAAATCTCATCAGCACTTGTTGTGGATGAAGCTACTGAAGCTACAGGAGCATCAGGTTTAGAGGACATGGCAGTTGGTCACTAAACCTGAAGAGGTGAGTACTGCTATCATCATTATCATCAGCACCAGCAGTACCACCAGGTGGTGAACTATTGACAGGAGCAAGAGCAGGAGTTTGATAAGGAACATATTGCAGTATGTCCAAATCAAATAGCTCCATAGGGCTTTGTGGAATCTTGTCCTTTAGAGATTCATTAAACTTAACATGTAGAGTCTCTTCAAACATCTTTGTTCTGCAGTTGAAGACTCTGTATGCTTTGCGAGTTGATGAATAACCAACAAAGTACCCTGCATCCACCTTAGGATCAAATTTTTAGAGTTGATCCCGTGTGTTGAGAATGAAACAAGGACACCCAAAAGCTCTGAAGAATGAAATTAGAGGGGCCAAATGATGAAGAACTTCATATGGAGTCTTCATCAACCTCTGATTTACTAGAACCTATTCTGTACATAGCAAGCTGTATTGACAGCTTCAGCCCAAAAGGTCATTGGTAGTCTAGAATCAGCCAACATGGACCTTGCAGCTTCAATAAGGTCCTGTTCTTTCTCTCCACTACTCCTTTTGTTGAGGAGTTCTTGGAATGCTAAACTGCCTCTTGATTCCCTTTGAGAGGTAGAACTCATCAAGTGTATTGTTTCTCTGAATTCTGTTCCATTATCACTTCTTATACACTTGACTAAGAGGGAATACTGCTTCTCAACATACAACACAAGTTGATAATCTTTGAGCTGCCTCATCCTTTGAATGCAAGAAGAAAGTCCATACAAATCTGGAGTAATTATCCACAATTACCAGACAGTATTTCTTCTTATCCATACTCATCACTCTCACAGGACCAAAGAGATCCATGTGAAGAAGCTGTAAGCAGGCAGTGGACTTAGGTTCTTCTATGGAGGGAAATGAAGCTTTATGTTGTTTTCCTTTTAAACAAGCAGTTTCAGTTATCTTCACATTTGAACTCCTTCATAAGCAGTCCCCTTACTAAACCATGGTTTGTCAGCTGATTTATGTTTTTGAGATTAACATGACCGAGCCTTCTATGCCACAGAGTAGATTCTTGAGGGGAAGCCTTGGAAAATAGGCAAGGATGGCCTTTGAGATCTATTTTCTTGAAAAGATCTAAGGCATACACTCTTCCTGTCTTGTTGGCCTTCAGGAGAGTGTATTCATCCAACACCTTATCAATCAAACTTAAAACTTTGGATGACAGAATCCGACAGTTCTGGCTGGTGAAAAGAGCAACATGGCCTTTGTCACACATTTGACTGACACTCAAGAGATTGTACTTGAGATTTTCCACATGGTTACATCATCAAACTTTATTTCCCCATTGGAAACAAAGCCTTTGCCGATGATGTAACCCTTTGCATCATTGCCAAATGACACAAACCCCTTCCTTCCTTGAGAGTAGTCATTAAGAAGTGATCTGTTCCTGTCATATACAAGGATCCTCCACTGTCTATATACCAGATGCCTCTGTGGCATGTTGAAGAACCCTGCAAAACACAACAAATTAGTTAGATTTTGAGACCCAAACCATTTTGGTTTTGGGCCTGTTCTCATCAACAGATGGTAAACTAACAGGTTTATTGGAAACAACAGCCTGAGAGGAAGAAGATGGTGAAGAAGAGGAATCCTTTGGCTTGGACCTCCTTTTCTATGGTTTTAACATAGGAACATCTAATTGGTTAACTCTTCCCAATAGATGTTGAACCATCATCACCAGCTGTGTCTGATTTTGTGATAAAGCTTTCAGTTCTCCAGACACATTGGCATTGGAGTTTGATAAGTTCCTATGTTGCACCTTCTTCTTTTGAGCAATCTCAGCTGTTACCTGTTTAACCCCTTCCTTTTTGGATTTCTTTTTGGACTTAAGGGTTACAGGATTTGATGTTGCTGGTACAAATGTGGCTTGAAACTCATTTTCATTTTAACCATTTTCTCTTTAATTTCCTCTTTATGTTTGAGTTTGAATCCTCTTTTGTACCAACAATCATCTGTAAGATTATTGAACAAACCACATATTTCACATGTTTCTTCTTCATCTTATGTTGATCATCAACTAAAGAGAATGAAACTATTGAAGACTTGTTCTTCAGCACTTTTGAAGCACTATTTGCTTTCTTGACTTCCTCTTTAGTAGTCTTCAAACCCTTTCTACTAACAGTTTTCTTCTCTTCAGTGCTGACTGTAGTTGGAGTTTGAACTTCAGGTGTTAAATCTTGCTCTCCAGTCCTTTCAGGACTTTCAGAAATAACTCTTGAGTTGATCAACTCTTTGATCATGTGAGTGTCAGTATTTGAACCATCAAGATCAGCTGATAGGTTCAACGAGGGAATAATACTAACTTCAACTTCTAATGGTGCTCTATCAGAAAGTGAATCACATGATGAGGTGGATTGGTTATTGCTTTCTCCATTAGATTTCACTTCTGCTCTTGAAGCAAAATCTGTAAGAGGAGCAGTGTGATTATAACCAATGCCAAACTTCACATTGGAAGTTGATTGCTTACTAAGAAGCATTTCAAAACCTTTGCACGATTGTACCCATCGATCACACTCTGAGGTCTTTGTACTTTTCTAAAAGTACCTCTTCCCTAGCCTTATCATCAGTGATTTGGCACTTAAGTTTATAAATCTCATCATTTTTCTCTTTAGGTATAGACTCAAACTCAGCTTTTCTTTTGGAAATGATCTTTTCTAGCTCTATGTTCTTATTAATTAAAGCTACATATGATTCTCTAATAGAGGCAAATGCTGCTATGCATGTTTCAGAACATAATTTGGCCTTAGCATCAGAGGATACCTGTGATACCTGTGATGTAGAGGCATTTGAGGATGATCCATATGCAGACCCAGAGCCATAAGTGCCAGATTCCCAAAAGGACTGTCACACCATGTTGACCAGCACCTGTGAGCAGTTGTTCATGACAGACATGTCATCTGGTAAACTGCTCCAGTCAACAACTCCAGGGGTGAAGAAACTATGTTGTTGAGGTTGAGGAGGTTGATGAGATTGAGATGGTTGAGGCTCAGGAAGAGCATGTGGTTGTTGAGCAATGGGTGCTTGAACCTGACTGGTTTGTGGCATGTAATAACAAGGGTAAGGATATGGCATTGGACCCTGAGGAACAAAATATGCAGGAGATTGTGGTTGAGAATGATGACCAGAATTGACAGGAAGTTGCCCTCTGTGTTGTTGACTATTGCAAGGGAAAGTCACAAAGGGTGCAGAAGAATTAGATCCAGATGATCTACATTCTCTATCAAAGTGTCCAAGCCTGTGGCATTTGTGACACCTCAATTTACTTTTGTCAAAACCAACTTTGGTTTTGCCAGAGAGTCCTGGGAACTTTCTTCCGGTTCTTTTGTAGAACTTCTGAGATCTGATATTTATCAGGCCATTTGCCTCAAAATATCCATCTCTTCTAAGTCATCATCAGCAATCCCCTTGAGATCATCCATGATGAAGCATAGATTGTCATTATTACACCCAGTAAACAGACTATCAACACTCACAAATGTAGAATCAAGTGTTTGAAGAGAAATCAATATGCTCATCATACTGGCATTCAGATGAAGTGTATTCTGACTCATGACCACCAAGGCAGTGTTTCCTGGTACAAAGTCATCAGTGAGCTTTCCAGATGATGACAGTTTTCGTTTCTGTTCTATCTCTCTCTCAAATGTGAGCAATTTCCCATGGAGTTGGGTGAGAGATAGTTTGTCCAAATTTGCACTGGAGCGTAGGACAATAGTATATGTGTCCCATCTCTCAGGCAGTGATCTGAGAAATCTGTTATTCATCTGGCTATTTGTGTACTCATGTTTGACCATTTTTAATTCAGAGATCAAACAAGAGAACCGCTCAAACTGTTGAGTCAGTGTCTCACCCTTCCTATGAGAGAATGTCTCATATTGTCAGGCAAGGATTTCTCTATTATTTGCCAAGACCTCATCTGTTCGTCCAAATTGTCTTTCAAGGCATTCCAAAGGTCATGGGCAGTTTCATAATGCATTAGCCCAGAATAGATTTCATTGGGCAGTGCCATGGCCAGAATTCCATGGGCTTTTGCATCAATTTCAAACAATTTCTTATCCTCATCTGAGTAAAATGCTCCCTCCTCTTTAGAACCATTTGATTGGTTTCCGGGTTATTCACCATAGGCTTGTGTGGACCATGTACCACTGATGTCCAACAACCTGAACTGTTAACAGACAGGTGATGGAGCATTCGTCGTTGCCATATGTTATATTCATTCCTAACCAGCATCGGAGGCTTGGTTGAGGAACCAGTATTGTGAGGATCATGGAAGGAGTAGTCATTTTAGAAAATTCAGACAAATTCAAGATAAGCAAAACAAATTTAGCTCAAAACCACTAAGAACCTCAATTAAAATAGCCAAAAGCGACAGAACTTCAATCTCTATAACAGATTCGTGCGAATTTGCTAGTTCGATCAAACTTAGAGCAAATGAGCAGTTTCAATGATCAATTGTTAGATTGATCAATGATTAACCTGCTCTGATACCATTTGATAGGATCTCAGCATCTAGTTTGATCGATTCAAATGATTTCAGCAGCGAAATAGAGTACCAACTAGCACAATTCGAGCAAGAATACCAAAGATATTGCAATGAATAGAATTAGTTATAGAGAGAGAAAGTTTCTGCAAAAAGAATATTTCATTCAATCACACGCTTTCGTGGTGGCAAAAAGTGTCACACATACAATCAGGTAAATCACCCCTTATATAGGAATGTCGTACTGGAACATTCCTTATATAGGAGATGTGACGTCTGCTGATGTCACTTGATAGTGACATCTAACAGAATTATTTAAACAACTGAAACACAACTACTGAAGATGTCAAAACAGCTGACATCTTCTTACAAAAATACTAAGTGTTATCATTTACTACAACTACTGAAAAGAAACTACTGAAACTACAATGACTGAAGAACAAGCTCTTTAGTCCTTTTACAAAACTACTGAAAGTAAAAACATAAAACTACTGATATCACAACTACTGAAGAAGTACTCTTCAGCTGTTGTGACAACTACTAAAACTTCAGTACTTGTCTTCAGACTTGAACTTCAGACGTTTCATGAGCTGATGACTTCAGTAGATGTCATCAGCTGATGTCTTTAGTCTTTGTCTTCAGTCTTTGTCTTCAGACTTTGTACATCAGTTGTTGATCTTCAGCACTTGTGGACTCTTCAGCTGTTGTACTTCAGTACTTTGGTCTTCAGCTTCAGCACTTGTGTTCTTTAGCTGCTGAGCTTCAGCACTTGTGTTCTGAGCTGTTGAAGTCTTTAGTACTTGATCTTCAGCTGTTGAAGTCTTCAGCACTTGTCGAACTAATGATGAAGCCTTCAGCAGTTGTTGTGATATCATGTGGGACTTAGAGGTTTTCTTATCTTGGCTCATTGGTTCTTTTGGTCCAACAGACTATAATAAATTTAGAGAGAGCATAGATTTAAAATTTGCTAGGTTATTCGATCATAATGATAACCTAGTAAAGGATTTGGAACTGTGCACTGAAGCTAATAGAGTTTTAAAACAAAATGAGCACAGTTACAAGGAAAAGATAGACTTTTTCAACAAACAGCTTAGGGAAACAAAAGTAGTTGCCTTTAACCAAGCTAATGACATTAGGTACTATCTTAACTACCAGAGGGCTCTAAGAAGCAGAAAGCAGTTTTAGAAGTAGAAGTCAACTCTTTAAAACAAAACTGCACAGTTGGACAAGCTCATCTCATATTATCCAACACTTAGTGAGAGAAAGAAACACTGGGAGGGATTGGGATACAAAGTGGTGCCACCACCACCTGAGACCTTGATGAACACCAAAAGTAAACCAACTAATAATAACCCCATCAAGGATCATGTGGTGACCACTCCTCTTGTTAGTGACCCAGATTCCACAAGTAAACCAATTGAATATGGCACTAAACAAAAGGAGTCCACTTCTATGGAAAAAGGAAAGATGCCTTGTGCTAACCTGGAAAAAGAGTTTGAAAAGGTTAATTTAATTTAGGTTCAAACAGAGTCAAATCAGAACCCAAAAAGACTATTAAACCTAATCAATCACCAGGGTTCATGTCAAAGTCCAGGTAAACATGAAATAAAAGATGTAAAACCAGGTAAGGCAATTAAGTTTGTAAAACCCGACCATACATCTAACAAAGAAGTGTCTCATCTAAAAAAAATAAAGTCATCTGTCTGACACCTACATCTCCACAAAAACAATAAATCGTAAAGTTGAAAGCAGATCTTGCTACAATTGTGCAGAGTACGGTCACATTGCATCTAATTGTCCATATTATCAGACATTGAGGAGGAAAGTTGAACTTCCTGCATCTAAAACTAGATCTTTTAAGAGGAACTCGTAACGCCTCCTAAAAGGGATAGTGAATCAAAAGTTCAACCCATTAGCCAGTTGTCTGTTTATCACAAATAATCCTTACACAAAGCTGGTCTATGAAAAGAAAAATATGCCTCAGCATCTGAAAATGAGTTTATGTTGTGTGATGCCTCGGGGAAACCCTAGCCGGTGAAGGCTTGGGTTCCGAACTTGAACTAATGTTTTCATAAAATATGCAGGGTGTTTGCTATAGTGCCGAGACTAACATGTGGATTGTAGATAGCGGAGCATCCAGGCACATGATGGGGAACAGAGCCCTCTTATCAAACATCAAACAAATCAAAGGAGGGCATGTTTCATTTGCTGGAAACAAAGGTGGGTATATCACAGCCCAAGGGGAAGTGGGAAATTAGAAAGTTAAGTTTGACAAGGTAAACTATGTCCAACAATTACAAAATAACTTACTTTCTATTTCTCAAATATGTGATAAAGGTTTCAAAGTAGTCTTTGATAACAAGAAGTGCTACGTTCTCAAGAACGACTACGTGATCCCAGAGGACCAAGTTCTAATCTCAGCTTCAAGATATAATGATCTTTATGTTTTGGATTGTTCAAAGGCCTCCATAACGGATCGTGAAGTTCAGTGCTTCTTGTCCAAAGCTATTGTAAAGGATTCCATCTCCTGGCATAGGAGAATGGGACACATAAATCCGAGGAAGATGAATCACTTGATCCAGAATGATCTAGTGAGGGGAGTGAACGTAAAAAACTTCCAACTCCCAGATTTCTGTGTTGCATGGAAGAAGGGCAAGCAGACAAAGAAGTCTGATAAGGAAAAGAAAGTTCATTCCATAGAACTACCTCTTGAGCTTCTTCATGTGGATCTATTTGGTCCAGTCAGTACAAGAAGCATCGCAGGCGACTTGTACTGCTACGTAGTTACGTATGACTACTCAAGATTCTCTTGGGTAATGTTTCTAAAGTCCAAATCAGAAACATTTGGATTCTTCAAGGAATTAGTAACTACACTGGAATCCCTATACAAGCTAAAAGTATGACAAGTGCGCTAAGACAACGGAACCGAGTTCAAGAATCAGTGGATGGAGGCCTACTGCAAGGAAAAGGGAATTTTGCATCAAGTTACCTCCGCCTACACTCCTCAGATGAACGGTGTTGATGAACGGAAGAATCGCAGCTTTATAGAGACCGCACGGACTATGATAGCAGACTCGAAACTGCCTATTCAAATCTGGAATGAGGGAGTTGCAAATGCATGTTATACTCTCCATCGAGTTCTGGTAGTTAAACGCCATGGAAAAACGTGCTACGAGTTAGTACAACAACGTAAACTTAACTTAGAGTATCTCGAGCCGTTTGGCGCCCCGTGCACCCTGCTGAAGAAGACTCAGGAGGGAAAATTCAACGAGAAGGTTGATGAAGGGATCTTTCTAGGATAGAACATACCAAACAAGAGAGTTTACAACAACTCAACGGGTCAAGTAGAGGTGTGGTGTAATGTTGATGTTTAGAGACACACCACACCACGTGCTGGAAAAGGGCCTGTTTACTTCTTTGACTATGATGGATTCTTCAAGTCCTTCAACATACCTCTCTCCACTTTCGAAGACGAGTTGGCAAAGAAGATGATGTACGATATCTTAAACACACTGTCTCAAGATTCAACACCATCCGGTTCATAAATTCAATCATCTACCAACTCAGGGGGCACTTGATGTTAGTGACTCTTCCTCTCATGAAGAAAATGTGGAAAATGATCAGAACAATCAGGATGAACATGTTCCGAATACCACAAGTCCACAAGCATCTGACAGTCATGCATCTAAGCCTTCTGAACCTCAGACTCCTATTGCCTCAGATCCAGAACCAAATGTTCACAATCTTGATTCTGAGGTGGTTGTTCCAACAACTCCCGGCTCACGTTTAAACGTCTATCATCCCTTGGATAATGTCATAGGTGATGTGAGATCAGGAGTTCAAACTAGAAATCAGTTGTACTCAGCTGATTATGCCTCTGTGATGGAAAATGGATACCTTCATGATGGTGCCTATCGTTGATTTGTGTCTCAGTTGGAGCCAAAGTATGTTAGTGAAGCCCTGAATGATGAGGCATGGGTGAGTGTGATGCAAGAAGAACTTCTTCAGTTCATGAAGTTAGGTGTATGGACTCTAGTGGATAGACCTAAAGGTGCTAAGGTCATTGGCACCAAATGGGTCTTCAAATGCAAGAAAGATAATCAAGGAGTGATCATCAGAAACAAGGCTCGGCTTGTTGTTCAGGGATTTTGACAAGTTGAGGGTATTGACTACAATGAAGTGTTTGCACCCGTGGCAAGAATGGAAGCAATCCGCATCTTCGTTTCCTATGCATTGTATATGAAGATGAAAGTATATCAACTAGATGTGAAGAGTGTGTTCATTCATGGTGAGATCCGAGAGACAGTGTATGTCAGTCAACCTGAGGGATTTGAGGATCCATATCAACGGGACAGAGTTTACAAACTCGACAAGGCGCTATACGGGCTTGATTAAGCTCTGAGGGCCTGGTATGAGAAACTCTCGACGCATCTTATGAAACATGGTTTTCGCAGGGGATTCATTGACTGTACATTTTTTATCAAGGAAAAAGATGGGGATTTATTGCTTGTACAAATCTATGATGATGACATAATCTTCGGTTCCAAGAATGAAGAATTATGTAAAGAGTTTGAAGCAATAATGAAGACGGAGTTTGAGATGAGTGCAATGGGAGAGATGAAGTTCTTTCTCGAGTTACAGGTGGATGAGAAACCAAATAGGATTTTCCTATATTAGACCAAGTATGTAGGTGATATTCTTAGTCGGTTTGACATGGAGAATGCTTCTATAGCTGGAACTCCACTTGCTACAAACCATGATGTAGCACCTAACGAGAATGGAGTCTGGTAGATGCCACTAAGTACCGAGGGATGATTGGATATCTCATGTATGTCACTGCCTCGCGACCTGATATCATGTATGGTACATGTTTATGTTCACGATATCAGGCAAAGCCTAAAGTAAACCATCTTGTTGGGGTCAAAAGGATTTTTTGTTATCTTAAGGGTACACCCACACTTGGGTTGTGGTATCCTCTTGATGATGACTTTGAGCTTACTGCGTATAGCGACTCAGATAATGGAGGCTGCAAGATGAACTACAAGTCTACATGAGCAGGGTGTCAGTTCTTTGGGAGAGGATTAGTAACCTAGTAGTGTAAGAAGCAGACCTCGGTTGCATTGTGAACCTGTGAAGCCGAATACTTTGCTGCTGCAAATTGCTGTTCACAAATCATATGGATTCAACAGCAAATGTGGGATTACAGTTTAAAATTCTCTTCTACTCCTATCTTTGTTGATAACTCTGCTGCAATAGTAGTCACTAAAAATCTGGTCCAACTTCCTAAGACCAAACACATCGGAATTAAATATCACTTTATACGTGATTGCTTTGAAAAGAACTTAATCGATGTGGAAAAAATAAACATAGATTTTCAACGTGCTGACCTCTAGACAAAGGCTTTTGACAAACCACGTTTTCTATATCTCTTAGAGGTCAACGGCGTTAAAAAGAAAACCGAGGTCATTCCTGAAGATGACCATGTGTAATCCGATGTGTAGTGTAAATTTACTTTTATTTTTAAATTTTTTAATTTATTTGCTTACTTATTAAGTTGTCTAATTAAAATTGGCCTTATTGTTTTGCCTATTAAAATCCTATAATGCTAATCCATTAAGGTTTTAAAATTTTAGTGGGAGAATATGTTTAGATAGTATAAATTATAAAAAAATGAGGGAGGAGGTGAGGTAGTTGATAAAAATAAGATCGTATGTGTGATACCGATTCAATCTTTGGAATATGATAGTACACAGGAGCAAACCATTTGGGACTTTAAAATTTTAAATTAAAAAAGATACAGAGCTCAAGTATAAGTCTATAGTCTGAGCAATATAAAAGGATTATGATAGACAAACTAGCTACTACCAAGGTAACACAAAGAAAGTAGACCTAGAGATTGCTAGACAACAGATGATATGTCAGTAGATTCAACACAATAGATGACTAGACCTTTTTGGTGATCTCAAGATTAAACTAAAATGTTTGACTAGTTATGGGTACCCTTATCCCTGGTTAACACAATCAACAAGATTCCAATAAGGGGTAACCGAGCAAAATAATGCCACGAATGTGTGCGTAAGACCAAAGCATGAGCAAAAGCACATAAAAAATGCAAATGCAATCAAACTGATAACCTATGTTGTTGGTGAGATCTGTGCAAAAAGAATGAAATCGCTCAAACAGAAGATAGGTTATGTGCCTCTCTGCTGTGGGGTGGCACTGACCTGAGATAAGCATAACTTATATTTTCTAGAATTCATTGTTGTTTGCCACCTCTATGTTGTGCGGTGGCACTGACTTGAGGCTTGGCTTCTCTTTGAAAGGTCTACGAATAGTTTCTTCTTGAATACTACCCTGAGACTGCTCAAAAATTTCCTGAGGAATGTTGATTACCATATAAGTGTGGGATCCACAAATGCTTGTTGAAATAAACAAACCTTAAACCATCACCAATGTGTGTTGAAAGTCTGTGTATGGATTTAAGAGGACAAGTATACTGACAATCATTATGGCTACAATTCTTGAAAGTTCAAATCAGTTTGGGGACCTAATAGTACTAGTATGATTTCCAAAATTTTCTAAATGACTCTAGATCAAAAACAAGAATAGAGCATCAAAGGTTTTAGATAACTTGTCTCGAATGATTTGAATATCCTGTATGATTCAAAATTTAATTGGTCCATGTATGGTCTAAATAAATTGAAGCTGCCTTTTCCAGAAAAATAATTCTTTAGATTTACATCTTAGGATTAACCCTCACAAAACACAAAAACATGTCTTAGTTTCAAGTTTTAGTTTTATTTCTTTTATTTCTGTATAAAGTTTGTCAATTTCAGTTTGTTCAATATCGGACAATGCCATGGAAGTTGATAGGGAACCCTATCATCTAAATGGTCACGTCTAAGCTGACCACACGTGCTTTCAAATAAAAATGGGTCATGTTTGAAGTGACAAAGTATTTTAAAAGGACCACGTCTGAGGTGGTCAAAAGTTTTTAAAGTTAAAATGACTCTGTCTGAGATGATCAAAGGTTCATAATGTTAAATAAAAAGTCAAACACCATAAGTGTGTAAAAGGTACAATGGTCGTAAAGTCAAACACCATAAGTTGATTCATTCGCACGACTGGAACATGAGCATGGACCAGTCGTACGATTAGAGGATACGAATGTGCCCAATCGCCCAATTAACACACACGTATAGGACATATGTGCGATTGGACCATCAGGATGACTAAAGTGTGCTAACAGCATGGATGAAGTTGACCGAATGACCTAGTCGCACAAATGACTTCTAATCGCACGACTGAAGGTGACCGACTGTGCTAGTCGCACGACTGAGCTTCAGTCGCATGAATCAACTATTCGATTGGGCTCAATCGCACGACTGAAAGTAAACCCTAGTATAAATAGAGGGTGAGTCGGTCACAATTGGTCTTCACTCCCAAATCGCCCCTACATTGCACGAACATACCCTTACTTTGCCAAATTTTCATTTGAGCCTTCCACACTATTGTTTGTTAAGTACTGATGATTTCTATTGTCTATACAGGTATAATGCGGTGCCATCCATGAAAATATCCATCGATTTAAGCCCAAATTCGACTGATATGAACCCTAAAAGAAACCGTGACTTACATTGAAAAATAAACTAACAAAACTAAGTCCATTGTGCAATTAAATGTTATAATGTGTTTTGTCAGTGAATTGTGAGTCTAATGAGCCTAACCACGACATTTAACAATAATGATTGCTCAAAAATTGATTTTGAATTGAACAGTCAGTCTGTCATGTGAATGGACAATCTGATGATCTTCAGTCGCATAACTGAATGGGGCGAATGGCCAAATCGCATAGCTAAACCATGCATATGAGTTCAGTCGCATGGCTAGAGCAACCGCACGAGATAGCATACGTATGAGCTTAGTCGCATGTTAAGTCATACGTATGAGGTCATTCGCACGACTAGATCTCAATCGCACATTCTCATTCGCACGACAGAACAGAGAATTTCATGTTCAAATGATTAAGTTCATTACTTATTGACTGACACTAGCATTCATATTCATTGTGTAACAGATGGCTAGTCGTTGGACTATGAGCACCAAGCACAACATCTATGCTCATCTGGATCTGACATCCAGGAACGCAACTGACTTGTTGGGCATTATTACTTTCCTACGAAGATCGAGGATCTTCCGAGCCATCTCGACTCCGTGCATATCCTATCGCTCAATTCAGTAGGCCTTCTGGGAAGGCATAGTTTTTGACAGGACTTCAGAGCCACACCGGATCAGGAGTTCTATTTTTGCTCAGCCCATAGAGATCACTGAGGATGATCACAGGATAGTGTTAGAGCTCGGGGATGACGCTAACTGCCCTATCTGTCTACATCCACTAATAGTATGAGGCGGTTTTCAGCAGGCCAAGTACTCTGGGGACATCAACTCAGGTGTGCTCAACAAGAGCAACATGTTTCCTCAGTTTAAGTACCTAGCCCATGTGCTGCTCAAGTGCATTGCTTCATGGAAGGGGGGTTTGATGAGTTGTCTGATCAGATACAGAACGCCTATGTGGCGTTGGTGCTCAACCATCCGTTCAGCTTCTCCAGGATGTTCTTTACCTACCTGGTGGAGAACATAGGGAAAGGGGAAGGACGGCTTTTGTATGTACCCTCGATTCATACAGATGATCGTAGACCAGAAGCTCCCTTCGTTGCCAAAGGAGATGGAGGATGTGGTAGCACTTGAGGTGATGCATAATACCATCTTGGGTCGGATGAATGTTTACAGGGAAAGCAGGTGAAACCCCCTGTGAGGCGACTGTTGGGGCATCTGGCCCGTGAAGACTATGTGGCGCCGTCACGAAGAAAGTGGCGCCATGACGACAGTGACTCAAATACTGAGCAGATCGAGCTCCTAGATGATGACTCATTTGATGATGACAGCAGTTTTGGTGGAGATATAGGGCCCACTCAACCAAGGGCCCCCACTACTGATATAGCATCTCCAGCACCCACCCACAGAGATACTAAGGATGCTGGATTCCATCAGGATTTCCAACCTTATGAGGAGGAGGATATGGATGTGGAGCCCCTCACTCGAGGAGGAGGATACAGATGAGGAGCCCCTCACTCGGACTGTTGGTAGCAAGGTGGTCGCCACAAACCGAGGACTCCGTGCGGTTGGTGAACGCCTTAGCGGATCGGGAGAGGCTGACATTGATCCTACTTATGCTCCCGATTAGCCAATCCGTGTTCTAGGGGGAGCATCCACCTTGAAGGGATCGAGGAAGAAATGATAGCTCAGCCCCACAACTTGAAGAGGAAGAAGAGAAGACTGACCTTCATAACCACCACCACTACCACTACTCCACCTACCACCACTACTCCACCTACCACCACTACTCCATCCACTACCACCACTCCACCTACCACCACTACTACCACACCCACACCACCACCACCTTCATCTATTTTACCCCCAATCTTCACCACTTCCACCACCACCACCACTAGCCATCGAGCTGCACCATCATCCTCCTCTCCATATACATGTGGATCACCTCTACCTCCCTTTGGGGTAGAGGAACAACTGTCAGCGCTTAACCGTATGGTGATGCATCTGTTAGCGGCAGATGACGAGAAAACTGCATAGATTCGTTAGTTAGTAGATCTTACTACTGCACAATCTCAGCAGATTTCTCAGCAGGCTCGATTGATTGATCAGCAGGCTCAACAGATGTCTCAGCTCCATGAGCAACATGCCAAGAAGATTGAGGAGTTAGAGGATGCAAACAAGACTATCTTGCTAAAGCTAAAATGATCCAATGAGGAGCCCTTGAAGATTGGAGAGGAGGCGGAGACGATGATGATGATGATGATGAGAATGAGAATGATGATGATGAAGATGGTGATGATCACGAGGGTGATACTGATGCAGATGTTGATGATGAGGAAGACGATTCTTCTGCTACGGGTGCCACATCTTCAAGTGAACGAAGGACGAAAAGGACTCAAGATCAGGGTGCCTCCACACCCGCCCCGGTAGCAAAAGAGCATAGGATACATGATAAGAGTAATATTTAGTTATTTACTTTATTTAAATCATATGTATTCGAATCTTGTATCTCATTAATTTAATGAATGTTTATATTTGATGTTGGTATTTCTATCTTGATTATTAACTGATGATTGTTGTGTTACGTGTATGAATCAAGCAGATCCAAACTTTTAGAGGGATGAACATGATGTTGCTCCCCTCCAACAGATCAAGACTCATCTCACCATGATTCTTGATCTGCAGGGTATAGTTAGGAGATCGGTGATGTACACTCATGAAGAAAGAGAAAACATTCACAATCTCACTGACGAGCAAATTGCAGAAATATTCAAGCTCAATCCTGATGAGATTGTCAAGGACGCTCCAACTTTTGTAGAAACCAGTGATGACAAGCTGAATGACATTGATGAGATAGAGATCAAGGACGTCACTACAGAGCACTATCCAGAGTATGCGGACAAAGAGGGAAATATGGTCCCCAATTTGTGTGACTCCCCGGTCGGTGATACATTTGAGATATTAGATAAGATGAAGCAAGAGTCAGAGAAGGTTGAAGAACAATCCCAAGCCTCAAACACTGATGTTGATATTAGAAAGGCTGAATGGGCTGCTTGTTTTGAGGATATCCGAACCCAACGCGCTGCTCCTAAACTGAATGTCTACACCAAGCTCTCTAATGTGAAGAAACATCACAAGGTGTAAGGCAAGATTATTGCGTGGGCCCATTTTGATGATTTTAATGTATACGCGGTGAAGAGAGAGAAAGGTATTGAGTACTCTAGATTCCCGCGTGATCTAAAGTCTCTACCTGGTTTTGAGCTCAACCAGCTGGCTAAACTGAAGCTGTTATACGCAGACCTGAGAAATATGTCAGGCTAGTTTGAGGCTGCTTTGAAGAAAGAGTACCACACGAGGTGGGTCAACTTTAAACCTCAACAACCTACGAGGAATATCAAAAGTTAAGAAGTTGATCCCATAACTGGAAAGACAAAGATAGTGCTGAAGTGGAGTCATCCACAAACAATGTCAAAGATCCCTCTACGGAAGATGCCACAGGACTTCACTCCTCACTTCAAATGGTGGTACTATGATTGGAGAACAGGGGAAGCTGTCATAGTTCTGAACAAAGTGGGCAGAATGGATACTATGAGGGTATTCGACCCAATGTGGCTTACCAACTTGTCAGTTGACGATGTCTACACTCTATACAAGTGGCCACTGTTCTATGACCCACGGGATATTGTACAAGCCCTTCAATTCCAAAATGTGATACAGCTCTGCTTTGCATTTGAAATACATGAAGGAGTAACAAGAGAGGATAAGTACAAGAAGTACGAGGAGGTTGTATTGAATGTCTTATGCTTATGTAATGCTTGGGTACTTAATCAAATGAGAATGTTTGGTTGTGATTTATAATGTTTAATATTTCATTAATGAGTTGTATAATGCATATGGACTAGATTATATAGGTTTGTGATTGTTTGAATTGATATGCATAATGTTATAATAATGAATACATTCAAACTTGGTTAAGTGAAGTTCTCATGTGTCCGACTGGACCATGCGCCCCAACAGTGGTCATGCATCCGAATGGCCATGCGACTGAGTGTCCATGCGCCTAAATAGTCCATACGCCTTAACAATTCATACGACTGACTCAGTCGCACGACTGAACACTCAGTCGTACGAATAGATCAACCACATGGCTCAATCGCACGAATGAACCATGCAAATGGTTCAGTCGTAAGAACGAGTAACCCTAACCTATAAATACCAACTAATTCATGGAAAAACGTAAGCATTATACACACTTCCACTCCAGACGTACCCTAGCCGTCCAAAGACCTCTAAATCATAATCCAAGTTCATAGATCATAGTAGATTGATTCCTAATCAATTCTTAACGTTAGATTCAATACATAATTGTTTCTACGTGCGTTCTCACTGATTGAATCGCCAATAAAATAGGATTCCGCACTATTTGTTTCAGTATACACGTTAATAAGTTAGTACATCGTTAACTACACGGTCCCTAACAATGTTCTTCAAGATTAATCTGTTAAAGCATCCAGGGTAACAAACGAGAGTGGTTTCCACTATAAAAGTTCCTAGGATCTCTCTTTTTGATGTACTTGTATGACTTAGCGTCATAATGAGGAATATCAATCACAAGACGTTTAGGTACAATGTCTAGAAAAGATTCATTGATAAGATATTGTAAGAATCTTGGATGCATGAGGAACATATGTTTCCTCCCTTCCTGAATGTTTGTAACCAGAGCATTAAACACATAGGCAGACATGTATAATAGCCGGTTAGTGGATAAAGGATGTATGGTAGATGATGTGATTACCGGAGTTTCATTCTATTCGGTATTCCTATTTGACAGACAGTGTTGGATGAGATTAATCAGGTTCCTCCATTGTAAGTCAACTAATCTTTTTACAATATGTTTTCCTTCAAATCCTCCCTCATATCCAATGTTGGCAAAGAAAGTAGTGATTTCATCATCTTCAAGCTCTAGAGGAGTGTTGACATCATCACCAAACTGCAAACACTGTCTCACAGCTTGTACAGTGATGGCCAATGTGTGATCATGAAAGATTCTTCCCGAAAAAGTCCTTACACCATCTATCTTTGTCACCTCAGCAGTGCTCCAAAAAGACCTTATGAATCTCTCATAAATGACTGGTCTAAGTTTAACTGCATGAGCCACTCTGGTAGTGGAAATGAATCTGATCATGTTTCTAAGATCTTTAGCATCGGGTACATCAGGGTCAAGATAACCGCTAAGATTATGGAGCTTGCTCTAGGTGAGATTTGCCATGTACCGTGCATTAGAGGCACACGAATTAGAAAAATGATACTACTCACAAATTGTAGAGCATACATCAAGTAAATGTTGTTGGTTTGACTTTTGATGGTCAAAATTGACTGATTGAAGGTATTATTCCATAGGAATCATCCCTAAGCTTGATGTTATTATGAATAATCACTATTATTTTGTTTTTCATGTTTGGAAATATCATATTTATTGTTTTTAACCTATTTTCAACTCTTATATTCAAGATTTGATTTCAACATTTTCATCTTTTCTTATGCTCTGTTCAGACGATGAACACGGTTTTGAAATTCACTTGTTGGTTGTTATTCTTCTTAGTTAACATGTTCATTGTAGTTGAAAATGATCATCATTTCTTAAATATAGTCTGATTTTGAGTTTCCTTTCTTGTCCTAGGGTTCTAGGTTCATCATTGCTTCAAAAGTCTAACATTTTAGGTAACAAAATTCAAAGATTTTCACCTTTTGTTTCATACAACTATTGTAGTGAATCAAAACTAAGGACTAATCAGAGGAACATAATCGTTCAACATAGGTTTGTTGATGGTGATGATGATTGATGAAGAACAGTGAGTTTCGCTTGTGGCCCTTCAAAGTCTCTCAAATTTGAAAAGTAGTAAATGAACTTTTTAAATTGCTTTAAATCGTCAACTAATGTCTTTTACAAATTCTTACAAGTTTCAGAACAAATGCGGTCAATTTTTAAATTCACTGTAGCAAATGTGGAAAAGTTTTGTTCATCAGTATTTGTGTAATGTTACAAATGCGGATGTGAAAAACTTAAGGGCATTTGTTCACTATAGCAAATGCGATTGAACAAAATTTGTTAAGCATTTGTTCACTGTTACAAATGTGGCTGAATAAAGTTAGTTCACATTTGTTCACTCTAACAAATGAGGTAGAGTAAAATTCCTTTATCCATATTTACTTCAACAAATGCGACTGAACATTAAAGTTGTTCTCATTTCTTGACTAATATCATCATGGTAGATGAGATTAAGCACTTGTTTATTCATTTTTTATATACATGAAAAGTGTTGATGTCACCCACATTCAAGAATGCGAATGAGTAAAAATAAATGCAATAATGAAAATGTCATCTACATTAACAAATGTGGTAGAATAGTTTTGTCCGCAAAGGTTTTTAACACCAAACATTTTATGTATACTTGAGTGACTCAAATGTGGTAGAATAAACTCCTTATCTGCATTAGTTTCACTTTGTTATAAATGACATAAATAGTTACCCGCATTGGTTATATGCATGGGTTACCTTCACCCGTATTAACCAATGCACTTACCCGCATAAATTTTGAACTTAATCAAAACTTAATGTTTCTGCAGAGAAATTCTCATTTTTTTGTTTTTTTTCTTGTTATGAAGAACTGTCTTTGATTGAATTGTGTCTTATAAAGTTGTTGGTTGTTTTGGGGTTATCAATTTTTGCTTGGATTGACTTGTAAGTCGGGATACAAGTTTCTCATTGTTTAACTGATCTTGGACTTCTTATGCTTCCAAGAATCTGCATAAGCTGAGATAGTATGGTATAACTTCTGCACCAACACAGACATTCTCTTTTTGATTTGTTTTGAAGTTTTAAGAAAGTAATTTAAGAAAGTAAATCTCTATACAAACTAATCAACATTTTTAAGTTACTCCCCTTAAAGTTTATATCCATACCTAGATAGAAACTTTAAAGATTTAAAACTTTTGAATATGAATTAATTTTGATTTTTTTTGTTTTTTTGATTTAAGAATAAAAAGAAGTATACCTTTTGTTGGGATCATATCAATCTTACATTACACATGTGCATTCTTTTGTAAAAAGATGGACATGTTTATGAACTTATTGATTGAAGGTATGTTTGTCCTCGTAAACTCATACTTGGTTAATATTTGAATGCATGTGATATTTATTATGTTTTTGTTATTTTGATTATTCAACATGTACCACACATAGAAGCATGGAATGATCAACCATCCTCATGTAATGTATAGTAGAACTGTTTCACAACTTGATTTACCAAGTCACTTAAGTTATGAGATCTCATTTCACCGATCTTTATTGAGATTCTTTTACTTTGATCCTTTTCATGATGATGCACATTGGGATTCTTTTATCCATGATTTGATTCTTTTGCTCATTCACAGGGAATGTATTGTTATTGTAGACTCCTCCAATTCGGATGTGTTCCACATTGGGAATCATTTGGATCATACATCTGCACTATGTGCTTATTTCTTCTGGTCTTTGCTTAGCAAAATAGAGATGAAACTTAGTGTAGGTGAAAGAGAATCATAAAGTATCATTACCTGTTGTGTTTAGGTTACTACACACACATACAGTTAGATAAGCCAATACATACCAGTACTCTTAAATGAGTGTTTCACCATCGAATAAGATTTTAATTCATCATAGCATATATCTTCTCTTCCAACTTAAGCCTACCAACATATTAGGTAAGTCATAGCAGTCTTTCAAATTTTGAATTAAGCACAGTGAATGATATAACAACTGTAATTATCTCATTTCCCATTGTATATATCTTTTTCTTCATCAAAATTGACTTCTGTTACCATGGTGTATTGAACAAAATACTAACTGATATACGTGTATACCAAGTCAAATAGTGCGGAATCCTATTTGATTAGCAATCCATTCAGTGAGAACGCACGTAGAAACAATTGTGGACTCAATCTAAACGTTACGAATGATTGATAATCGATCTAGTGCGATCTATGAACTTGAACAGGTTCTTAGATGTCTCTGGATTGCTAGGGTACGATTTAGTACATAGGCTTTCGAAGTGTTGTGTTTTTCCATGATTGAAGTGTTATTTATAGGCTAGGGTTTCTCATTCGGGCAACTGAACCATTAGCATGGTTCAGTCATGCGATTGAGTCATGCGGTTGATCCATTTGCACGACTGAGTGTTAAGTCGTGCGATTGAGTCAATCTCATGTTACAATCATGCGACTGATCTAGTCTCCTGGTTCAGTCATGTGATTGGTTCATTAGCATGAAGTTGTTCTTGCGTATTGTCCATTAGCATGGACCATTCGCATGAGACCTTCATATGATTAAGTTTGAATATGTTTCACAATCATTATTTGAGTTAGATCTATGCAAACAACTACAAACCTATATAGTTAGTTCAATAAGCGTTATTACATACTAAGCAATGAAATATTCAACATTATAAGCACAACCACACATTGTATTTCATTAAGTACCCATTCTATTACATAAGTGTAAGACAATAAAGACATTTTACATTAAGCTTAGAAACTAGGTACACATGTATCTACAAACTCCTCCTTGGACCTAGTTTCATCTACTGTGTTACATTCTTCATAAGCTTCTCATATTTCTGGTATGTCTCCTCTCTTGTGACTCCTGCATGTATTTCAAAATCAAAGCAGAGTCGTATCACGTTCTAGAATTGGAGAGCTTGTACAATATCCTATGAGTCATAGAAAAGTGGCCACTTGTATAAGGTCTAAACATCATTAGCCGACAAGTTAGTGAGCCACATGGGCTCAAACACCCTGTTAGTTTCCATACTACCATTTTCATTCAACACTATGACGCCTCACCTGTTCTCCAATCTTAGTACCACCACTTGAATTGTGGAGTGAAGTCCTGTGGCATTTCCCGTAGGGGGATTCTAGACATCATGCACAGAGGACTCCACTTCAGCACTATTTTTGGCTTCCATTTATGGCTTCAACTTCAGATCTCCTCATATACCTCATTGGTTATTAAGGCTTGAAGATGACCCACTGAGTATGGTACTCTCTCTTTAAAGCTGCTTCAAACCAGCATGATATCTTATGAGGGAAAACATATAGCAACTTCAATTTTGCTAAGTGGTTAAGCTCAAAACCCGGAAGAGCCTTTAGATCATGTGGGAATCTGAAGTACTCAATCCCATTCTCTCTTTTAACAGCATAGACGTTAAGATCTTCAAAAAAGGCCCACGCTATAATTTTGCCTGACACCTTGTGATGCTTCTTCACTTTATAGAGTTTGGTGTAGACATTTGACTTTGGAGCACTACGCTGGGCTTTAATTTCTGCAAAACACGCTGCCCATTCAGCCTTTCTAATATTGACATCGGCGTTTGAGGCTTGGACCTGGTCTTCCTTCTGTTCGGACTCTTGCTCCATCTTATCCAGAGTTTCAAATGTGTCACTAATAAGGGAGTCACTCAGATTAGCGACTACATTTCCCTTCTTGTCAGCATACTCTAGATAATGTTGAGCAGTGACGTCTTCAATCTCGATTTCATCAACAACGTTAAGCTCATCGTCACTATCAATGTCCACCGTAGGAGCATCCTTCACGATCTCGTCGGGATTCAGTCTGAAGATCTCACCAAGTTGCTCATGAGTAAGGTCGTGGATTATCTCTCTTTCTTCAGGAGTGTAACTCACAGACCTCCTGACTATCCCTTGCAGATCAAGTATCATTGTGATTTAAGACTTGATCTGCTGAAGGGGAGCAATGTCATATTCATGTTGCTGAGATGTGTGATCTGCTTGATTTAAACATATAAACACATCATACATGAGTAAGTAATCAAGACATTAATCATTAAATATATATACATTAACATTCAAACACATAATATTAATCCAAAATTCAGTTACAAAGTTTCCAAGTACATAAATATCGAAACATTACTTTTCCCCTAAATAACCAGTGCATAAGTAGGAGGGGCAGAAGATGAGGCTCCCTGGTCTTGTTTTCTCTTTGTACCTCTCTCTTGACCTTGAGTTGATGTAGATGCAGCTGCATCTCCTTCTTCATCATCATCATTGTTCTGCCCCTCCCTTGTCTGTTCCTTCTCACTAGCCTCATCCTCATCACTATCATCATCTTCACCATCATCATCATCATCATCATCATCATCATCATCATCATCATCTCCTTCTCGTATCTTGAGTGGCTCATCCTTTGATCCCTTGAGCTTGAGCATGATGGTCTTGTTAGAAGCCTCCAACTCCTCTATCCTCTTTATTGAGTGGACATTTTGCTCCTGGAATTGGGAAAGCTCTAGACTCTGAGCAGCCATTTGTTGTGCCTGCTGCTCAATCTGCTGTGCCTGCTGAGATAGCTGCTGAGATTGTGTAGCAGTAAGCTCTACTAACTAACGAATCTGAACAGTCTTATCGTTATCGGCTTCCAGCAGCTTCAGCACCATACGGTTCAATGCTGAGAGTTGTTCCTCTACGCCACTTGGAGGTAGAGATGATCCAGATGGAAATGAGAGGTAAGATGACGGTCCTGCTTGTTGGCTAGTGGTGGTGGTGGCAGTGGTGAAGATTGGGGGTGGTATAGATATGAGTGGTGGTGGAGGAGCTATAGTGGTGGTGGATGGGATGTGGGTTAGTGGTGGAGTGGGTGTGGTAGTGGTGTGTGAGGTGGTAGAGGTGGTGGTAGGTGGTGTGGTAGCAGTGGTGGTGGTAGTGGCTCTGGTGGTAGATGAGGTGAAAGTAAACTTCAGGCTCTTCCCTTTCTTGCCATAGGGGTGTGCCATCCTCTTCTTCCTTGAGCCCCTAGGCACAGAGGCTCCCCCTTGGCTACTGGGCGGGTCCGGGGTATATGAGGGATCTGAATCAGTAGCAGCATCCCCGGACTACCCTGGGCGTCCACCAACCTCCCTCAAACCTCTCTGTGTGACAATCACCTTGCTGCCCACAGTCCTCGTAAGAGGCTCTTCATCACTCTTTGCCTCCTCATTTGGAGGACAAAAATCCTAGTGAAAGCTGGTAGTGGTGGCATCTGTAGAGGGTGGAGATGTAAAATGGGTAATGGGCCCCTAGTAGACATGGGCCCAGAGTCTCCGCCGGTGTCACCGTCATCGTCGAAGTCATCAGATGGAAGAGCAATTTGCTCAACATCTGAGTCCCTCTCTGTGTGGCACCACTTTCGCCTAGCCGACACCATGTAATCAGCCTTGGCCAAATGCCCGAAGAGTCTCTTCACAGGGGGCTTGACTTACTTCCCCTTCTAGACCTTCATGCGGCCCAAGGTCGTGTCATCCATAATCTCCAGCGATACAGCATCGTGGGTCTCCATGGGCAAGGTAGGCAGCTTCGCATCAATAATCATCTGCAAGAACCTTGGATACATGCAGAAGCCCTCCTTGCCCTTGGCCTCAAGGTTCTCTATGAGGTAGGCAAATATCATACTTGAGAAACTGAAGAGGTGGTTGAGTACCAGTGCCATGTAGGCATTCTAGATCTAGTTTGAGAGGTCATCAAACCCACCCCTCCTTGACGCCAAGCAATTCTGTATCACATGCGCCAAGTACTTAAACTAAGGACACAGGTTGCTTTTGTTCAGCACACCTACATTTATGACCCCAGCGTACTTCATCCTAAGGAAGCACCCTCTAACTGTCAGAGGGTGTAGCCTAGTCGGGTGATCTACATCGTCACCCAGATCGAGGACTCGACGAATATCAGCAGCAGTCACCTCGATATCATGCCCAAAAATGATACTCGGGATGCTGTAGGGCTCTTGTGAACGATCAACCGATGCCCCCTCCCAGAAGGCCTGCTGTATAGACCTATAGGGAGTGCACGGTGTGGATATAGCTTTGTTGATCCGGGATCTCTTTATGTAAGGCCTCGTTCCCGGGACGCAAACAGCTAGTCAACCATTGAACATAAAACATACCTATATAGTTATTTTAAATAAACATTTGTAGCGGAAACATTCAAAAATGACATTTCATTTCATCATAAAAACTTTTGTAAAATAATGCATCGTTTATTTATTACAAAATTTCATTGTTGTATTACATCACAAAAGCTTTATATAAATGGATGCCATCCAAAAGAGCTGAGCAGCTACCTCGTGCCATCCTCAGCCACATTACCTGCCAACTGGAAACACATAAAAGTCAGCGTTGCTGAGTGAGTTCTAACTTTATAATAAAGCATACTATTCTTTCATAAACCATTCTTTCTGAAAATCATATTATATTTTACATTTGTTCGTGATCATACATTGTACGTACACACAGATAATATCATTATTATCTTCGTCATTCTTTCGTTCATACTTCCATTCTTTACTTTCATCATCACCATGAACTTTACCCTTCATGCTTATGGTACTGTGCCTAAACCTATAAAAGACCTTCATCGGCGGTGCCCGGCATCAAGTGGTCATAGTACCTAAGGTAAAGTTCAGGTATACCATTGTCATATGATATGCCTTCGTGCTCATGGTACTGGACTTAAGCTTATAAAAGACCTTCATCGGTGGTACCCAGCACCAAGTGGTCACAGTACCTAAGGCACGCAACAATGGTTCATCCATATGGTCAATCACAAAGAAAGACCCCAATGTGCATCCTTTGGGGTAGCTAACCCGCACACCATTGAGCTAACACCTACAATGGGTGTGCACCTCCATACATTTGCTTGCAAGCCTTTCTTACATTCATTCATTCATTAATGCATGCATTCATCATCATGTTCCTCTTTCATTATCTTTCACTTTACGTTACATAATACTTCGTTCATTCATTAACGTGACATGTAAAGCCATAGGAAAGATAAACATACATCATCATAAGGAACATAAACATATCATTCAGTCATCATCATGCAGGGCATCATACATACATAACATACATCATGTATAACCATGCAACATCATCATTATTAGGCATAAGCATCAATCACATATCAATACATGCCCATCATACCATCTATGACCTCAAAAGTCAATCTACATGAATCCCCGGAACATCTCAATTCAAAGCCTACATTACTCCCTTTTCCCAAAAAGTCAGAATTATTCTAAGTGTTCATCCACATTTGATTTGCTTCATCCACGTTGGCATACTTCATCCACATTTGTCATCCGCATTTGACTTATTCATCCACATTTCATATCCGCATTTGACTTACTCATCCGCATTTCATATACTTCATCAACATTTGTTATCCGCATTTAACTTACTCATCCGCATTTTATATACTTAGTTAAATGCTCATCCGCATTGACCCCATCCGCATTGACCCCATCCGCATTAACCGTTCATCCGCATTTACTTACTTGGAGTTAATACTCATCCGCATTTCTCTTTACATAGTCCATATTCATCCGCATTGCTCAGACTTAGTCAAATGTTCATCCGCATTTCATGCACTTAGTCAATGTTCATCCGCATTAACTTCATCCACATTTGACTTCATCCGCATTGGCTTACTCAATGGTTAATGTTCATCCGCATTAACCCTTTCCATCCGCATTGACTTCCGAACACGTATGAAATAATCCAAGCTCAAGAACCCATATCACAAGCTTGAAGATTTGAAGATTTCTTTATCACAAAATCTTTTCTTCTATACAATCAAGGTAGGATCATGAAATTCTTTTGATTAAAAGCTTTGAAAATCATATATGTACTAAACATACATACAAACCCTTATTATGTTCATCATCAAGGATAAACAAAACGTTTTTGATTTTCAACAAAAAGCAGTAACAAATGTTTGTGAAAGAGAAAGTTTAAGATATTTATGAAAAGATTCAAATAAGAACAAAGGGTTTTAAAATGAGAAATAATTGTTATTTTTTGATTAACTAGGTAAATTAGATAGATATTTAAACAACTATGATTGTGGGAAAAAATCAAAATTTTGTTTGAAAATATAAAAAATAATAAACTGGAAAATATGAGATAACTTTATGGAATATATTAATCTATATGATTTAATGAACTAGTTCATTCTAAGAGATTTATATTATGATACTTATGTTATATTAGAATTAGAAAATACATTTCATGAATTAATTCACAAACATGACAAAGTTGTATATATTAGAAGAATTAATAAGAGAAAAATCAAAAGAAATTATAAAGAGTAGGATAAATCATGAAAAATTTACATAAAATATGATCTACATAATAGAATGGTGTGTATGAATTTTAGAAGTTTTAGAGACATTAAATTATTTTTGCCGATTAATATGAAACTTGTAAAAATTTTAGTAAATTGTCTATTATGAATTCGTAATCTAAGATTTTTGAATATGCTTGCCAAATTTTGATGATTTAAGAAAAAGTAGCTATTAATTTTGAGTTTGTCACACTTAATGAAATAATGTACTAAAATTTTTAAAGAAATTTGTTTCACTCTAAAAAATAATTATTTTAGAGGAATTATTTAACTTTGACTGGAAATAAGGTGAGTAATATAGCCTCTTTTTGATTTTATAAATTTTTAGGGGAAAAAGCATATTATTGTTACTGATTTTGATGCTAAGTTTTGATAAGTCACTGTCATTTTGACATAACCATTAATTCGAATGAGAAAAAAGTCAGATAATATTGGTAGTATTACTTAGGAATAGGAATATGTCAATCATGCATCTACCAAATAAGGGTTAAGATGGTATATTATTTGATTTTATGATTTAAATTTGACAGTTATAAATCTCTTGGCATATAAGTAGGTTTGGTTGTGGATTTGTTTATGTGGCATGGATAAATGATGTGATGTTATTGGAAAAACCTATGTTCTTACCAACTTTATGTCGATTATTTTAGTATGTATTTTTCAAGTAATCAACATGTTTAATAGTTTCGTGTATACATTCAATCTATTCTATGATTGGTTTGGTAACATAGGACCGCTGTGCATTTGGGTGTCCGTTGAGCTATGTGACTTCAGCTTGTTTGTGGATGTTCACGTCCACCACTAGCTAAAGAAATAATGAAACTACGAAGATGTGTGTTTCGAAGTGGAATTACTAATTTATAAACATCTTCATAGTTTTATTATTTCTTTAGCTAGTGGTGGACGTGAACATCCACAAATAAGATGAAGTTAGATAGATCAACAGACAACCAAATGCATAGCTATCCTATGTAACCAAACTAGTCATCGAATAGATTGAACGTATACAAGAATCTATAAAACATGTTGACTACCTAAAAAATACAAACTCAAATAGTCAACATCAAGTTGTTAAGAATATAGGTTATTCCAATAACATGATATCATTTATTAATGCCACATAAACAAATCCACAACCAAATTTACTTATATGCCAAGGGAATTAACTGACAAATAATTTTGTCATATTTAATGAAATAAAGTACTAAAAATTTTAAAGAAATTTGTTTCACTATAACAAATAATTATTTCATAGGAATTATTTAAATTTGGTTGGAAATAAAGTGAGTAACATAGCCTCTTTTTGATTTAATAATTTTTTAGGGAAAGAACATACTATTGTTACTGAATTGGATGCGAAGTTTTGATAAGTCACTGCCATTTTGACACAACCATTAATTTGGATGAGAAATATTGAAATAATATTGCTAGTGTTACTTAGGAATAAGAATATGTCAATCCTACATCACCAAATAAGGGTTAAGATGGTATATTATTTGACTCTATGATTTATATTTGATAATTATAAATCTCTTGGCATATAAGTAGGTTTGGTTGTGGATTTGATTTTGTTGCATCAATAAATGATATCATGTTATTGGAAAAACCTATGTTCTTACAAACTTTATGTTTACTATTTGAGTATATATTTTTCAGGTAATCAACATGTTTTATAGTTGCGTGTATATGCTCAAATTGTTCGATGACTAGTTTGGTTACATAGGACAGTTGTGCATTTGGGTGTCTGTTGATCTATCTGACTTCACCCTATTTGTGGATGTTCACATCCACCACTAGCTAAAGAAATAATGAAACTATGATGATGTGTGTTTTGAAGTAGAATTACTAATGTATAAGTCTAAACTATTAGACAAAATTTTGAAAATGTAAACCTAAAAACATATGATAATGAAATGTTGTGTTTAGTATGTTGTGGTGATTGTATGATATGTTATAATCAATGTGTTGTGAACCGAGAAGTTAAACCAAGTATTTCACACTTTTGCGGGGATGTGACACATTAGTTTTGGAGCCATTGGTTGTAGAGAATTAGGTATTATGAAATGCCTAGACTATAAACAAAAGCTTGTATGGTAATAAATTTTTAGCATGATTAAAAACCTTAATATATATATATATATTCCATCCACAAGCTTATGTGTTAACAAACCCTCATATGAAGTAATAAATAAAAATCTAATTATAATTTTATATGTGTTTTAGATTCTAATTTATGAAGGAAAATATTTTTATTTGTATATTTGAGAACAATACATATTATGTGAATGTGAATATTTGATGAGTTTATTTGACTAATTGTATTGATTAGTGATATTGCAATTAAATTTTATAAGAATTTTGCAACTATGAGTACTTAAAATTTTGATAACCACTATAATAAAACTGATCACTCAGAATGTTCGAACCATAACAACCTTAAGGAAACAACACCAGAACCAAAGCCTTAGAAAAACATGGAAATTTCCCAACCCAATACCAGGACTAATACAAAGCCAAAGTTTTATGTTTGATGTGCACCCGTGACCATTGGAGGTTATACAATAGAGACCCCCTAGGAAAAGTGTACGACGTGGAAAGATATTTTGGTCTATGGAATTCAAGAACTTAGAAGAACAAAATCCAGAATGAAAGATTAGAAATATAGTAAACCTTATGTCTGGTGTGGTAACTTTAAATGTATAAAAATAAGAATGTAATGAAATATTCTCATTGTTTTGTGACTACTAATTATTATGTTTAAGTAATATACAAATACATTTTCTTATCTTCTTAAGATATTAATACAATTAAAATGTAGTGAAACATGTCGCCAAAAAGGAATACTCAACCTGTACGAAGAACTGGACGAGTTTGACAACCAAGAACTAGGCTAGGAGAAGAAGCTCCGCTAGTAAATACCACTACAAATAAGAATGAAAGGATTTCTCAAATAGTGACTCAACAATTAGAAGCTTCAATACCTACATTAGTAGCTCGACTACAACAAAACCTTAACTTAGGAGGGGTACCATAGAGAAACGAAGAACCAGGAAAAGCAAACAGAGGAGAATACCAGCAGGAAGAGGATAGAAGGAGTTAGGAAAGAATGTTCCTATAAGACTTTCATGTCTTGTTGATCCCGAGATTTTAAGGGGAAAGGTGGAACAGCACAAGCCTTATGCTAGTTAGATGAGATGGAATCAATGTTAGATATTAGTAACTATGACACTGTTTGCTTCGTATTCTCTTAAGGGAGAAGCACAATCTTGGTCGAAAATGGAAGTCCAAACAAAAGGAAGGCACATTATGAACAAATTAAGCTAGTAGGAGTTCGCGAACCTAGTAAGTGAAAAGCATTGCCCTTATAATGAAATACAAAAAATAGGAGTGGAAATTTTGGCATTAGAGATGAAAGATGTAACACATCAAGAGTATACCGATAAGTAAAATGAACTTTCTAGGTTAGTGCCACATCTAGTGACACTAGAAACTAAAAGGATAAGAAGGTATATCTTGGGTTTAGTACCATAGATAAAAGGAATGGTCAAATATGCAATGCCAAGGACCTTTTGGGATCTAGTAACCTTACCAGGAAGTTTGACTGATGAAATAATAAAGAATGGATCTTTAACTAATCCAAAGGTTGGAGAGAAAAGAAAGTAGATCAATAGTAACACAGGAAGGAAGTTTGGAGGAAACCAGAATAAGAACGTAGCCGGAAACCAGTAAGAAACTTATTGGGAGTTGTTCTAAGGTCAACCATGGTGCAATGCTTGCTAGAGATACCATCATGATAAGTTCATGATTGTGATTTGTTATAATTGCATAAGGAAGGGACACATATCCTGAAACTATAAAGGACCTGCAAACCCTAAACCAGTTTGCTATAGGTGTGGAAATGAGAAACATTTTTGCAACGAGTGTCTGGAGCTGAAAATAAAAACTCCCACAAACAATCCACTTGTAAAGGAGTTTGTGTTACAAGCTGAAGAGGCACGAAAAGAACCAAAAGTAGTGACAGGTATGTTTCTTATTAATGATTGGTACG
The DNA here is from genome assembly GCA_025506515.1 of Flaveria trinervia. Taxonomy (NCBI): domain Eukaryota; kingdom Viridiplantae; phylum Streptophyta; class Magnoliopsida; order Asterales; family Asteraceae; genus Flaveria; species Flaveria trinervia. The sequence continues at coordinate 24,958,112 of CM046454.1, read as the reverse complement.
CGACTGTGTTATTTCATAAAGGAGCAACACATAGTTTTGTTTCAAATACATTTAACCTTTACTTTGTTTGAAAAAATTGAAAAGTAACCATATATGATAGAATTAACTAATGAAAAAATTATTGAAGCTAGTGAAGTTATTCCTAACTGTACTTTAAATTTCGATGATTACTTCTTTGGTATAGATTTGATTCCCATTGAATTAGGAGGTTTTGATGTTGTTGTGGGTATGGATGCTACGTAGTATTCATTGTTTATATATATGGATCCTAGGTTTCAATTCGAAGAGGTTGTTTTAGACAATTGATTGATCGACAACAGCAATAGCAATACAACAAGCACTTCAAATTCTCTCAATCAAACCCTAGCAGCCGTCACATCATACCATACTTTGATATCATTCATTCATTATATTTGTAATCATTAACATGTTCTAATGAAATACTTATTAATCATTAATTTTGTTTTGTTACGTGTGTTCTTGAATATTTAGTGATTTTTAAAGGTATTTCAAACAATTAAACCAAATCAATGTTATTTCCGCAAACGTTGACTTGCTAATCGACCGACATTTATAATTCCTGTTTGCGATCCTTGGATTCACACCATATGACTTATTAGGTGTGGCACTAGACCGCGAGATTGAGTTTCAACTAGACTTGATACAAGGTGCCCAACCTGTTGCTAAGGCACCATATCGATTAGCTCCTTTTGAGATGGAGGAACTAATGGAGCAACTAGAAGAGTTTCTTGATAAGGGGTCTATACGATCGGGTATCTCTCCATTAGGTGCTCCGGTCTTGTTTGTAAAGAAGAAAGATGATAGTATGAGGAGTGTGTCGACTTCTGTGAGTTGAACAAGTTGATGGTGAACAATCAATACCCATTACCGAGGATTGAAGACTTGTTTAATCAACTCCAATATGCTAGTTGGTTCTTGAGGATAGACCTTCAATCTGGTCACCATGAGTTAAAGTTTGTACTTTGAGGTGGTTAAGGGAACTAATGTTCAAAGTGCATATGTTCTTGTTCTTTAACATCTTCATGGACTTTCTCTTGCTCTTGTATGACTGGTTCTTGAATGGAGAATCTTATTGTTCTTGAATAATTGGTTTGTCCATGTGTTCAACTTTTTCTTCATGTATACTCGGGACTGGTTGAATGATTGGTGCTTAAGGTATGATGTTTTGAAACAACATGTGTGGTTTTCGCTAGCTTGGAATCCTCAAGAAGACATCAAGAACACGTACATCATGATCAATCATACCATGAGGAATGGTGATTTCATCTCCTTGATATAAACTTGACTTGATTCTTATAAATATAGGTTCATTGAAATGAACAAGCTGAAAGATGGGACCTTCCCTTGGTTTATTTGGTAGTAGATCATCAATGATCATCTAGCAGAATCTTGGATACATCTAAAACTTGTTCCCCACCTCAGTCAACTTGTAGATCATACAATTTGTACTTTAGAAGCAAAGTTGAAGGGTCTTCTAGCAATAATACTTGCTATTGCAGAAAAAACTATTTCATGAAGTTGCATCCCAACTGGTCTTCTTGTTGGTCATAATCTTTTGATATGTGTGCATGAGGAATCTGAATTAGGCACACATATAAGACTTCTTTATTCGCTTCTTGTCTATGATACTAGTGTAACTTATTTTTTTGAATACATGAAGAACATAGTTCTCATCAAAATTCAATTGAACCTTCATCATCTTGAGCACCTAGTTGTAATACACTCCTCATCACTTCTTTAGAGATACTAATCTGATGGTCATGGACTATGGAAACAATAACTTGTTGACCATTTACCTGCTTTAGATAGGCATGTGTCCAAAATTGGACTATATGATCCTCATATATCCCTGGTCTTGTTGTTATAGCATGAACCAACCTTGCATTTCTAATTGCTTGAATGATATCTCAGTAGTTTTTTAACCTTTGCTGAATGTGGATTAAAGTTGGCACAAACATTATGATCTCTGACAAACAGTAGGTTTTGCCATATCTGCAAGAAGAGTGATGTTAGTAACTTGTATGATAACAATGTGTGACGATGAATATGATGAAATGTTAATCAAGTGTTCACTGAACTCATGAGATTGCTATGAAATGATGAGATATGTATGCTAAAAACTTATGATTGATCTAAATCTATATTTGTATTACATAAAGTGAATTAGTAAGACATATCAAACGTCAACCGTTTGGTCAATTTTAATCATGAAAATCTTGTTTGATTTAGTTTATTATTATCCAAATTGTTTTGAATTATGCTTGTTATATAACAAGGAGATGTTTTAATCATCTTATACACTAATTTCATCTCATAACAACTTAAGAACATGAATTTTAGTTTTGATTTTTCAAATAAAAAACTACCATATAATGCACATTGAATGCTTATGCATTTAATGATCTGATGATAATGATATGCCAAATTAACTAATTATGCATGTTAATAACTGATTTTTGAATATGATTGCAAAAGGTATAACATGTTTCTACTTATATTGAACAATATTACAAATCAATAATCAAATTTTAGTTGATTTTGGCATGAACATTATGATTTTTCATCAACCCGATGAACAGTTAATCAAATTTTCCAATTTCATCAAATTTCATCAAATCAACAATTATAACACATTTTACTAAGGTCATCTAACACATTTTTAGTGTTTGATTTCATTTATAACATCAAATGATTCATGTTTGAGTAACGGTTCATAGTTCCACTTAGTTGTAACAATGTTCGAATCAAACTCAAGCAACCATATGTTTAATGAACGTTTGAAGGTTTAAATCATGTTGTTATAACTATTTGAATAATAATCAGCAGTGGAATCAAACAAATTTTGGGGTTTTTGAGGATCAAGGGTTTTCGGGATATATCACACTATGTAACATTTTGAAAATTTTTATTTTCGCTCTCTCTTCAGTGATGAATGAAAAATTTACAAGTGTTGATATTTATATACAACAGACAAAATAATGGTCCGCTGTTTGTACAGTGTATGTGTACGCTATGTGAATAGTTAAACTTAAAATTTTAACTTGATCAATCATATGAGGAGGAACAGGGACTTCATATCCTTGATATAAACTTGTCTTGATTCTAGTAAATATATGTTCATTGAAATGAACAAGCTAAAAGATGGAACCTTCCCTAGGTATGTTTGGTAGTTGATCATCAATGATCATCCAGAGGGAATCTTGGATACATCTAAAACTTGTTTCTCAACTAAGTCAAGTTGTAGATCATACCATTAAGTACTTAAGCAGCCAAAGTCGAAGGGTTTTCTTGCAATCATACTTACTATTGCAGAAGAACTCCTTAATAAATTTGCATCCCAAGTAGTCTTCCTGTTGGTCATAGTCTTTTGATATGTGTGCAAGTGGAATCTAAATTTGGCACAGATATAAGACTTCTTCATTTGTTTCCTATCTATGGTACAAGTGTAGCCTATTTGTCTTAATACATGAAGAACATAGTTCTTATCAAATTCAACTAGACCTTCAGCAACTTCACCACCCGGTTATAATACTCTCCTTATTATTTCTTTGGAGATAATAATTTGATGACCATGGACAGTGAAAACAACAACTTGTTGATCATATAATTTGATTACATGAGCTTGAGTCCAAAATTAGATTATATGATCCTCATATACCTCTAGTCTTGCTATCATAGCATGAACAAGACATTTTTGTCTAAGTGCATGAATAATATCTCTGTAGTTTTCAGCCTTGGGTGAATCTAGATTAAGGTAGGCACAGAGATTATGATTTGAAAACAACACTAGTTTTGCCATATCTACAATTGAGAAGAGTGATGTTAATAGCTTGTATGATAGTGATGTGTGATAATGAATATGATGAAATGTGATCAAGTGTTCACTGGACTGTTATGATGCTTATGAAATGATGGCATATGTATTCTTAACACTTATGATATTTCTAATTGTAAGTTTCTATGATGTTATTTAAGTGAATTAGTTTGACTTATCAAACGTCAACAATTCGGTCAATAAATATCATGAAAATCTTGTTTGATTCAATTTGTTTGATCCAAATTAATTTGCATTATGTGTGTTTTATCACAATGAGTTGTTTGTGTCATATCATACACTCGTTTCATCTCATAACAAGTTAATAACATGAGTTTTAGTTTTTATTTTTAACACAAAAATTACCATAGAACAAAACAATGAATGCTTATGCATTTAACAATGTTATGATAAATAATATGCCAAATTAACTAATTATGCATGTTTATAACTGATTTTTGAACATGTTTGAAAAATTATAACATATTCAACAAGGTCATCTAACACATACTCAAAATGAAATCGAACCGATTGTTGGGTCTGAAACAATAGTCTATATTATCAACTATGTCAATGTCAACATAAGTCTAAGTCATCTAGACTAATAAGAGTTTTATTATAATATTCATGTTTTAGTCTAGTTTTAGTGTAGTTGAATAGTCGAGGGGGTTAAGTGTAAATAGTGAAAGTTAGTCTAGACTATAAATAACCTAATTGTAATTAGGATTGGTTAATGGTTGCAAGAACAATTGATTGGGGGATTAAATGTAAACAGTATTGTTTACAATCAAAATAGATCATAATTGGGGTTTACATTGTGTTCATCTTATTTTGATCAATAAATCATCATATTATTTGATTCAAGTGTTCAACCTGGGCTAACAATTTGGTATCAGTGCCTTTTTGGATCAAATTCATTAATGATTTGAAGAATTTTGAACGTGTTCATTAGACTTTTAGAGAGAGAAATTGGGGGGTTTAAAGAGAGATAGTAGATCTGAGTTCAAAACTTACATCAATTAGACCAGCTCTATCACTATTTGCAACATATTTTGGATCTACATTAACTTTTATACAATAAAAATCCAAAAAAATTCTGATCTGAGATTTTCTCTCACACACAATAGTGTGTGTTCTTGAGTCTTCAAATCCTCATCGACGAAACTAGATCCAATCTTGAACAAATGTTTGAACTATCCAGCGAAACTATTTACTTTCTGGCGAAATTACATTCTGGCGAAATTACTCTCTGGCGAAACTGCTCGAGCGAAATTATTATTTCATTCAGTGAAACTTCTCAAGTTGTCCGGCAAAACTACCCAATTCCGGTGAAACTATAAATCTCTGCGAAAATAAAACATCCACCAGCGGAAATACATCATTACTCCTACACGACCACAACCCACAATCACTGTTACCTCCTCTTTGTTATGGGCCAGCACGATCATCATCTTTGTTGAATCATCAGACATTGCCATTAACGACTCCATTGACAACAGGCTCCACAACTAGAAGTAACCACCATAACCATATCTGAAGGACCGGTGAAGTGTGGTCACTTACAACACAAAAACACAACAGGATAGTAACTTAACTTAAACAAACAATGAACTGGATTAACCACAAGTAAAGACACTAAGAACATAAGTAATTAAGCGACAGAACAAAAGAGCAAGATACACAACGAGATGGTTTTCAAATGAACATAGGTATTTGAACGAAATACCTAGAGATTAGCGTGTAAACCAGATCAAATAGTGTGGAATCCTATTTGATTGGCGATCCAATCAGGGAGAACACACGAAGAATCAATCAAGAATTGAAACTAACGTTAGAAATCGATTAGGAATCAATCTAATGTGTTCTATGAACTTGGAGAACGAATTGGGAGGCTTCTGGACGGCTAGGGTACGTCTGGAATCGTAATTAATCGAGAATCACTATTTTTCACAAATTGGGTTGTATTTATAGGTTGGTATTATTCAATCGTGCGACTGAACCATTAGTATGATTCAGTCGTGCGATTGAACCATGCAGTTGATTCATCCGCACGACTGAGTGTTCAGTCGTGCGACTAAGCCAATCTTATGTGTCAATCATACGACTAATCCAGTCACCCGGTTCAGTTGTGCGACTGAGTCATTCGTATGAAGTTGTTCATGCTTATGGTCCATTCGCATGAGAACTTCATTATGCTAAGTTTGAATGTATTAATTAGTAAACATTATATGTAAACATTCAACCAATCACTAACCTAATTACTCAATTTTATATCAACTCATTAATGAAATATTAATCATTACAAATCACAATCAACCAATATCATTTCATTAATCATATCAAATTACACCAGAATCAGATAAACAAGATGTATTACATTTCATATCATGATCTAGGGACATACATGTATCAACAAACTCCCCCTTGGACCTAGATCTCTCTAATCTATTTTTTCTGCATAACCTCCTTGTATTTCTTGTACTTCTCCTCTTTTGTGACTCTCGTGTGAATCTCAAATGCGAAGCAGAGTCATATAACGTTCTGGAAATGAGGGCTTGTACAATATCCTGCGTATCATAGAACAGTGGCCACTTGTATAGCGTATAGACATCACTTTTCGACAAGTTTGTAAGCCACATCGGGTCGAATACCCTGATAGTATCCATTTGTCCCTCTTTGCTTAAGACTATGACCGCTTCAACTGTTCTCCAATCATAGACATCGCGGAGGATTCCACTTCAACACTATCTTAGGCTTGCCGGTAATGACATCAACTTCAGACCTTCTGATATACCTAGTAGGCTGTTGGGGTCTGAAGTTAACCCATCTAGTGTGGTACTCCTTCTTCAGAGCAGCCTCAAACCAGCCTGACATCTTCCCCGGGTCAGCATACAAAAGCTTTAGTTTGGCCAGCTGGTTGAGCTCATAACCTGGTAGAGTCTTCAGATCATGTGGGAATCTGAAGTACTCTATGCCCTGATCTCTCTTAACTGCATACGCATTGTGATCTTCAAAGTACGCCTATACTATGATCTTTCCTGATACCTTGTGATGTTTCTTGACTCTATAGAGTTTGGTGTAGGAATCCTTCTTTGGTGTAGTACGTTGGGCTCTAACTTCTTCAAAACATGCAGCCCACTCAGCCTTTCGAATATCAACATCATCATTTGAGGCTTGGGCTATGTCTTCTGCTTTCTCTGTTTCTTGCTCCATATTGCTCAACACCTCAATAGTATCGCTGACAAGGGATTCACCCAAATTGGGGACCACATTACCCTCATTGTCAGCGTACTGAGGGTACTCCTCGGCAGTGACATCTTCGATCTCTACATCATCAACATCGTTGAGCTCTTTGTCACTAGTCGAATCGCATGTCGGGGCATCTTTTACTATTTCATCTGGATTGAGCTCGAAAAGCTCTGCGAGTTGCTCATTTGATAGGTCATGAATTATTTCCCCTTCTTCAGGGGTATAATTCACTGACCTCCTAACAATCCCTTGTAGATCAAGAATCATTGTTAACTGAGACTTGACCTGCTGAAGGGGAGCAACATCAAACTCATCTCTTTGGTAATTTTGATCTGTTTGATTTAAACATTCCACACATAAATCATTAGCAATTAATCAAACAGAAAGGCATTAAAGTAATACAAACATTAAATACATTGTGTTCAATTACATGATTCAAATACAAAACAAGATAAATACATAAACATCTAATCTTTACTTTTTTCTTCTATCATGGTTTCATCACTTGGAGGGGCAGAGGTAGAAGCTGATCGATCTTGTCTGTTCTTTGTCCTTTTCTCTTGACTTGTAGCAGTGGCCAATGCAGGTGCATCCCCTCCTTCTGCTTCTTCATCATCCTCAGTATCACTCTCATCATCCTCATCATTATCTTCATAATCTTCATCTCTGTCTCCTTCCAGATCTTCAATGGCTCCTCTTTAGATCCTTTTAGTTTTAACAGGATAATCTTCCTTGCCTTCTCCAGCTCCTCTATTTGCTTGCTTGATGTGACACTTTGAGCTTGGAGTTGGTCCATCTTGGTGTTCTGAGCAGCCAACTGCTGGGCCTGCTCCTCAATTACTCGAGCCTGCTCTGCAATTTTGTGAGATTGTGTAGCAGTCAGGTCAGTAAGCTGGCGGATCTGAGCTGTCTTTTCCTCATTAGCCGCCAGTAAGCGCATCACCATTATGTTAAGCGCTGACAACTGTTCCTCTACCCTGATTGGAGGTAGAGGAGATCTATAAGTGTGTTAGGGATGGGCTAAGGGTATTGGTTGGTGTGACTTTGTGGTGGAGGTGGCTATAGTGAAGATAGGTCTGTATAGTGGTGGAGGTGATGAGGGAGTAAAGGATGTGGTGGTGGAGGGAAACTGTGCTGTGGTGGGAGGTATGGTGGGGGCTGTGGTAGATGTGGTGGATGTGGTGGATGTGGTGGCTGTGGTGGATGTGGTGGCTGTGGTGGATGTGGTGGCTGTGGTGGATGTGGTAGATGTGGTGTTGATGAAGGTTACCCTACACTTCTTCTTCTTCTGGCCATGGGGTTTGGCCATTCTCTTCCTCCTTGTTCTAGTTGAGGTGGAAGCTCCCCCTACAACCCTGCCTGTGGACCCCGGAGCATAGCTTGGGTCAGTATCTGTATCTTCGGGGTCTCTCGGGTGTTCACCAACCACCCTTAACCCATGTTCTATGGGAACAACTTTCCTTCCCACAGTTCGTGTAAGTGGCTCCTCATCCGATTCATCCTCCTCCTCCACGTCAAGAACAAAATCCTGATGAAATCCCGCTGACTCAGTTACCTCTCCAGATGTGACGGACACTGGAGGTACAGAATCAGACACAGTGCCTGTGAGTGGAATAGCAGCACCCCCACTGTCATCATCATCTGAGTCATGAGTGGGTAGGGCTATCTGTTCCACATCAGAGTCACTGTCCTCGTGACGCCACTTTCTCTTTTCCGGCACCACATACTCATCCCGAGCAAGATGACCAAACAACCTCCTGACAGGAGGCTTCACTTGCTTTCCCCGGTATACTTTCATCCTTCCCAGGGTAGTGTCATCCATTACCTCCAAGACTACCGAATCCTCCATTTCCTTTGGCAGGGAAGGAAGCTTCTGATCTATGATTATTTGCATAAACCTCGGGTACATACAGAAGGCTTTCTTCCCTTTCCCCTCGATGTTCTCCACCAGATAGGTGAAGATCATCTTGGAGAAGCTGAACGGATGGTTTAGCACCAACGCAACGTATGCGTTCTGCATCTGGTCAGACATCTCATCAAAACCACCTTTTCTTGAAGCCATGCACTTGAGTAGCACGTGTGCAAGATATTTAAACTGGGGATAGAGGTTACTCTTGTTGAGTACCCCAGAATTGATGTCCCCAGAGTATTTTGCTCTGAGAAAGCATCCTCTGACAGTGAGGGGGTGTAAACGAGTTGGACAGTCAGCGTCATCCCCCACTTGTAGTACAATCCTTAGATCCTCCTCTGAAACGGTAATAGCCTCGCCAAATATGGTACTTCTGATGCAGTGAGGTTCAAATGATCTATCAACTGTAGCGCCTTCCCAGAAGGCTTGTTGAATGGATCGATATGGAGTGCAAGGGGTATATATGGCATGTGCAATCCGTGATCTCAATAGAAATGTGATTATGCCAGAGAATTCTACAGCGTTTCTGGATGTTAAGTCCAGATGAGCACATATATTGTGCTTTGTGCTCATAATCCATCTACTCGCCATCTGTTACACAAATATAGTAACATTAGTACCATTGACTAAGAAAGTCATGAAATCCTTAAGCTTGAAGAACATCTTTCTATCATGCGATTGAGATTGTGCGACTGAGTTCAAACCTGCGATTGAACCGTGTGAAAGGGGTTCAGTCGTACGATTGAACCCTACGAATGGGATTCAGTCATGCGATTGAACCCATACGTACATCTGAGTGTGCGATTGGGCTCCTACGTATATACCCTCATGCGGTTACATCAGTCGTGTGAGTGAACTTCATACGCATGGTTCAGTCATGCGTATACGCAGTTTGAGCCCTTCAGTCGTGCGACTGAAGTTCATCACGCTGTCCATTCGCATGAAGAACAGACTGTTCAATTCAAAATTACTTTTTCACCATTTTTGAGTTTTAGACATCGTTATCTGGTTCATTTGACTCGCAATTCATTCTTAAATCACCTAACATCGTTACTTTCGTTTGTTTGAGTCATTTAGGTAGGTTATTTAGTCACTTAAGTCTCGGGTACTCTGCGACTCCAAATGTATCGTGTTTTTCATCAAATTTAACGTTATGGGAGTGCATGTATACAGTAAATTACCTTTAGAGTCGATGTAGATTGGTCAGTAATCAAGAAACATGTGTTTTGCGATCAATTGAAATTTTTGCAGAGTTGGTTAATACGTGCGATTCAGGGTGATTTTGAAGGTGGTGAGTCTCTGCGACCGACTCCCCTTCTATTTATATTAACCCTAGATTCAATCGTGCGATTGAGCTCATACGCACCTTTCAGTCGTGCGAGTGGGACTCAGTCGTGCGATTGGTTCAATCGTCCTTCTTCAGTCATCCGACTGAATCTCAGTCGTGCGACTAACTCACTCATTCTCCATTAATCATCCGACTGGGCCAATCGTATGGGCCATTCGGTTGAATAGTCCATATTCATGGTCCATTCGTACGAATAGCTTCCATTCGTATGATTGTCCATGCGGATGGTCCATTCGTGTGAATAGGTCATATTTATTAACTTTTCTGCCAGTTTGAATATTTAACATTTAAAATCCCTTTAATTGCAGAAATTTACGTTATGAGTAGTTGATCATCTTAGACATGATCATTTTGACTTGAGAACCCTTTTATCACCTCAGATGTGACTGATTTAAGCTTTTAACACATATGTGGTCATCTCAGACATGACCCTTTTACTGAGTTGATCCCTTACCGATTTTCATGATGTAGTCCGGCAAACAAACAAAACTAAAGGACTAAATGAAAATAAAAACTAAACTAACATACAAAAATAAGACTTGGTTTTGGCTTTTTGTGAGAGATAAATCCTAAGATGGAAATCTACTGGATTTGGTTCTGGAATAGACAGCTTTAACTCAGATTAACCATACCTGGACCAATTCAATTTTGGAATCATACAGGCAGTTCAAATCAGTTTGGACTTGTTATCAAAATCTTTTGATGCTCAATTCTTGGTGTTCATCCAGAGTCATTTGCAACTTTAGGAAATCAAACTGAAAATCTTAGATTACCACATTGATTCAGACTTTCAAGAATTGCACCCACAATGATTGTCAATATGTTTGTCTACTTAAATCCATACACAGACTTTTGACCCAAGCTGGTGATAGATTTAGGTTTACTTATTTCAACTAACATTTGTGAATCCCACACTTATATGGTAATAAACATTCCTCAGGAGCTTTTGAGCGGTCTACGGTTATTTTTACAAGAAGAGACTATTCTTAGAGCTTTCAAGGAGAAGCCAATCCTCAGGTCAGTGCCATCGCACAGCAGAGAGGCGGAAAACAACAATGAATTCTAGAATATCTATGTTATGCTTATCCTCAGGTCAGTGCCATCGCACAGCAGAGAGGCGCACAACCTATCTCCTTGTTAGAGCAGCTTCATATTATTTTGCACCAAATGCACCAACAGCATAAGTCATTAGCTTGATAGCATTTTTATTTCTTTTTTTTCTGGTACTTTGCTCTATTTATGGTCATCCGCACACATTTATGGCGTTTACATGCTCATTACCCCTTATTAGAATATTGTTGATTGTGTTAACCAGCGATAAGATGGGAGCCCACAGTCAGTTGAACCACTTAGTTTGATCTTGAGATCAACACTCAGGTCTAATCATCTATTGTGTTGAATCTACCGACATATCAATTGTGGTCTAGTAACCTCTAGGTCTACTCTCATTGTGTTACCTTAAGAGTTACCAGTTTTTCTATCATCTTCCCTTTTATATTGCTTAGACTACACAGACTTATACTTTAAATTTTTTGCACCTTTTCTAAATTAAAATTTCAAAGTCCCTCTTGATTTGTTCCTATGTACTATCATATTCCAAAGGGTTTGAATCGGTATCATAGATACGATCTACCTTATATCAGCTTTCCACTCCTTCTCCCTCGTTTTTTAATAATGTTGCTTGCTGACTTATTCTCCCCCTAAAATACTAAAATCATAACTGGTTTCATTATTTTAGGATTTTAATAAACATCAGAGTAACATAAGTTTAATTTTAAACAGACTAATTAACCAAATAAACTCAAATAAAATGAAGAATGAACTAAGCTACATCGGACTACACATGATCATCATCAGGAATAACCTCACTTTTCTTTTTAGCTCCGTTGACCTCTAGCAAATATTGAAAACGTGGTTTATCAAATGCTTTAGTATAGAGGTCAGCGCGTTGAAAATCGGTATTAATTTTTACCACATCAATTAAGTTCTTTTCAAAACAATCTCTTATGAAATGATATTTAATACCGATATGTTTGGTCTTAGGATGTTGGACCGGATTTTTAGTTACTGCAATTGCAGCAGAGTTATCAACACAAATAGGAGTAGAGGAGAACTTTAAACCGTAATCCCGCATTTGCTGTTGAATCCAGATGATTTGTGAACAGCAACTTGCAGCAGCAACATATTCGGCTTCACAGGTTGACAATGCAACCGATGTCTGCTTCTTACACTGCCAGGTAATTAATCTTCTCCCACAGAATTGACACCCTGCTGATGTAGACTTGTAGTTCATCTTGCAGCCTCCGTAATCCGAGTCACTATACGACGTGAGCTCAAAATCATCATCATGAGGATACCACAACCCAAGTGTGGGTGTACCCTTTAGATAGCGAAAAATCCTTTTGACCCCGATCAGATGATTGACCTTAGGTTTAGCCTTATATCTAGAACATAAACATGTCGCATACATGATCTCAGGTCTTGAGGCAGTGAGATTCCTGAGGGATCCAATCATTCCTCTGTACATCGTGGCATCTACAAGATCTCCATTTTCATCAGGTGCTATGTCGTTATTCGTAGGAAGCGGAGTACCAGCAGCAGATGCGTTCTCCATGTCAAAGCGATTAAGAATGTCTCCTACGTACTTGGTCTGATGTAGAAAGATCCCATTTGGTGTTTGATCCACCTGTAGCCCAAGAAAGAACTTCATCTCCCCCATAGCACTCATCTCAAACTCTTTCTTCATAACTGCTTCAAACTCTTTACATAACTCTTCGTTCTTTGAACCAAAAATTATGTCATCAACATAGATTTGTACGAGAAGTAGGTCCCCATCTTTTTCTTTAATGAACAGCGTGCAGTCAATGACTCCCCTGTGAAAGCCGTGTCTCACAAGATGAGTCGAGAGTTTCTCATACCAAGCTCTTGGAGATTGATGAAGCCCGTATAAAGCCTTAATCGAGCTTGTAGACTCTTCCCGATGATAAGGATCTTCAAATCGCTTGGGTTGACTGACATAGACTGTTTCTCTGATTTCCCCATGAAGAAATGCACTCTTCGCATCTAATTGATAGACTTTAATCTTCATGTACAATGCATAGGCAAGGAAGATACGAATGGCTTCCATCCTTGCCACGGGTGCAAACACCTCATTGTAATCAATTCCCTCGACTTGGCGAAAACCCTGAACCACCAGTCGAACTTTGTTCCGGATAATGACCCCTTGGTCATCTTTCTTGCATTTTAAAACCCATTTTGTGCCAATGAACTTAGCACCTTTAGGTCTATCAACCAGAGTCCATACATCTAACTTCTTGAACTGAAGAAGTTCTTCTTGCATGGCACTCACCCACACCTCATCCTTTAGTGCATCACTAACGTATTTTGGCTCAAACTGTGAGACAAAGCACTGATAAGCACCATCATGAATATATCCCTTTTCCATAACTGAGGCGTAATCAACTGAGTATAGCTGATTTCGGGTTTGCACTCCCGATCTGACATCCCCAGTGACATTGTTTAGGGGATGATAGAAGTTTAGTCGTGATCCTGGAGTAGTAGGAACAGCTACCTTAGAGCCAAGATTATGACATTTGGATCTGCATCTGAGGTGGTTGGAGTTTGAGGCTCTGAAGTCGAAGGTGCATCACTGATAGATGCTTGTGGGCTTTCAGGAACTGGAACCTGTTCCTCCTGACTGTTCTGGTTATCTTTTTCAGCTTCATCTTCAGAGGAGGAGTCACTGTCGTCGACTACTCCCCCTGACTGAGTAGATGATTCTCCCTATGAGCTAGATGTTGGTGGATTCAAGCTATCATACATCATTCGTGTAGCTAACTCGTCATCCGAGGGAGAGAGAGGAATGTTGAACGACTTGAAGAATCCATCATAGTCGAAGAAGTAGGCGGGTCCTTTGCCAGTAGGTGGTGTGGTAAATCGCTGAACGTCAACATTACACCACACTTCTACTAGACCTGTTGAGTTGTTGTAAACTCGCTTGTCCGGTATGTTGTATCCTAGAAAGATGCCTTCATTTGCCTTCTTGCTGAATTTACTCTCTTGTGTCTTCTTCAGAAGTGTGCACGGCGCCCCAAATGGTTCGAGATACTCCAAGTTCGGTTTGCGTCTTTGTAGGAGCTCGTAACATGTCTTTCCGTGGTGCTTGACTATCAGGAGTCGATTCAGTGTATAACATGCATTCGCCACTGCCTTATTCCAGAATTGGATAGGCAGTTTCGAGTCTGCCAGCATAGTCTGTGCTATCTCTATCAAGCTTCTGTTCTTTCTCTCAGCAACGCCATTCATCTGAGGTGTGTAGGCAGAAGTGAATTGATGCTCAATTCCCTTTTCCTTGTAGTATGCCTCCATCCATTGGTTCTTGAATTCCGTTCCGTTGTCTGAGCATACTTGTCTAACTTTCAGCTTGTAGAGAGATTCCAGTGTGGTTACCAACTCCTTGAATGATTCAAATGTTTCTGATTTGGATTTCAGAAACATGACCCAAGTGAACCTTGAGTAGTCATCGGTGACCACAAAAGAGTATAAGTCGCCTGCAATGTTCTTTGTACTCACTGGACCAAACAGATCCATGTGAAGAAGTTCAAGAGGAAGTTCTATTGAATTTACTTTCTTTTCCATATGAGACTTCTTTGTCTGTTTGCCTTTCTTGCAAGCTACACAAAAGTCAAGAAGCTGAAAGTTCTTGACATTAACTCCTCTCACCAGATCCCTCTAAATCAAGTGATTCATCTTCCTTTGACTAATGTGTCCCATTCTCCTATGCCAGGATATGGAATCCTTTTCAGTAGCTTTAGATAGAAAACACTGAACCTCATGATCCATTGTAGAAGCTGTTGAGAGATCCAAGACATAAAGATCTTTATATCTTGAAGAAGTCATCAAAACTTGGTCCTCTGGGATCACGTAGTCTTTCTTTAGTACGTAACACTTCTTGTTGTCGAAGATGACTTTAAATCCCTTATCACATATTTGGGAAACAGAAAGTAAGTTGTTTTGAAGTTGCTGGACGTAGTTCACCCTATCAAACTTAACTTTCTGATTTCCAACTTCTCCCTGAGCTGTGATATAGCCTCCCTTGTTTCCAGCAAACGAAACATGCCCTCCTTTTATTTGCCTTACGTTTGATAAAAGAGCCCTGTTTCCTGTCATGTGTGTGGATGTTCCGCTGTCTACAATCCACGTGTTAGTTTCAGCACTGTAGCGAACACCCTTTACTGGCTTGGGTTTCCCAGAGGCATCACACATCAGAAATTCCACCCATTGACCATTAGAAGGTGAGGGTATCTCAGGTTCCTTCTTGTCATCATTATCAGACACAGAGGTTGACTTCTCTTTCCATAAGCCAGATTTGTGCAATGCCTGTTTGTGATAAACAGTCGACTGGCTAACAGGTTGAACTTTCTGTTCACTAGTTCTTCTAGGTGTAGTTAAAGAGCTCCTTTTAGAAGACCTAGGTTTTGAGTCCTGAAGTTCAATCTTCTTCCTAGGTGTTGATAATAAGGACAATAGGAAGCAATGTGTCCACATTCTCCACAGTTGTAGCACACCCTGCTATCACTTTATGATTAAACTTTCTTTGTGGAGACGTGTGTGACACTCTAGTAACATCACTCACTTTAGGTTTTGACTCTGGTTCTTTTGATGTTTTCACTGGTTTAAGAAAGTTAACTGTTTTAACCTGTTTAACATCCTTTTCTTTTTGGTTAATTGGTTTTTGACTTGAAGTATGTGAAAGATTATCCTTAGAAGCCCTTTTGGGTTCTGATTTGACTCTGTTTGACCCTGAATTTAAGTTAACCTTTTCAAATTCCTTTTCCAAATTAACACAAGGCAATTTACCCTTTGCCTTTGAAGTGGCCTCCTTTTGTTTGTTTCCAGAGTCAATAGATGAACATAAGGAATCTGGATCACTAACAAGAGGAGTAGACACTACATGATCCTTGATGGGATTACTATTTATTGGTCTAGTCTTAGTGTTCATTAAAGTCCCAGGTGGTGGTGGAACCACTTTATAACCCAATCCCTCCCTGTTGTTCCTTTTTCTCACTAAGTGTTGGACTATGTGTGAAGAACTAGTCCAACTATGCAGTTTCTGTTTTAATGAATTTACTTCTACTTCTAGAACTGCGTTTTGCTTCTTAGTGTCTTCTAGGGAGTTTAGATAATACGTAATGTCATTAGCTTGGTTAAAGGCAACTACTTCGGTTTCCCTAAGCTGTTTAGTCAAAAGGTCTATCTTTTCTTTATAACTGTGCTCATTTTGTTTTAATACCCTATTAGCCTCAGTGCATAGTTGCAAATCTTTTACTAAGTTATCATTATGATCTAATAACCTACCAAATTTACCATCTATGCTATTCCTAAAGGTATCACAATCAGAACAGCATGATTATTAAACATTGTGTCAGTAGTACATACCTGAGTTGATTCAGAAGCGTTTACCATCAATGCAGCATCAGATGTCTCTAGTTCTGGTGCTTCAATCTTTTCTGTCTCTGACAGGGTAGTCTCCGCTTTTGGCTTGTAACTGATCTGTTGGACCAAAAGAACCAATGAGCCAAGATCAGAAAACCTCTAAGTCCCACATGATATCACAACAACTGCTGAAGGTTTCATCAGCAGTTCGACAAGTGCTGAAGACTTCAACAGCTGAAGATCAAGTACTGAAGACTTCAACAGCCGAAGACTAAAGTGCTGATGCTCAACAGTTGAAGAACACAAGTGCTGAAGTTGAACAACTGAAGAACACAAGTGCTGAAGCTGAACAGCTGAAGAACACAAGTGCTGAAGCTGAAGACCAAAGTACTGAAGTACAACAGCTGAAGAGTCTACAAGTGCTGAAGATCAACAATTGGTGTACAAAGTCTAAAGACAAAGACTGAAGACATCAGCTCATGAGATCTACTTAAGTCATCAGCTGATGAAACGTCTGAAGTTCAAGTCTGAAGACCAAGTACTGAAGTTTCAGTAGTTTCTCACAACAGTTGAAGAGTACTTCTTCAGTAGTTGTGATATGAGTAGTTTTATGTTTTTACTTTCAGTAGTTTTGTAAAACGACTGAAGAACTTGTTCTTCAGTCGTTGTAGTGTCAGTAGTTTTATGTTTTTCAGTAGTTGTAGTAACTGATAACACTTAGTATTTTTGTAAGAAGATGTCAGCTGTTTTGACATCTTCAGTGGTTGTGTTTCAGTTGGAATATTCTGTTAGATGTCACTATCAAGTGACATCAGCAGACGTCACATCTCTTATATAAGAGGTGTCGACCTAATTGTAAGTGTGACATTCCGTTACCACGAAAGCGAATATTGAATGAAATATATCTGCAGAATTCTCTCTATCTATAACCGTTTTTGTTCTTCATTGAATATCTTTTCGTTCTTGTGAATTGGCTAATTCATTGTTAGAATTCCGCTGCTATACTCTAATCAATCAAACGTAGATCACTGATCCTAACAAGTGGTATCAGAGCAGGTAATCATTGATTGATCTAACAATGATCATTGAAACTGCTAATTGATATCTATGTTTGATTGAATTAGCATATTCGCAAGAACTGGTTATAGATTTTTGAATTCCTGACGCTTTCGTCCATTTATTCTGAGATCTCTCTTGGTTCAATTGGTTGTGTTTTGTTCTAAATCTGTTTTAGCTTATTTAATTTGATTGAATCTGAGATGACTACTCCCTCTAATGATCCTCACAATACTCGTTCCTCAACCAAGCCCCCGATGCTGGTTAGGACCGAGTATAACATATGGCAACGAAGAATGCTTCATCGCCTGTCCGTTAACAGTTCAGGTTGTTGGACATCTGTGGTACATGGACCACATAAGCCTATGGTGAACAATCCGGAAACCAATCAAATGGTTCCGAAGAAGAAGGACAACAACTACTCTGATGAAGATCGGAAACTGTTTGAGATTGATGCTAAAGCCCATGGAATTCTGGCCATGGCACTGCCTAATGAAATCTATTCAGGGCTTATGCATCATGAAACTAAACTGCTCATGATCTCTGGAATGCCCTGAAGGAACAATTCGGTGGCACAGATGAGGTCTTAGCAAACAACAGAGAAATCCTTGCCCACAATATGAGACTTCTCTCATAGAAAGGGTGAGACACTGACTCAACAGTTTGAGCGTTTTTCCTGCTTGATCTCTGAGTAAAAATGGTGAAACAGGACTACACCAATAGCCAGATGAATAACAGGTTCCTCAGATCACTACCTGAGAGATGGGACACATACACTATTGTCCTACGCTCCAGTGCAAATCTGGATAGCCTATCTCTCACCCAACTTCATGGGAAACTGCTTACATTCGAAAGAGAGATAGAGCAGAAGAGGAAACTGTCCTCATCAGGAAAGCTCACTCATGACTTTGTACCAGGGAATACTGCCTTGGTTGTCATGAGTCAGAATATGTGCATCTGAAAGCAATTATGATGAGCATATTGATTTCTCTTCAAATAGTTCTGATCATGCATTCGTTGGTATTGAGAGTCATTCTGGCAGTAATAGTGACAATCTATGCTTCATCATGGATGATTTGAAGAAATAAGCTGATGATGATCTAGAAGAGATGGATATCTGAGCCAAATGGCATTGATTAATATCATATCTCAGAAGTTCTATAAGAGAACTGGCAGGAAATTTCTGGACTCTTTGCAAAACCAAAGTTGGTTTTGACAAGAGTAAGTTGAGGTGTCACAAATGCCAAAGGCTGGGACACTTTGCAAGAGAGTGTAGATCAACTGGATCTAACTCTTCTGCACCCTTTGTGACTTTTCCTAGTATTAGCCCACAAAACAGAGGGCAACATCCTGCTGGTTCTGGTCATCATTCACATCCTAGGTCTCTTGCATACTTTGTTCCACAGGGTCAAATGTCATATCCTTATCCCTGCTATTATATGCCTCAACCAAATCCTGTTCAAGCTCCAATTGCAACAACAACACAAGCATTGCTGAACCACAACCTTCCCAATCTCATCAACAAACTCAACCTCAACAACACGGCTTCTTCACCCCAGGAGTTGTTGAATGGAGCAGTTTACCAGGTGATTGTCTGGTCATGAACAACTGTTCACTGGTGCTGGTCAACATGGTGGTGAAGTCCCTTTGGAAATCTAGCTCTTATGGCTTTGGATTCTGCTGATACTCATCCACTAATGCCTCTACACCAAAGGTATCACAGGTATCCTCTGAGGCAAAAGCCAACTATGTTTGAATCATGCATAGCGCAATTGCATCTATTAGAGAAGCAAATGTAGCTTTAATCAACAAGAACGTTGAGCTAGAACAAATAATTTCCAAAAGCAAAGCTGAATTTGAGTCTGTGCTTAATGATAAGAATGATGAGATTACAAACTTAAATGTCAAATAACTGATGATAAGGCTAGGGAAGAGATACTTCTAGAGAAGTATAAAGATCTCAAAGAAACCCTTGCAGTCACCAAGTAGAGTGTGATCGATGGGTACAATCATGCAAAGTTTGAAATGCTTCTTAGTAAGCAATCTGCTTCCAATGTGAAGTTTGGCATTGGTACAATCACACTACTCCACCTACAGATTTTACACCCAGAGCAGAGGTAGAATTGATGGTGAGAGTAATAACCAATCCATTTCCAATGTGATCTACTTTCTCATTCAGCACTATCAGAAGTAGAAATCAACACTAAGCCCTCTCAGAACCTATCAGCTGATGTTGATGGTTCCACCGCTGACACTCACATGATCAATGAGTTGATCAACTCAGGAGTTAATTCTAAAGTCCTGAAAGGACTAGAGAGCAAGATTTAACACCTGAAGTTCAAACTCGAACTACTGCCAGTACTGAAAAGAAGAAAACTGTCAGTAGAAAGAGTTTGAAGACTACTAAAGAGGAAGTCAAGAAAGAAAACAATGCTTCCAAAGCACTAAGAGCAAGTCTTCAGTTGTTTCATCCCTTTAGTTGATGATAAACATAAGATGAAGAAGAAGAAACCATGTGAAGTATGTGGTTGTTCAATCATCTTACAGATGATTGCTGGTACAAAAGAGGATCCAAACTCAAACATAAAGAGGAAATTAAAGAGAAAATGGTAAAAATGAAAACTGAGTTTGAAACCACATTTGTATCAGCAACCTCAATCCTGTACCCTTAAGTCCACAAAGAAATCCAAAAAGGAAGGGGTTAAACAGGTGACAGCTGAGATTGCTTAGAAGAAGAAGGTGCAACATAGGAACTTATCAAACTCCACTGGCAATGTGTCTGATGGTTCCAACATCTATTGGGAAGAGTTAACCAATTAGATGCTCCTATGTTGAAACCACAGAAAAGGAGGCCAAGCCAAAGGATTCCTCTTCTTCACCATCTTCTTCCTCTCAGGCTGTTGTTCAAAAAACCTGTTAGTTTACCATCTGTTGATGAGACGAGGCCCAAAACCAAAAAGGTTTGGGTCTCCAAACTAACTGATTGTTTATTATTGCAGGGTTCTTCAACAGGCCAAAGTAGCATCTGGTATGTAGATAGTGGGGGATCTATGCACATGACTGGGAATAGCTCTCTTCTTTATGACTACTCTCAAGGAAAGAAGGGGTTTGTTTCTTTTGGCAATGATGCTAGGGGTTACATCATTGGAAACGGCTTTGTCTCCAATGGATAAATAATGTTTGATGATGTTAATCATGTGGAAAATTTCAAGTACAATATCTTGAGTGTCAGTCAAATGTGTGATAAAGGCCATGTTGCTCTTTTCACCAGTTAGAACTGTAGGATTCTGTCATCAAAAGTTCTGCATTTGATTGATAAGGTGTTGGATTATCACACTCTCCTGAGAGCCAACAGGACAGGAAGAGTGTATGCCTTAGATCTTTCAAGAAAATAGATCTCAGAGGCAATCCTTGCCTATTTTCCAAAGCCTCTTCTCAAGAATCTAAACTGTGGCACAGAGAAGCTGGGTCATGTTAATTTCAAAAACATGAATTAGCTTATCCACAATAGTTTACTTAGAGGCTTACCAATAAAGGAGTTCCACTGTGATGAAACCTGCACTGCTTGTTTATAAGGAAAACAGCACAAAGTCTCATTCCATCCTATTGAAGAGCCTAAGTCCACTGCCTCCTTGCAATTACTGCATATGGATCTATTTGATCCTGTGAGAGTAATGAGCATGGCAAAGAAGAAATACTGTCTGGTAATTATGGATGATTACTCCAAATTTGTATGGACTTTCTTTCTACATTCAAAGGATGAGGTTGCTCAGAAGATTATTCACTTTGTGTTGTATGTTGAGAAGCAGTATTCCCTTCCAGTCAAGTGTATTAGGAGTGACAATGGAACTGAATTCAGAAACCATACACTTGATGACTTCTATCTTTCAAAGGGAATAAAAAGGCAGTTTAGCATACCAAGGACTCCAGAACAGAATGGAGTAGTGGAGAGAAAGAATAGGACCCTAATTGAAGCTGCAAGGTCCATGCTGGCTGACTCTGGTTTGCCACTAACCTTTTGGGCTGAGGCTGTCAACACAGCTTGCTATGTGCAGAATAGAGTCTTAGTAAATCAGAGGTTGATGAAGACTCCATATGAAGTTCTCCATCACTTGGCTCCTCTAATTTCATGTTTCAAAGCATTTCGGTGTCCCTGTTTTATTCTAAACACAAAGGATCAACTCCAAAATTTGATCCTAAGGTGGATGCAGGGTATTTTGTTGGTTATTTATCTACTTGCAAGGCATACAGAGTCTTCAACCAGAACAAAGATAGTTGAAGAAACTTTGCATGTGAAGTTTAATGAATCTCCTATGACAAGATTCCACAAAACCCTGTGGAGTTGTTTGATTTGGACAAACTGCAATATGTTCCTTATTAACCTCCAGCTGTTGCAGATCATGTGGATAAATCATCTTCTGCAGCATGTCTTCCACCTGGTGGTATTGATGATGATGATGATAATATCAATACTCACCTATTCAAGTTTAGTGACCAACTGCCTGTGTCTGCTAAATTTGATGTTCCTGTAGCTTCAGCAGTTCCATCCAAACAAATGCTGATGAGATATCTGATTCCTCTACATCTTTTGAATTACCATCTATTCTTGGTTTCAAGAGTCTGCATCAACATCTGCTGCTGCTGAAGGTCCTACAAACACTTGCACAGATCTCATAGTTTATCAAGAACTGAAGAATCACCCATGTCTCAGATTATTGGTGATATCAATGCTGGTGTCTCAACAAGAAGTCATTTTCTAACTTCTGCTTCTATGCTCTCTTCATAAGTCAGCTAGAGCCAAAGAACTACCATGTTGCTTTGAGAGACAATGGATGGGTTGAAGCCATGCAGCTTGAGTTACTTCAGTTCAAGAAACAGCAAGTGTGGGAACTGGTTCCTCTTCCCCCAGGTAAGTGTGCAATAGGCACTAAATGGGTGTTTAGGAATAAAACTGATGAAAATGGGCTTATTGTTATGAACAAGGCTAGACTGGTTGTACAGGGGTTTTCACAAGAAGAAGGTATTGACTATGATGAAACCTTTGCCCCTGTAGCCAGACTAGAGGCAATCAGATTGTTTTTAGCCTATGCTGCATTCCACAATCTTAAAGTTTTTCAAATGGATGTCAAAAGTGCCTTTTTATATGGTAAAATAAAGGAAGAAGTTTATGTATGTCAACCACCAGGTTTTGAGGATAATAAACATCCTGAATGGGTGTATAAACTTGATAAGGCTCTTTATGGGTTGAAACAAGCTCCTAGAGCCTGGTATGAGACACTTTCCACTTTTCTTCTTAAGAATAATTTCACTAGAGGCTCCATTGATAAAACTTTGTTTATTAAGAAGGTGGATCAGCATAAGCTACTTGTTCAGATTTATGTTGATGATATCATTTTTGCATCCTCTGATCCCCAGTTGTGTGATGATTTTACAACATTAATGAAAAAGAGGTTTGAAATGAGTGCAATGGGAGAATTACAGTTCTTTCTAGGATTGCAAATTAAACAAAAGGCTGATGGAACCTTTATTCATCAGTCAAAATATACAAAAGATCTTTTGAATAAGTTTGATTTACAAAACTGTAAGCCCTGTTCTACTCCCATGTGCAACACCACACAACTGGATGCAGATAAGAAAGGTAAAGCTGTTAATGAAACACATTACAGATGTATGATTGGGTCCTTGATGTATTTAACAGCTTCTAGACCAGATATTATGTTTGCTACATGTGTTTGTGCTAGATTTTTGGCTGCTCCTAAAGAGTCTCATTTGATTGCAGTCAAGAGATCTTTAGATATTTGCAAGGTACACAATCTCTGGGTTTATGGTATTCCACTGGACACTCTTGCAAATTAGTTGCTTTTTCAGATAGTGACTATGCAGGGTGCAAGTTAACTAGAAAGTCAACTTCTGGTGGTTGTCAATTCCTAGGCAACTGTTTGATTTCTTGGCAGAGTAAGAAACAAACATCTGTTGCTACATCAACTGCTGAAGCCGAGTACATTGCTGCTGCAAGTTACACTTCTCAGGTACTCTGGCTTCAGAACCAACTTCTGGATTATGGCATTACAGAGACTAAGACTCCATTATCAATGGATAGTGCTTCAGCTCTGTGTATTGTCAAAAATCCAGTCCAGCACTCTAGGACCAAAGATATAGAGATCAGACATCACTTTATTCGGGATTGTTTAGAAAAAGGTCTGATTGATCCTAAGTTTGTGCCTAGTGCTGATGAGCTTGCAGATATTTTTACTAAGCCTTTGATAGTTCTACTTTCCAAAACCTTGTGTTAAGGCTTGGTGTGCTGCAGCTAGAATAAGTGACAACTACTGATGATTTCAGTAAAATGTACTGGTGATCATTGGTAACCATGTCACATATAAGTACTGATGAGTCCTTTCACCTTCAGTAGTTTTTATACTACTGACGGCTAAATGCCTCACAAGTACTAAAGTACTTTATCTCTTCTAAACTACTGATGTAGTTACAACTACTGAAATCAATACAAACAGATAAGTACTGACGTCCTATGAAACACCTGAAAAGAAGATGCACGTCTGATGAGTAAGTGTTGAGGACAGTATGAACAGCTGAAAGGCTATGAATTGACGAAAGCTACTGAAGAGAACTTTCTCTTCAGTTGTTTCTACAACTGTTGTTTCATTCTAAACAACTGAAGCAAAATCATGTCTTCAGTAGTTTTATAACTACTGATGACTAACACCAAGTCTTCAGCTGTTTACAACAACTGATGACATAACCACTGTCTTTAGTAGTTTCACAACTACTGATGACAAACACCAAGTCCTCAGTTGTTTCATCATCTGAAGTCAAAACCATGGTCTTTAGTAGTTTTCTAACTGCTAATGCCTAAAACCACGATTTCAGCTGTTTCAACGTCTGAAAGGGTAATACCATGTCAATAGTCGGTTTAAAACTACTGATGACTAACACCAAACCCTTCAGTCCTTTTCTCCCCCTACCCTATAAATACCTGTCCTCTTCTCTAATGTTTCATTAGCCGTTATTTTCTGAGCTTCTCTCTCAAACATGGCGACCATGAGTCTGAAACGACGACATAACTGCGTTGCTTACCTTACAAAGTCGGCTTTCTGGAACAAATATGATAATGTCATTGACTTAATGGTGGATTCCCCATATCGCACAGCCTTTCTCTTGAATCCGACCATCTACCCTGAATCCCACAGTCAATTTTGGTCAAATGCTTTTGTTCAAACTGATGAGTCTACCGGCCAGATCTCTGTTCGGTCCCTTGTCAACTAGAAACCAGTGGTCGTCACAGCCGACATCATTCGTCAGGCATTACACTTACACGACTCCACCGCTGTGACTGAATACCCAAAGGGCATAACAGATATGTCATTTATCAATCATGGTATGAAGGTGATCTTCGGGCTACAACCATTCTAAAGAAACATTTCCATGACGCTGAGAAAGTTATTTTTCACATGGTAAATGTCTGCTTAGCCTCCAAGACATCTTCTTGGGATCAAATGTCATCCCAATGGCAACAGGTGTTGTATTCTATTCTAGAACACCAACCGCTAAATTTTTCTGAAATCGTGTTTCTAGAAATAAAGAACTTGGCTCAGAAACCTGTGGCAAACCGATGGCCATTATATCCCAGGTTTCTGATGGCCATTATTTTAGATGAATTAAAATCTGATGGCCTTGTTGGCCTTGGAGTCCCTGCACCAGCTGTTTTGGCTGAGGTATACTCCAGGCACAACTCAGACCTTACACTCAAAGAAGCTGCCCGAATGCTAAAGCCCAAGCACAGGGAACCCACAGCTTCCTCAACCAAAACCAAAGTCCCCACTAAACCAAAACCAAAACAACCCAAAACAGCTATTCAGGGAGATGAGTCCCCTCAAGATGCTCCTGTACCCCAACGCAGGATATACTTGCTGGCTTAAACCCCCTAGCAGTATCAGAGACTCTACCAGCCATAGCCGCTCAGGATTCCTCTCAAAAGGAGCCTGCAGCCACCACACAAGGGGTACCCACACATATGCTGATGATGACCTGGGCTTTTTCTATGACGTTCTAGGCACAACACCATCCTGGAGGCTGAGGTAAGCAGACTACAAGAACTGCTTGCAAGAAGTCTCAGGATGTAAGTCCATCTGCCCCCACCAACCCACAGATGGCACCTTCATTTGAAGGTCCCCCAAACACTTTACCCTCTCACTTCACTGAGCCTCCAGCTTCTGCTTTTGGCACTATCTCTCCAGGACAGAACCCCCCAGAGCAGATGGTTGATGTATTCCAACAATCCCTACCTCTCATCACTCCCATCATCATGACATTGTTTATAAAGCCATTGATGAGAGGATCTCCTCAAGTCTACAACCACTCATTGATGATGTTGTGCCAAAGAAACTTTCTGCGGTACAAACCCCTGCCACCAATGCATCCAAAAAGGGGGAGAGTACTGCAGTGAAAGAAAAGAAAAGAAAAAGAACTGAGGATGAGAAGGCACAAGAGAAAACCTAGGAGTTGGAAAAAGAAAAGGAACAACAACTGATCACTTACAAAAGAAAGAAAAGTGCTGGTGATCAAACGAATGCTGAAGAAAAATCATTGGAAGAGCTGGTAAAAGATGCAGATGATACACACAGCCGATCCATGGACAAAATCATTGAGCAACTATTCAAGCAAGGCTTTGATACAGCCACACTAGACAGTGAGATCAGGAGGTTGGAAGTAGAGGAAATTCAAAACAGATGGGTTGGATATGATGTGCTGGAGAAAGAGAGATGGAGATCATGATTTGATTCATAGCCAAATACTTAGGAAGATCACTGATGGAGATTCGTTCATGGACCAGAGACAGTATTCTGGCTATAGCCACCAGAATTTGTTTGTCTGAGCAATTTCATAAGGGGATAATCATTGAAGCACTTGATGAGGCTGGGGCTGGAAAAAGGTTTGAAATGGCAAGACTCACAAAAGCCAAACTCACAACCAAAATTCTTGAACAACCTTCCCAATCACCCACTCAAAAACAGCCTACCCCTCAAATCTCCAAACCAATCTCAAAACCCAAATCCAAGCATCCTCAACCTTCAAAACCAATTCCTTTACCACAAAAACCAACCCAACCATCATCCAGTGATGCACCTAGAAGGAGGAGAAGGGTGCTGAGGATAGAAGAAGATGAAGAAGAAGAGGATGAAGATGATAGTCTGCCACTCTCTGCTGTTCTAAGCTACCAGAACCGGGAGTCAACTCATGATCACACCTGACTCTCAAAGGGAACGGTTAGAGTCAAAATAGAAGATGAAGAACAACAGAAGCAGCACGATGAGCAACTACTGAAGATGGTTGACAAGGAATTTCCTCAGTCATCATCTATACAAGCCATGAAAGGGAATGCTCAGAGGCTGTACACTCTCAGACACACATTTCAGTATCAGAAGGAGAGAGTGAGAGTATGGCCAGACCCCAAGGTGAGTTCTAGAATCCACAAAAGATCCATTCCACACAGATACAATGGCCAGGTTAGAAAAACAATAGACTCTACAATCATGTTGGCCATTGTAGTCTCACCATGGGAAATAATCGATGAATTCAAGAAGGCTCATCAATCAAAAATGACCCCTCAAGCCTTACTGGAAAACAAGATGATCAAAAGAGGTTATTATATAGAAGCTTGAAGACATTAAGAAGAATGAGCTCCAGTTACTCCTTGAGGGCACTCATCCTGATGAATTTGTCTATAGGAGTAACTACTGTGGAGTTGAAGAATGGCAGGATTGTAAAGTACTTATCTGAGTACTATGGTCCAGAGTTCTTCTTTGAATGAGGAGTAGAAGAACTCTCCAAGGAGGAACAGGTTGTTCCCCTTGAGGCCTATGTTCGAGAGTCATACAGACTCATTATGGGGAACTAGATCTCATGAATGGGATAACAACTTTGTGTCCAGTTCCCCAAAATAGAGTTCCCATTAATACCTTGCCAAACAGATCTCTGAGATTTCTTCCCAGGCCAGTGCTTATATGGGTCATCTTCTCAACTGATCAAGAAGGAAAAAGATCAACCATTCTGCCAACATAAGTGGGAAAATAAATCAATTAGAGGTTTTGGCTGCATTGGTTCAGGGGGAGTTTGTTGGACCAAAAGAACCAATGAGCCAAGATCAGAAAACCTCTAAGTCCCACATGATATCACAATAACTGCTAAAGGTTTCATCAGCAGTTCGACAAGTGCTGAAGACTTCAACAGCTGAAGATCAAGTACTGAAGACTTCAACACCTGAAGAGTAAAGTGCTGAAGCTCAACAGCTGAAGAACACAAGTGCTGAAGCTAAACAGTTGAAGAACGCAAGTGCTGAAGCTGAACAGCTGAAGAACACAAGTGCTCAAGCTGAAGACCAAATTACTGAAGTACAACAGCTCAATAGTCTACAAGTGCTGAAGATCAACAACTGGTGTACAATGTCTGAAGACAAAGACTGAAGACATCAGCTGATGATATCTACTGAAGTCATCAGCTGATGAAACGTCTGAAGTTCAAGTCTGAAGACCAGGTACTGAAGTTTCAGTAGTTTGTCACAACAGCTGAAGAGTACTTCTTCAGTAGTTGTGATATCAGTAGTTTTATATTTTTACTTTCAGTAGTTTTGTAAAACGACTGAAGAGCTTGTTCTTCAGTCGTTGTATTGTCAGTAGTTTATGTTTTTCAGTTGTTGTAGTAACTGATAACACTTAGTATTTTTTAAGAAGATGTCAGCTGTTTTGACATCTTCAGTAGTTGTGTTTCAGTTGGAATAATTCTGTTAGATGTCATTATCAAGTGACATCAGCAGACGTCACATCTCTTATATAAGAGGTGTCGACCTAATTGTAAGTGTGACATTCCGTTACCATGAAAGCGAATATTGAATGAAATATATCTGCAGAATTCTCTCTATCTATAACCGTTTTTGTTCTTCATTGAATATCTTTTCGTTCTTGTGAATTGGCTAATTCATTGTTAGAATTCCGCTGCTATACTCTCTAATCAATAAAACGTAGATCGCTGATCCTAACCAATGATTAACCTGCTCTGATACCACTTGTTAGGATCAGTGATCTACGTTTGATTGATTAGAGAGTGTAGCAACGGAATTCTAACATGAGCTCGGTTGTAGTTGCTTCTTCACTATGTGACATCACTATCTCAACTGCTAGATCTCCTTCACTAGCGGAATCACTGTCAATATCTTCTACACTTGCAACGTTTGATTCCCCTGGTCAGACAAACCTAAAGCTCCAATCCTGTCCTTCATCATCATGAGCAGTCAAGGCTTTTGAGTCCTTGCTTGATGAAGTAGAACTGGTAGTTTGCTTGTCTTGACGAGTGAAGGATGAGAACGGGATCCCGTTACCCGTCTTCTTAGGCTTGACACATTCTCTTTTGAAGTGCCCCTTCTCTCCATAGTTGAAGCAGGTCACTTTGCTCTTGTCAAAGCCGAATGTGGTATCCTTAGTCGCTACTAAGTCTGTCCGGTTTGTTTTACAAACTTCTTTGCCCTCCGGACAGCACTAGCTAAAGCCCACATTATATCCATTCTCTCAAGCTCCATTTCGTCCACCTGCTCATAGTCCTCGTCTGCCATATGGCAGTTTCCAATCTTTCCAGCAACAAGTTCATCATAAGAATGGACCATTGCGGCCAATAGATCCATGTGTTCTCGAGCTACTTCCACAGTCACATTCCCGAGATTCTCGGTCTTCAGTTTAGTAGCACTTGCTTCGGATCCAATATAGTGGGAACAAGAAAGTCCCGACTTGTCTGATCCTGAAGGAGGTGCATGTGTAGGACCCGATGAGCTAGACACAAATGCAGTCTGGAGAGGTGCTCCAGATGTCTTAGCTTGAGGCGTGGCATTGTATAAAGCTAGATTTTGATTGTACGTAGACTTCTGAGCTTTGTACTTCATCTTAAGTGATTGTTCTCGCAACTTAAGAATGAATTCATTAATATCCAGTTTTGCTAGCATTCCATTCTGTCTAAGATTAGACACGAATGAAGCCCACTTTTCAGGCAATCTGTCTGCAACATTAGTAACTTTCTCTTCCATGGTAGTAGCCACCTCATGTGTATGCAGTTCACTCAGTAGATGGTAGAATCTATCTATAACATCGTCCAAACTCTCATTTCCCATCGATGAGAAGTTATCGAATTCCTTCTTTAACTCCTTAGCCTTGATTGCCTTCAACGAAGCATTCCCGTCGTACCTTTTTTCTAGCTTATCCCATAGTTTCTTAGACTGCTTATTCTCTGAGTACTGGTGGAATATGTCTTTAGGGATAGACTGTGTAATCAATGCATAAACCCTCTTCTCTGCATTATATTTGACTTTCTGCGCGTCTGTCATCCCTCCTATGTTAGCTTTACTCCATCGGCTCCCACCGGAGTACTATATCCAATCTCGATGGCTTCCCACAGATTCGGATCCACTCCATTGAGGTAGATCTCAAAACATTGTTTCCAGTGGGGAAACTCATCTAACGTTAAAAGCTTTGGTGGTTTATTATGATTACCCAACTCACACTCAAGTAACAGCAGGTTCGTGCGTATGAACTCTACGACTGGTTCAATCGTGCGGCTGAACTAAGTGATTAGCTCAGTCGTGCGAATGAATCTGATGCGTATGAACAGTATGCCCGAAAGGTTTATTCGTACGAATGGAGATGCGACTATGTCCAATCGTGCGTCTAAGCAATGCGAATGAGGTCCAGTCGTGCGAATGGCTCACTCGTGCGACTGAAGCTGCTGTCTTGCAAATATTTCTAGGTTAAACGTGTTTTAGCCGTAAAAATTCGAAATTTCTCAAGGTCTAATCGCCTAAGTCCGTAGAAACCAAACTTTGATGAGCAGGGAACGTTCAAGATCACTTTTGACACAAAGATTGCGTTTTTAGTGCAAAAACACAAACTTTTTATCAATCTTGATTGAATCACACGTAATCAAGAGCCAAAGCTCTGATACCACTTGTTAGGACCTGGTATTTGAAGGAAATACCTAGAGATTAGCGTGTAAAACCAGATCAAATAGTGCGGAATCCTATTTGACTGGCGATCCAATCAGTGAGAACACACGAAGAATCAATCAAGAATTGAAACTAACGTTAGAAATCAATTGGGAATCGATCTAATGTGTTCTATGAACTTGGAGAACGAATTGGGAGGCTTCTGGACGGCTAGGGTACGTCTGGAATCGTAATTAATCGAGAGTCACTATTTTTCACGAATTGGGTTGTATTTATAGGTTGGTATTATTCAATTGTGCAATTGAACCATTAGTATGGTTCAGTCATGCGATTGAACCATGTAGCTGATTCATCCGCACGACTGAGTGTTCAGTTGTGCGACTGAGCCAATCTATGTGTCAATCATACGACTAATCCAGTCACCGGTTCAGTCGTGCGACTGAGTCATTCGTATGAAGTTGTTCATGCTTATGGTCCATTCGCATGGGCCATTCGCATAAGAACTTCATTATGCTAAGTTTGAATGTATTAGTTAGTAAACATTATATGTAAACATTCAACCAATCACTAACCTAATTACTCAATTTTATATCAACTAATTAATGAAATATTAATCATACAAATCACAATCAACCAATATCATTTCATTTATCATATCAAATTACACCAGAATCAGATAAACAAGATCTATTACATTTAATATCATGATCTAGGGACATACATGTATCAACAAATATATTGCTTTCTCAATGTTCTATTACAAGTGTTACAAAGCATAAAGGAAAGTGATAAGAACATGAGATACTTATACTACATCCTACAACTAGCCATACATTGAAGGCCAGCCGGATACAATTGACTATACACAACATAAAATCAATTGTAGAGTCAAAAAGGAAGATTTCCTTTTTGCTTTTGTGACTATGACATGCCATAGCTTACATCCTTATCTATTAGAAAAAGGATAAAGTACATGAAGTGGAAAGTTACAAACTCAAGACCTTAATGTATAGTTACCAAAAGCATGGACCTTTTCACCAAATCATTTAAGTTGGTAACTTTACAGAGTTGCAGTGGAAAGGTGTCCAGCTTTATGGAAAGGTACATCATATAAAGCATGTTGTTAAAAGTCTTCGGAATAAATCTGTCTTCAAGTGTTAAGCTTGAGAAGACTTTGTCTCTGAAGCTTCGGAAGACTACATCTTTGGCTTCAAAAGATAATGGTCTTGGCTTTGAAACATTTCACACATAGAATATTTATGTTGCTTGTGTGAAATTTCCGAAGCATACTTCTTGGGTACTTATGTGCATGCATGCAGAAAGACTTTGAGCATTTTGTTGCTTCAGCCTCTTCATATCATCTCTACAAACTCCCCCTAGGTTGATGCTACCAAAACACCTTTAAGACTCAAGATATCAACAGTCCTTATCAGGATAATGACCAACCCCTTCTTCATGAGATGATCAAGGTCCTTTAGACTCTCAAAGTGTCTTCTCATGTCAAAGAGATCATGTAGTGGTAGATTGAACATGTATTGCCATGTGTAGACATTCTCAATTCCATGATCTTTAATGACATGCCACCTTTCTGGATTTGTAGTGTATGTCCAAGATAGGATGGGTCTTTCTGATGCTAGAGGAGCTGTTTGAATGGGAGTTGATGTAGCATCCACTGGCTGCACATCCTCAGGATGTTCTGACTCATCCTAAGATTCGGAAAAGGATGCAGCCTTCTTCTTCTTTGGCTTTGGCTTTGAAGACATCCTTTTCTTTCTCTTTATCACTTTGAACTTAGAAGACTCGCCTGCAACACCTGATTGAACTTCATTGTCTTTCTCAGTTGGGTCTTCCTCTCTTACAAGTTCAGAAGGAGAAGGAGGTTGACCTTGTTGTGGATCAGAAGATGAAGCTTGCTAAGATTCAGCAACAGGTCCTGGTTGTGTTGTCTCTGGTTGTTCAACCTTAACCTCCACTTGAGGTGGATCTTGACTTGGAGGGGAGTATAAGTCAATTAGCTCTCCACTCCTTATGTTTTGCTTGATCACCCTGATATGCTCATCCATAGTGGATAGAGACATGGGGCCAAGTTTCCTTCGAGAGAATCCATACAGCTTCAAGAAGCACATCATCCTCTGCTTGTCTGCAGGCTTATTCATGCTCTTCCGGATGATGGTTCTTGACTTAGCAGCTTCTTCCCTTAGCTTTCTTTTGGTTGTCTTTCTTTCGTTGACTATCTTAAGTTCAAGTTGATAGAGATACTCAAACTCAACATAGTCATAGGATAAGGGAAAAAGTGCTCCTGCCTGATAGAGGCCTATGGCACTCAAGTAGTTGATCATCTTGATCCTGTCTTCTTATTTATCTACTTGAGGTACTTGTTGAACCACATCCTCATATGCAGGACTTTCTTGAACTGGGGAGAGTGTAGGCATGTGCTTGTACAATCTTTTTTTCTTCCATCTTCTTTGATTGTACCAGTAGCTCTGCATCTTATGCCTCTTTCTTCTTCTTTGACCTTTCCATGTCAACCAGTTCATTTAGTTCCTCCAAGGGGAGAGAAATGATATTGTCAATGTCATAATTCTTAGTCTGCAGGTAGTTGATCCTAACTGCCCTCAACTCATCATGATGAGTGTTTGGTCTAGGGGCAGTCTTGATTGCACTTTCTATAATTCTTGCAGACCCAGAAGAGGAACTTTCTCCCCTCAACTTCATTTTCCTCTCTCTCTCTCCTCCTCCTCAATCTCTTCAGATGTCATCTTTCTTTTCTCTTTGTCTGACTTAGGGTGGAGAGAGCTTTGACCTTCATTGGTTGTTGTAGCTTCTGAGCTCTGGGTAGAGAGAGGTTGAGAAACACCTTCACTAGTAGGTGTCTCAAAAAGGTATGGATCTCTGTAGCAGTTGATGTTGATGGGACAGGGCTCTCAAGTTTTGCCACTGGGCCTTCAGTCAAGGTTTCCCCTATGAAACTAATCTTAGGGCCTGCCTCAACAACCAGTTGACTGATGGCATTACCTGATTGCCTTAGTCTTCTTCTAAGGCTGAACTCTACAAAGATCATGTCATGGATTCTTTGAGCCATCTTGTCAACTTGTCTTGATTGGCTTGGATTGACAGGTGACATGTTGAATAGATCCAGACTTTCATAAAAGTTCAAGGTGTGAAAATTGAAGATCTGTTGTTACCTTGAACCCTAAGAATGTTAAGGGCTCTTCTGTTGCTGTCATACCTCCACCCAATGATGTGATTTCAAGATGGTGGAGATGACACGGCCCTTGGTATCCATTCCTCAAACAGACTTTGTATTAGGGGGTCTATAGAGTCTATATCAATATGAACTTGAGGAAGTTGCTGAGTATGTACAATTGCAAGTAAGGATGATGAGTCCACAATGTCCATACTCTCTGAAAAACTCCCAGGCTTTGTGATTGTAATGACTTTCTCCCCCTTTTTGGAAGCATCATCCATTTGCATAGGTGAGCCAGGAGTTAGGTCAATAACATCCACAAGTTCTTATGTTCCTGGTTGAGCTATTCTTAAAGGTCTCGAAGCTAGTTTGTCCTTAAGATATGAACTCTCAAGTTGCTAATCGTTGACCCTGTTTTGCAAGGTAGTCACTTGAGATTCAAAGAGACTAACCTAGGAGACTAAATAGGTGCGTGTTTTAGATAGTTTTTGTACCTTTAATCTTAGATTTCCCTCATCTTCATCAAAAGAATCATTGGGGGATGAGATGATTGGACTAGAGTCCTCTCTCTCACCACCAGCTTGATGTTATGGGTTGCTGGATTTCCTCTGCTCATTGGCAGTCTCAGTTGAGAAGTTAATGGGCTGAGTTGCCATGGTTGAGGTCTTAATGATTGAATCACTTTCAAAAGTGAGAGCCTCTTCCATATGGACATCATTAACAGATTCAGAAGTGTCCACCTCTGTAGTAGGTGACTAATATGGGATAGAAACAGGAGACCTAGGAGCATTCATCTCTCTTTGAGTAGGGGAAAAGAAGAGAGATTCATGATACTCACTCAAACCTAGATCTTCATCAGTATAGAAGTCAAGGTTGGGGATTGGTTGGTCTAGATGTAAAGGCTGGGTATGGTAACTGTCCCCTGAAGGTTGATCACTTGAGTGTTGAAACTCAGAATTATGGCTTAAGGCAGTTTGGCTTATGAGCTCATCAGGTTGAGTAGGAGGAACCTCAGCACTGATCATTGAAGTAATGGGAGTGGTCTGCTCCTCAGGAGAAGTGGGTGGTTCTCTAGTGTCCACTACTTCCTATGTGGGTGAGTGTATAGGGGCCTGCACAGACTGAATAGCCTGAGTAGGGGTTCGTTTGCATTTTCTTTGGTAGGTGAGGGTGATTTGTGGCTATTGAGGTGGTTGGGATATAGAAGTTGTGGGTTCAACATTAGCTCGTGCAGCTAAGTTGTCACGTTGAGCAATGAACTCTAACATTTCTGGGACAAGGGCTGTTTCTACCCTAGAGAAGCCAACAGTGGGCTTTCTTAGTATTTTAAAGATGTCGGGCTTCATCTGTCCCAATTTAAGAATATTACCTGTTCCCCTTAACTATGTGCCCAGTACACAATTAAGAATGTATTAAACATATCTTGGGAACATGTAATACTCTAACGAGTCCAGGTTTGCAAGCAAATCAGTATAAACAAACTGAGAATACCTGAACTTGACCCCCTGAACCATCCCATGGTCAATGAAGGAGTGATCTTCAGGAATGTGGTCCCATCCACAATGTTTGTTTGATAAGATGTGGATAATCACATGGAGCAAGAATTTCCATTGGGATGAGACCCTCCCTTTCCTAAAGGTCTTGATAGAGTATTCTCCTTTATAACCATCTGCTCAAAGAAATGATTTACAACTTCCTTTGGGAAGAACACCTCACATTCTTCATCATCCAGCTGAAGATGCATATTGATGATAGCCGGAGTGATGAAGACTGTTCTCCCCTGTAGTGTGGCAGACAGTGCCTTCTCCTCATCCATTACGACCTTTTGGCAGGTCTTCCAGAATTCTAGCAAATGATTCTCATAAAGTGTAGGATAAATGGATAGGGAGGTGAAGTAGTTCAACAGAGCTAAGAAATGGAAAACCTCTAAGAAAAGAGGATCTTTCTCAGAGCTTAACAGAGCAACCTCGTTATGTTGCCTGTGTAACTGCATGGTAAAGTTCAGGTCATTTCTGCGATGAGGGCTGGCTATTTGGAGAGAGCTTAAGGATGAAGAAAGATGAAAGACAGTGATTTCAGAGATAAATTTAGGGTTTTAGGTTTGGAGGAAAGAAGCAGATGATAGAAATAGGGGAAACCATTGGTATATATGTGAAAAAGGATTTTAGATAAAGTTTAATGAAAGAGGATAAACTTTGAAATCCAAATGTCGGTCCCCAACTCTGAAAAAGTAGTTTACTTTTACTCAAAAAATAGTTTTCTTGGAAGTCAAAAAGGTTCTGAAAATAAATTATCCTTGGAAGTTTTAATGGAAAAGCTTCCGAAGCTAAAGTGACTTTTGAAGATCTTCCTAAGAGTTATGAAAATTTTGCTTCGGAAGAAAAATTAAGACTTGAATGTTTTGTCCAGAAGAAGAAAGCTTCCGAGAGTTAATTTGCTTCGGAAGAAAATGGTCATTGAAAACAGATAAGTGTCTGAGACGAGTACTTAAGCTTCGGAAAGATATTTCAGAAATTTCTTCCAAAGGTAAATTCTTAGACAGTTATTTGTTTTGAAAGAATGATTTTCTTCAGAAGATAAAAGTATATCTTCCGAAGGATCAAAATTTTCAGAAATCTAAGGAAAGTCTTCAAAAGATTTTCATCCAAAGAAAACAATAGCTTATAGAAGTGATGAACTAGACAATTTAGGACACACATAATTTAAGAAATAATAAGAATTAGTTTTAACAAAAACCTACTCAAGTTTATCATCGTAATAGTTGATACAAGATATTTAAATCTCAGCTCATCAAAAGCTTTGGTAAACAGATCAGCATATTGTTCATTTGTGTGGACTTTGACTAGTTTTACTAATCCCTTTACATAATTATCATTTATTAAGTGTTTGGTCTTCGAGTAATACATAGGATTCCCTATGATTGAGATAGCACTGTTGTTGTCTATGTGAATGGGAGTCTCCTTGAAGTTTAACCCATAGTCCAACATCTGATTCTGAATCCAAAGCACTTGAGCACAACAGCTTGCAGTAGCAATGTATTGAGCTTCAGCAGTGATGTAGAGAAACATGATTGTTTCTTGCATTGCCATGAGACAACCCTTCCACCAAGAAATTGACATCCCCTAGATGTAGACTTTGTAGTCATGTTGCAACCACCATAATCACTATTTGTATATGCATACATATTAAAGTCAAAATTCTTAGGATACCACAGACGAAGTGTTGAAGCATCTTTGAGGTATCTTAGAATCCTTTTAACAGTGATAAGTTGAGACAACTTAGGGTTGACTTGATATCGTGCACAAATACATCTGGCAAACAAGATATCAGGCCTGCTAGTAGTAAGATACATAAGAGACCCAATCATAGCCCTGTATAAATGTTCATCTAGACACTCCCCTTCAAGATCAGGTCCAAGGGAGTGATTCCTAGCGATGGGAGTCTTAGCAATCTTACAATTAGTCATGTTGAACCTTTTAAGCAGTCCTGAACATACTTTGACAGACTAATGAAGATGCCATCTTCAACATGCTTCACTTGAATTCCCAGAAATAAATTGAGTTCCCCCATGGCACTCATTTCAAATTTGTCCTTCAGCAGCTTCTCAAAGTCTTTGCAGAGCATTTTTTTAGTTGAACCAAAGATGATGTCAACCACATACACTTGAACTAGCAATATGTCATTTCCCTATCCTTTGATGAAGAGAGTTCCATCTATAGTACCCCACCTGTATCCTTGTTTGCAAAGATACTAAGATAGAGTCCCATACCACTTCCTAGGTGCCTGATGCAGTCCATAAAGAGCTTTGTCAAGCTTGCAGACATAATCAGGATGATTAGGATCTACAAAAGCAGATGGTTGTTTGACATACACCTCTTCATCAATCACTCCATAAAGAAAAGCACACTTCACATCATGTTGATAGACCATTAAGTTCTTGGATGCAACAAATGCTAGGAATATCCTAAGAGCTTCCAATCTGGCTACTGGAGCAAACACATAAGTGTAGTCAATTCCTTCTTTATATGTGTAACCTTGAACAACTAGTCTAGCTTTATTCTTGACCGTAAAGCCTCTATCATCCTTGTTGTTCCTTAAAACCCATTTGGTTCCAATGGTAGTCTTCCCATGAGGAAGAGGACAAAGGTTCCAAACTTTCTTTCTTTTGAATTGAAGCAACTCCTCTTGCCTAGCTACAACCCAACTTCCATCCTTTAGAGCCTCATCAACTTTCTTTGGCTGTATTTGGGACAAGAAACAAGTGTGAAGTCAAACATTTGCTTCATGGGTTTGTCCTTTTCTTCTTACTCCGGAGACAACATCTCTAATGATGTTTGTAGTGGGATGAGAGTTGTGGATCCTTAGCTGAGGAATCATATCAAGTTGCTAAGAAATATCTAAATTAGAGAAATTTAGATCTGGCATAGATGTTTCTCCCACTACATCTGCACCCTTCTCAAGAGAAACTTGGTCCAAGGAGTGTGTGACATCATTGATGTTGTCATCTATGGAGTGGTTATCAGCATCATTGTCTTCAGCATTTGAAGTATCTTAATCTGGTGTGGAGCCTCTAAGCTGGAATTTGAAGGCATTCCAAATGTATTAGCTGTGTTTGTTATTGTGGTGTTAATAGAAACTTCCTTTGAAAAAGTAGTTCCTATTGGAGCTAAAGATTTATTTCTTGAAGATCTTTTAAGCTCAAATCTTAGATCAGGATGACATGTAGATAAGATTTCTGTAGATCCTGAAAGAGTCTCACAAGATTTGTTAAAACATTTGGTATCTAAAATCAAGATCAAAAAGACAATTAGGACCAGAACCAGCCACACAGGGTGTGTGTTCATTGAAAGTCACATTGGTTGACTCCTCAACAATTCAAGTTCTGAGATTGTATACTCTGTAAGCTTTAGCTTGGGAAGAGTATCCAATGAAGTGTCCATCATCTGATTTCTCAGCAAATTTGGCAATTTGATCCTTAGTATTCAAGATGGTGCAAGGGCATCCAAATGACCTGAGAAATCAATGAAAGGTTTCCTCTTGTGCCAAAGTTTATAAGAGTCTTGCCATGAGTCTTAACTACTAAAACTCTGTTCTTCACACAGCAGGCAGTGTAGACTGCCTCTGCCCAGATGGTGTTGGGCAGCTTAGAGTCAGACAACATGGTTCTTGTAGCTTCAATCAGTGTCTTGTTTCTCCTCTCAGCAACACTATTTTGTTGAGGAGTCCTGGGAGCACTGTATTCTCTTGTAATACCCTTTTCATCAAAAAATGCATGAAGGATTTGGTTCTTGAATTCAGTTCCCTGATCACATCTTATGATTTTGACCTTGTTATGAGATTGATTCTCAATCTTTAATATGAAGTTCTTTAGAATTTGAGGAGTCTCATCCTTAGTTCTAAGGAAAAACACCCAATTTAATCTTCTAAAGTTATTTGTGATCACAAAACAATAAGAGGTCCTTCCTATACTCATTACACTAGCGGGGCCAAAGAGATCCATATATAACAAATGTAGGGGTGTAGTGATGGAGTTCCTTTCCTTAGGCTTGTGAGATACCTTATGTTGCTTCCCTTTCAGGCATGCAACACAATGGTTATCACTTGCAAACTCTGCAGGATCGGTTAAGGTCAGTTAACACTTAGCTTTTCTCTCAAACTCACTTAGAACAACACACGGATAAAGATAGAGTCAATAAGAGTTGATCACAATATAGCAAGTAATAAGGAACACAAGAAGTAATATTCAAGGTACTTTTATATATTGCTTCTCAACTCAAGTATTACAAGACTCTTACAATCAGTATCAAATGAGTTACAATGAGAACCTATATATAATACTACCTATAGTCGGATATACTTTCATACCAGCTGGGATCCTATAACTAAAGCCTATACTACAAGACTATAGTTTAAGGTATCTCGGATAAAGTATTATCTAAGATTTGGTAGTCAGGACATGTCCTATCATGTACTACTTGAAAAGGTAAATAGTGGAATAAAGTATGTCAACTGCATGGCTCTTTGAGAAAACACCATACAGTATCAGAGGTCTGTAGCAGAGTGTGAGAGACCATACTTATGTCCACTGGTTCATAGCAGTGTCTTCCGAAGGTTAAATGGCTTCGGATGAACAAGTACTTCCGAAGCCACTTATACTTCGGAAGAGGCTGCTTCTTCTAAGGCTTGGGAACTTCTTCTTTTCTTCAAGCTTTGAAACTAGTCTTCTGATTGCTCTTCTAAGACTTGATCTTCGGAAGCATGCTCTTAACTTTCAAATTGAAATTCTGTCTTCGGAAGTTGATCTTTCACTTTGTGTTCGGAAGAACTCTACAACCTTCGGAAGTTCCATGCTAAGCTTCTAAAGCCTTTCCATGTAGCACCAAAAAATTATCTAAGTGATTTGATTTTTGTTGCAACAACCTTCTTATTCATCTAACAAACTCCCCCTAGGCTGATGCTAACAAAACCTCACTTGTTTCTGCTTCTCAAAACTTTCATCACCAAGGAGAGTAAATATTTATCTGTTTCATTGTTCTTCCCTCATGTGGGGCTGAGAAGTTTGTACAAATCGTTGGTAGACAGGAAGTCCAGTCTGTCACCTTGGATGATATGTACCCTCTGTTGTTGCCCTCTGAAAAGAGTTAGTATATTGGAACTGTAATCATATTCTCGTCTAACTATAGGTTCAATTCAGGACCCTCTACCATCTATTGAAAGGCAGTGCCTTTGGTAGGAGGTATTTTCTTGTCTTCTTGTCTTCTTAATATCAACTCTTCTTCAATCTTGGCCATTGCAGTAGCTCGGCTAGATGGAGACTACTGAGATGATTTATGATGAGTGCAGCAGCTTCAGAATTGGAGGGATTGGAGAATGGCTTATGTGCTAACTCAGCAATATCAAATCTGCTGGTGTGTAACAGAGAGGTTGCATTAAGTCTGTTGACTTCCCCATTCTCTCTCTCAACAACAAAGTTGTGAGAAGTTTCATCGAACCTCTACCAGATTATTTCTTTTCTAGGCACAGGAGACTGACTGGGAATCTTGTCCTCTTTCTTAGTATCTAGCAGAGTCACCAATTTCCTTCTAAGCTTCTTCTCTTCATCATTCAGTGAATCTGAGTTGAGACCTAGAAGTCTAGATGCCTAGTCCAATGTTCCTCTACGTAAATCAAGAAATTGATCTCTTGTGAGGGAACAAGAAGATCCATCAACATAGGTAGTGTTGATAGAATCTTCATCACATGAGACTTCGCTCAAAGTTGTGCAGTTGATGAGAGTGGTCTTGATTACCTTGAACTCCTCAAGAGACAGATGTTGACAAGGCTGAGGGGATGGTTGTTGGGCAGGTTGTGGTTCAAAGGTTTTGGGGAGTGTTTTTGGTTGGAGGATGGGAAGTTTAGGTGGTTGGGGTGATGAAATGGATGTGGGAAAATATGTGGGTTCAGGGGTGACGGTTTCGGCTTTGATGGTGAAAGGTAGGGGTGAGGGTTCCGGTTGTGGTTGGGTGGTTGCAGTGAAGGTCATCCCCTTTACCCTTCTATAAATCTCTTTTCTCTTTCCCAACCAGATGTCAGTCTTGATTTCACTGACAATCCGTTGGAGTGTCTTCTCAGACATGGGATCCACCTGTCTTCCAGAGAAGCCATGGGCTTGAAGATAGGCTTTCATCCAGGCCTTTTCACTGAGCTTCCTGGTTGCAGTGACCCTAGCTTCTTCCTCCTTCTTCTACTTCTCCTTTGTCTTTTCTCTTGAAACCTTTCTTCTTTCTTTCTCCATTTGATCCTGCTCTTTGTTGTATAGCCAGAGGATCGTCTCATCATTGTGTGGAGAGAGTTCTTGAAGATTAAAGCCTGTGGAGATTAGGAAATTTATCCTGTCTCTCTTCAGCTACAATTCAGCTTCCTTCTATTCTTCTTTTTGTTTCTCCAAGGCCAACCTGGCTTCTTCTTCAAGTTTCAGTCGGTTTCCTTCTCCAGATTTACCAACTCCTCTAGTGGTAGTAGGAGTTTTTCTTTATTTGCAGCTCCCATTTGGATAAGCTGGTCAACCATCTCTTTCGTTCTCTTATTGTTGACAACCTCCTGATTAGCTGCAGCTGCTTTTGTACTAACAGCTAGCAACTTTTTAGTTGGAAGTCTTCCTTTCTACTTTAGTTTCTCAATCTTCTCCACTTCCTGAAGCTCTTCCGCAGTCAGATTTCTTTTCCCTTTATCTTTTGAAGATCCTGACTGTGGTGGTTCTTGGAGAGTGGATTCTGAGAAAGGCATAGATGGTATCTGGGATGGAGGTAAATTCAGAAAGTCCTCGCTATTCATCTCAGATGCCATTTCAAGAATTGCATCTGTGATGATCAGTTCCTTGGATATTTTAAACAGTCCTTCCGCAGCTTCCATTTCAGCTTCGGAAGATTCAGCTTGTTTTTCCGAGGCTTTAACTTCAGCATTGGAAATTGGAGGAGTTGCAGATTCTATCCCAACTGTGTCAGTTGCTGGGCCAT
Organism: Flaveria trinervia; assembly: GCA_025506515.1. NCBI lineage: Eukaryota > Viridiplantae > Streptophyta > Magnoliopsida > Asterales > Asteraceae > Flaveria > Flaveria trinervia. The sequence goes on along the minus strand of CM046454.1, from coordinate 24,915,598 downwards.
CAGTCCCTATTTCCCATTCAAAATGAATCTGAGGTTCCATGTGGACCTTAGGTTGACCAACTCATTCCACAGTGGTAGAAGGTGCAGTAAGCCTCTGAAGCACTTCAGCTCCAAAGTAGATCATTGCAGCATCTGGACTTGGCTGCTCAGTAGAGGATGTCAACAAAAACTTGGTGAAGAGTCTGTAGATATCTATGAGCATCTTTGGGTCGATTTGAAGTACAACTTGAGATGGCTTAGACAAAGTGATGACTGGAGTAGAAGATGTTGAAGTTGAAATGTGGCTCTGTGCGTCCTCAAATGTTTGTCTTTGAACATTCTCTCCCTTTTTGGTAGCATCATCTTGAGAGCTAGATGAGCTAGAGGAAGAAGTCAATGAGACCTGAACAAGTACATGCCTAACAAATCTCTAAGTCTGTTTCTCAGCTAGTTTAGCCTTGAGATTGTCAAACTCAAGTTGCTGAGTGGCGGACCTTTCTTCTAAAGTCCTAACCAAGGATTCCCCCATCTTCTTTTGAAGAATCATGGGGAGATGGGGTAACATACCGGTATGTTCAGCCTCACCACCAGATATGGTTTCTTGGCACCCTGGTTTCCCGTGGTTAATGATGTCTCTTTCAGAGTCATCAATAGGCTCGGTTGCCGTAGATTCAGTGTGAGATATGTTACCACTGTCCATAAGGTCCATTGAGGCACCTTCTGTAGTGGCAGCTGAATTTGCATGAGTCCCCTCCACTTTAGTGGGACTCACCTCAGTTATGGGTTGCTGATGGGGGCTAGAGACAAGGGATTTCTTTGGGCTCTGTTGATCTTGGAAAGGGTGTTGGAGATCAATGCCATTGCCGTGGAGAGATGATATCTCTTCATCAGTTTTGAAGAGAAGGTCAGTAAAAGATAGGGACGTTAAGCCTACTGACTTGGGACTTTGGTCAATGTCTAGAGGCATTGAGTCTTTGGTGGGGCTGTCCCTAGTTAGCTGCTCAGAAGAGTGTAAATACTCATTCTGAGGGTTGTAAGTTTAGGTGTCGGGCTCCTGGGTTTGAGACTGAGGAGACTCAAAACCCATATTAAGGTCAAAAGATAAGGATGGATAGACCTCAGACTGAATGGGAGCCCATGTTTCCACACTAGTCTTTTTGGATTGAATAGGAGGGGCTTATTCAATCAGATTTGATTGGACAAGGGTTCGTTTGGGGCGTCTTTGGTATGTGATGGTGATGGGTGGAGAAGGCAGTGTTGGCATTGTGGAGGAGGTTGCTGGTGTGGGTTCATCACCTGTGGGGTGAACAGGGATGTAACCGGGAGCTATGCGCTCTCTCGTACCTGGAAGTAGAGAAGTGTACCTTCCAGTGTAGTTCATGGACACCTTCTTCAAAGTCTTGAAGAAGGTAGGCCTCATGTGAGGGACAGTTAGGGCAGCTGCACAGACAAGCATACTCTGTTCCAACTCACAGTTGATTATGTGTTGCATGAATCAGGGATACATAAAGATGTTGGGTTTTATCACAAGTAAATCACTTAGTTTAACCATTTAAACTATGAAAATGCAGCGGAATAAAAGAGTTAACTTATGGTTTATAATCTGAAAATCTTGCCATGTTAAACCATCAACAAAACCCAAGAATGAGCATCAAAATTTATATGAAATAGTATGCTATCAAACCATAAAATAACAACCATAGGGTGTTCATAAAAATAACCTTTCTTGAACGAATGTTGTAGATGAAAAGGTGGAAGAAGATGATGTTCTTGAATAGATAGCCTTCAAAGGAGATGACCACAAGCTTCTATACCCAAAAGCCTAAACAAACACCTAATCTTTTTAGGTAGAAGAACACCAAGATGTACTCCCTTTTGAACAACCCAAATCAGCGAAGAAAATCCTGAAGTGCTGCCGACAAAAACCGATTTTTCAGCCCTTTCTTTTCTTTCTTTTGAACGAAAATGGTTGTTCTTTAGAGAGGTTTTTCTTTTTTGTGTGTGAGAGAAAAGTTTGTTAGATGGTTGAGTGAAAGAGTGAGTAAGTCTTGCAAATAACAAGACAAAACACATGCTGCCAACCACCCATATGGGCGGCCGAAATCATCAACATTAAATGGGTTTCCCTCCCATTTGAAAGTTTTATAAAATACTCTTTCAACCATAAGATTTTATAAAATTAAAACCCCGTTTAATTTTATAACCATAACACATTTTTTTTTGTTATTATTTAACCAACATAAATAACGAAACAAATAATATCTCATGAATAAAGTATCCATATAATGTTGTTCTACCGCAAAGCAATGTTTTAGAAAACTCATTTTTCTAAATGGTGTTAATGTTTATTTGTATGATCTTATCAACAAACAAACATTTATTGGTGTTTGTATAGCTTATTATTGGGTATGACCTGACTTGGATCATAACGTACTAACCACATCAATCTTGTATGTGTCTTGGGCATATTAGGTCCGACAATCTCCCACTTGCACAACATTCATAGAAGATTGACGCAAGAAGTAAATACCGCCTAACAACGGTTTACTACCCTTAATACGTATGACTAAGTGCCATTCAATAACATCATCTCCTTCAAGTACCATACTTGAAATGTTTTAGGTGAATCAATCATCTATCCTATTGTCGCACATGTCATGTTAAATCCTAGAGACATAGAGTGATCATTCTCCATTGATTTAACTTTATCAGACCTTAGACATCTTACTCTCAACGAATAAGAGGGACAAATCCCATCTTGGCAACATATGTCTCTCACAATTACCTTATATCATACCTGAACTCAGACTTATGTACTGCCATGTTTCAGAATAGCGAAGAGCTAAGTCAAAGTATAATATTCGGTAAATATCAAGACCCAATATGTGTGTCAGGTCAAAGGATACCAAATGATGTTCGCCTTTAATCAAAATTACTTATGATCAATCAGGAAGATTCCAATTAGTAATATTTGAGATGCAGGTCAGTCCAATATTTCCATCCCACAAATATCTATGAACTTTGGCAGCAACCTTTTGCTCTGCATTCATCTATATGAATGTCTACCAATCCAAATTCATAATAGCGTTACCTTCATGCTCGTTCCCACAAACATGAACAACAACGGATGTTAGGATCTCAGCCCTTGGTTTAATCGATTGAACAGATATAGCAGCGGAATAGCTCAGAATTAGACAAATTCAAACAAGAACAATTGATATAAAACGATAAAAGAATTTTGTTATAGAGAGAGAAAAATCCGACAAAAGGAATATTGCATTAAGATTGTCGGCCTCAAAGGCACGATTACATGTGAGTCATCTTTCCTTATAAAGGAAAGAATGACGTAGACTGATGTCACCTGAAAGTGACATGTAACCGTTTTATAACTACTGATGTTTAACAACTACTGAAGATGTCAACAACTGACATCTTCTTACAAATGTTCCTAAGTGTTAAACATCTCATTTACAACTACCGAAAAACATAAAACTACTGAAACTACAACAACTGAAGAACAACCTCTTCAGTTGTTTACAAGTACTGAAAAGAAAAATAAACAAACTACTGAAAGGAAAAGAAAACTACTGAAGAAGAAAAACCATCACAACAACTGAAGAAGCCCTCTTCAGCTGTTGTCATCAGCTGTTAACATCAGCTGATGTCTTCAGTACTTGAACATCAGACTTTGTCTTTCAGCTGTTGATCTTCAGTCTTTGTCTTCAGTACTTGTTGAAGTCTTCAGACTTTAGATCTTCAGCTGTTGTCTCAGTCTTTGTCTTCAGTACTTCAGACGTACTTCAGCAGTTGTATTCTTCAGACTTTGTAGAACAGCTGATCAGGTCTTCTTCAGCTGTTGTGATGTCTTGTGGGACTTAGAGGTTTCTCTGATCAGGCTCATTGGTTCTTTGGTCCAACAACGGACATTCGGAGTAAATACTTTACTCATGGATTTTAAACATGCAAAATAGGAATATTAGTTGAATCATTATAACTGAATAATTCATTCAAGTAATAAAGGGTTACAATATCTCAATACAAAATTAAAGATCAAATCCAGTCACTAGAATATTGGGGCCCCATGGCACAAGCATGACTTTCATGATTTGCCTTTTCAAGAAGCTTCGTGAGTGGATCCGTAATATTTTGATCCGTGTGAACTTTGCGAATACATATCTTTCCCTTTTCAACTTCATCCCTTATGTAGTTGAATCTTCGTTCAATGTACCTAGTCTTTTGATGTGCACAGGGTTCCTTGATTTGAGCAATCGCTCCCTCGTTATCACAAAGACTTTCTAGGGGGTCCTGAACGGAAGGAACCACCACTAGATCGGCAATGAACGTCTTTAACCATGCAGCTTCCTAAGCTGCTAATGAAGCAGCAATGTATTCTGACTCTGTAGTTGATAATACCACCATATTTTGTTTAGAGATCTTCCAAGAGATTGCTCTTCCATTCAAGACGAAAATGTACCCCGATTGTGATCTTGAATCATCCCGATCAGTTTGGAAACTCGCATCCGTGTAACCCTTTACTACGAGTTCCTCCTTACCAGATCCATAGATTAGGAACATATCTTTAGTCCTCCTTAGGTACTTAAGTATGTTCTTAACAGCCATCCAATTACTGCTTCCAAGATTTTGTTGATATCGGCTTGTCATGCTCAAGGGGCATGACACGTCCGGTCTAGTGCATATCATTGCATACACGATGGATCCTATGGCAGACACATACGGGATTCCCTTCATTTTGTCCTGATCATCCTTTGAGCTTGGACATTGAGTCTTACTCAAATTGTTCCTCTCTGAATAGGTGCGGTACCTTTCTTAGAGTTTTCCATCTTGAACCTTTTCAAGATCTTATCAATGTATGCACTTTGATTCAAACCTATCAACCGCCTTGATCTATCCCTATAGATCTTTATTCATAAAATATAGGCGGCTTCACCAAGATCCTAATGGAGAAACAGCTTCCAAGCCAGGCTTTTACACCATCCGTGGTTGGAATGTCAGTTCCAAATAATAGGATGTCATTGACATACAATACTAAGAAAATGGTGATGCTCCCACTAGATTTCTTATATACACATGCTTCATCAGTGTTTTGATGAACCCAAATTTGGTTATCTCTTCATCAAAACGGTGATTCCAACTTCTTGATGCTTGCTTCAATCCTTAGATTGATTTCCTTAACTTTCATACTTTGTTAGGATGTTTTGAGTTGAGAAAACCTTCAGGCTGAACCATATAGATATCTTCCTCAAGATATCCATTTAGAAAAGCGGTTTTGACATCCATTTGCCAAATCTCATAATCATAATGAGCAGCTATGGCAAATAACATCCTAATAGACTTTAGCATTGCAACTGTTGAGAAGGTCTCATCATAATCAACCCTTGAGTTTGAGTGAAACCTTTTGCTACAAGTCTAGCTTTATAAGTATCCAAGTTTCCATGTATATCGATTTTCTTCTTGAAAACCCACTTACTTCTAACTATCTTGGAGTTAAGAGGTGGTTCAACAAAGTCCCACACTGGTTGTCATATGTGGATTGCATCTCAACGTTCATGGCTTCAAGACATTTGTCATAATCCAAATTGGACATTGCATCATAATAGGTGGTAGGGTCATCAAAATCTACCACATAGCATCCATCTATGAAAAATCCATATCTTTTAGGTGGATTACTAATTCTACTAGATCTAAGAATGTTCTGTGTAATTTGATCAACCACTTGATCATTTTCAACATCCTCATGTTGAGTGCTAGTATCAACCAAACGTGTATCAGTTTATGGTTCTTGGTCCTCCTCAAGATCCACAGTTCTACTCCTAGTTCCTTCAGTAAAAAACTTAGCTTCTAAGAACTCAGCCTTCTTTGCAACAAACTCCTTTTGTTCCAATGGATCATAGAGATAATATCCCATAGAATCTTTGGGATATCCAATGAAGATACACTTAGTGGAACGGATTTCTAGCTTGTTTAGGGTGGGAGTCTTAACATAAGCCTCACAACCCCATACCTTTAAATATGACAGTGATGAACTCTTCCATGTCATATTTCAAAAGGTGTCGTTTCCACTTTCTTGGTTGGGGCCATATTCAAAATACAGGCCGTAGAGAGCAAAGCGAAACCCCAAAATGATAGAGGTAGTGAACTTCTAGCCATCATAGATCGAACCATATCTAATAGAGTTTGATTTCTCCGCTCGGACACACCAATATGTTGTGGTGTTCCAGGTGGAGATAGTTGTGAGACAATACCACAACTTCTAAGATGATCTCTAAAAGCATCACTCAGGTATTCACCTCCTCTATCGGTGCGGAGAATTTTTATTTTCTTGTTGAGTTGATTTTCTACTTCATTTTGAAGAGTTTGAACATTTCAAAAGCTTCATCTTTGTGTCTTAACAAGTACACATAACCATATCGACTATAGTCATCGGTAAAGATAATGAAGTATCTTTCATGGTACCTAGTCATTGGCTTAAAATGACACATACATCGAATGTATGATACCTAATAAATCTTTTGCCCATTCGGACTTGCCACTAAAAGGTGCCTTAGTCATTTTACCTTGTAAACAAGATTCACATACATCGAATGAATCATATTCATTTTCTTTTAAAAGACCATTCTTTTGAAGTGTTTGTATGCGTTTATTGTTTATATGACCAAGATAGCAATGCCAAAGATAGGTATCACTCAAATCCAATTTGAGTTCCTTAGTGGTGGTTTGGTACAATAAGCTATCATATAATGTGTTTTCACAATCCAATTCATAAATACCATTAACAGGAATAGCTTTAAAATAAGATGTGCCACGAAACATGAATTTCATTCTCAATAAATGACAAAACATAACCATATTGTCTTAATTGGGCAACAGAAATAATATTCCTAGTCAAACTAGGAGCATACAAAATATTGTTCAAAATTACTTCCAAACCATTTGGAAGCTTCAAGATGTAGTCCCCTCGGCCTTCAACTTGAACCTTTGCCCCATTCCCCATGTAGAGGCTCACATCCCCTTTCTTGAAGTCCTTACTTCTTTTGAACCCCTGCAAGAAGTTGCAAATATGAGTTCCACATCCGGTATCCAATACCCATATGTTAGAGGATATATATTTAGACCAACATGGATCATGAAAATTGTACCTAAGGTTTGCACGGCATCCTTCTTTGCTTGTAACTCTTTGAGATGGACTGGGCAATTTCTTGCCCAATGTCCAATCTCCCCACACTTAAAGCATGGGTCATTTGAAGTAACCTTTTGCTTCTTCTCCGCTAGTTTTGGTGGTGGCGCTCTTACCACTCCCTTTCCCTATGCTCTAATGTGCCCCTTACCCTTGGCAACATTTGCCTTGGGTGTGGGGTGTGGCCTTTCTTGTTCCCACCTTCATTGATGGTGAGAACGGGTAAAACCCTTTTACCCATGCCCGCCTCGGTAGTTTTGAGCATAGAGTGAAGCTCACTTATGTTCTTGTCCCACCCGTTCATGTTATAGTTCATGACAAAATTGTCAAACCTCTTTCACAAAGAGTTGAGGATCAAATCCGTAGCTAACTCTTTCGAGACGAGACAATTCAGCCTTTCGAGGCGGTCAATGTGGCTTTTCATCTTAAGTACATAAGATGAAACAGATTGGGTGTCGTCCATACGAAACGCAAGGAGTGCTCGAACCGTTTCGAAGCACTCAACCCATGCTTGTTGTTAGAATGTTTCTTCAACTGGGTTATCATGTTGTACGCTCCATGATGTTCATACTCCTTTTGGAGATATGGAGTCATACTTGCCAACATAAGGCAAGACACTTGGACCGAGTCCTCAGTGTATTTCACCCAATTGTTATAGGCCTCCTCTGTTGGGTTTATTTGAAGATAAAACGGTTTTATCCTCTTGGTATTTCAGAAAAACGCAGCGGATAAATTTGTATTTAAAACATGATTTTAGATCTGAAAATCCATGTTTTATGATGATTAATATACAAATAAACAAACCCATAACAATAAGGATCATTTATGTGGATTAAACAAGCTATGAACATACAAAATCGTACATAAAATCACAGCTAGAACAAGCTGTGACAACTACCTTGTTCCAGCAGCAAATGTCGACCAAAATGGGGTTTTGATGCTTGTTCTTTTGGCCAAGACTCCAATGGAGGACTCCTCAAGCTAGTATACCCCAAGCTTGATGGCAAACCTTTCTTGTTAGGTAGAATCACCCAAAATAAGCTTCAAAACCTCTTCTTTTCTTGCTTGAACCGTGAGGTTGGGAGAGAGAGAGAGTTTGGAGCTTTTGCATGTAATGTGGTGGTTATTCTTTGTGGAGTGTTCAAGACAAGAGTAAAAGGTGTGGTACCCAAAGCAAGTTTGGTCCAATGGGATTAAGGGGGAGGGCGGCCGAAATTTGGGTTTCCAAACCCTTTTCCTTCAATTTGTTTATCACACATTAATATGTCTTGTGAACTAGACATATAATAAATTGTATGTAATATATATATATATATAGTATTTACATACTTATACAATTAACCATTTAATTTATAAGTTGTAATCCCACTATTATTTGATGTCATCTAACTAATTTAAACAACACTTCAAATAATATTGATTGAACAAATTATCCTAATAAGTTGTTCCCACTCACATGCAACTTATTTAGAAAACCCATTTTCTAAATCGGTGTAAATATTTAATTGCATGATCACATCATCAATTAAATATTTAATTGGTGTTGTCAAACTTGTTATTGGGTATAACCCGACTTGGATCATAACGTACTAACCACATCAATATTCTAAGTGTCTTGGCACACAGAGTCCAACAATCTCCCACTTGCCCAAGATTCATAGAAGATTGATGTAAGCAGTAAATACCGCCTAACAACGGTTCACTACCCTTAATACGCATGACTTGTAGCCATTCAATAACATCATCCCTTCAAGTACCTACTTGAAATGATTTAGGTGAATCAATCATCTATCCTTTTGTTTCAGATGTCATGTTAAATCCAAGAACATAGAATGATCATTTCTTGTTGATTAACTTATCAGGCCTTAGACATCAACTCTCAACGAAGAGGAACAAATTCCATCTTGACTACATATGTTCTCACAGACACCTCGTGTCATGCCTGAATATACCCTTATGTACTGTCCACTATTTCAGGACAGTGAAGAAGAAGCTCAAGGTGTAACACTTGGTGATATCAAAACCCAATATGTATATCAGGTCGGAGGATACCAAATGATATTCGCCTTTACTCAAAATTACTTATGATCAATCAATAAGATTCCATGTAGTAAAATTTGAGATGCGGGTTAGTCCAATATTTGTATCCCACAAATATCTATGAACCTTGGTAGCAACCATTGCTCTATATTCATCCTTTTGAGTATCAACCAATCCAAGTTCATAATAGTCTTACCTTCAAACTTGTTCCCCAAGTGTGAACGACTACGAACATTTAGAGTAAACATTTTACTCATGGATTAAACATGCTAAATTGGAATATTATTTGAAACATTATAACCAAATAATTTTATTCAAATAATAGAAAGTTCCATATATCCAAATACAAAATTTACAGATCAAATCCACTCACTAGAATATCGAAGTCCCATGGCACAAGTATGACCTTCATGCTTTGCCTTTTCAAGGAGCTTCGTGAGGGGATCCGCAACGTCTTGATCCGTCTGAACTTTGCGAATACATATCTTTCCCTTTTCAACTTCATCTCGTATGTAGTTGAATCTCCGCTCAATGTGCCTAGTCTTTTGATGAGCACGGGGTTCCTTGATTTGTGCAATCGCACCCTCGTTATCACAAAAGATCTCTAGGGGGTCCTGAATGGAAGGGACAACCCTAGATCGGCAATGAATTTCTTCAACCATGCAGCTTCTTGAGCTGCCAATGAGGCGGCAACATATTCTGATTCTGTAGTTGACAGAGCCACCACATCCTGTTGGAGCTCTTCCAAGAGACAGCTCCTCCATTCAGAATGAAAATGTATCCCGATTGAGACCGTGAATCATCACGATCGGTTGGAAACTCGCATCCGTGTAACCTTTTACAACGAGTTCCTCGTCACCAGATCCATAGATTAGGAACATATCTCTTGTCCTCCTTAGGTACTTAAGTATGTTCTTAACAGCCATCCAATGACTGTTTCCAGGATTTTGTTGGTAACGGCTTGTCATACTTAAGGCGTATGACACGTCCGGTCGAGTGCATATCATTGCATACATGATGGATCCAATAGCAGATGCGTATGGGATTGCCTTCATTTTATCTTGCTCATCCTTTGAGCTTGGACATTGAGTCGTACTCAACATCGTTCCTCTTGAATAGGTACGGTACCTTTCTTAGAGTTTTCCATCTTGAACCTTTTCAAGATTTTATCAATATATGCACTTTGATTCAAACCATCAACGCCTTGATCTATCCCTATAGATCTTTATTCCTAGAATATAGGCGGCTTCACCAAGATCCTTATGGAAAAACAACTTCCAAGCCAGGTTTTTACACCTTCCAAGGTTGGAATGTCATTTCCAAATAGTAGTATGTCATCAACATACAATACTAGGAAAGTTATTATGCTCCCACTAGCCTTCTTATACACACAAGCCTCATCAGCGTTTTTGATGAAACCAAATTTCTTTACTCCTCATCAAAACGGTGATTCCAGCTTCTCGATGCTTGTTTTAATCCATAGATTGATTTCTTTACTTGCATACTTTATTAGGATGTATTGGATCGACAAAACCTTCAGGCTGAACCATATAGACATCTTCCTCAAGATATCCATTTAGGAAAGCGGTTTTGACATCCATTTGCCAAATCTCATAATCATAATGAGCAGCTATGGCAAACAATATCCTTATAGACTTTAGCATCGCAACAGGTGAGAGGTTTCATCATAATCAACCCCTTGAGTTTGAGTGAAACCTTTTGCTACAAGTCTAGCTTTATAAGTATCCAAGTTTCCATGCATATCGGTTTTCTTCTTGAAAACCCACTTACTTCCAACTATCTTGGAGTTAAGAGGTGGTACAACCAAGTCCCATACTTGATTGTCATACATGGATTGCATCTCAACGTCATGGCTTCAAGCCATTTGTCACAATCCGTGTTGGACATTGCATCATGGTATGGTTGGTTCATCAGAATCTATCACATAGCATCCATCCATGAAAAATCCATATCTTCAGGTGGATTACTAGTTCTACCACTCTGCGAACGTGTTGTGTTGTATTGATCAACCACTTGATCATCCTCACATCCTTATGTTGAGTGCTAGTTTCAACCAAACGTGCATCGGGCTGTGGTTCTTGATCTTCCTCAAGATCCACTGTTCTACTGCTAGCTCCTTCCATAAGGAACTTTGCTTCTAAGAACTCACCCTTTCTGGCAACAAACACCTTTTGTTCCATGGATCATAGAAATAATATCCCATAGAATCTCTAGGATATCCAATAAAGATACACTTGGTGGATCGGACATCCAATTTGTTTAGGGTGGGAGTCTTAACATAAGCCTCACATCCCCAAACCTTAAGTACGATAGGGATGGAACTCTTCCATGCCATATCTCAAAAGGTGTCCTTTCTACCTTTTTGGTTGAGGCCATATTTAGAATACGGGCCGCGGAGAGCAGAGCGAAACCCAAAATGATAGAGGTAATGTGCTTCTAGCCATCATAGATCGGACCATATCCAATAAGGTTCGATTCCTCCTCTCAGACACACCATTACGTTGTGGTGTTCCAGGTGGAGTGAGTTGTGAGACAATCCCACAACTCCTAAGATGATTTGGAAAGGCATCACTTAGGTATTCACCTCCTCTATCGGTACGAAGAATTTTAATTGACTTGTTGAGTTGATTTCCTACTTCATTTTTGAAGATTTTGAACATTTCAAAAGCTTCGTCTTTGTGCCTTAACAAGTACAAACCCATAGCGACTATAATCGTCGGTAAAGGTAATGAAGTATCTTTCACCATTCCTAGTCATTGGCTTAAAAGGACCACATACATCCGAATGTATGATTCCTAATAAATCTTTTGCCCTTTCGGTAGTTCCACTAAAGGGTGCCTTAGTCATCTTACCTTGTAAACAAGACTCACAAACATCAAATGAATCACATTCATTTGTTTTTAAAAGACCATTCTTTTGAAGTGTTTGTAAACGTTTCTTGTTTATATGACCAAGACGACAATGCCAAAGATAGGTATCACTTAAGTCCAACTTGAGTTTCTTGGTGTTAGTTGGTACAATGAACTATTTAAAGTATTTTCATGAAACAATTCATAAATACCATTAATTGGAATAGCTTTAAAATAGAACATACCATTTAAGAAACATGAATATCATTTTCGATAAAAGATAATACATAATCATAATGTTTTAATTGGGATACAGAATAATGTTCCTAGTCAAACTAGGAGCATACAAAACATTCTTCAAAATAACTTCCAAACCACTTGGAAGTCTTAGGATGTAGTCTCCACGAGCTTCAACTAAGACTTTAGTTCCATTTCCCATGAAGAGGCTAACATCCCCTTGTTTGAAGTCCCTACTTCTTGTGAACCCCTGCAACAAATTGCAAATGTGAGTTCCACATCCGGTATCCAATACCCATGTGTTAGAAGATGTAACATTAAGATCAATATGAATCATGTATATTGTACCTGAGGTCTGCCCGGCATCCCTCTTGACTTTCAACTCTTGGAGATGGACAGGACAATTCCTTGCCCAATGTCCAATCTCCCCACACTTGAAGCATGGGTCATTTGTAGCAACCTTTTGCTTCTTCTCTTGTGTTTTGGGTGGCACCCTTGCCACCCCTTTCCCTTTTCCCCAAGCGGGTCCTTACCTTGGCAACCTTTGCCTTGGGTGCGGGACGAGGCCTTTTGTTGTTCCCACCTTCATTAATGGTGAGAACGGGTAAAACCCTTTTACCCATGGCCGCCTCGGCCGTTTTGAGCATTGAGTGAAGCTCACCAATGCTTTTATCCCAAGCATTCATGTTGTAGTTCAACACGAATGTCTCGAACCTTTTGGTAAGGCCATTGAGGATCAAATCCGTGGCCAATTCCTTCGAGACGGGACAATTAAGCCTCTCGAGGCGGTCAATATGACTTTTCATCTTAAGTACATAAGATGAAACAGATTGGTTGTCGTCCATACGACATGCATGGAGTGCTCGAACCGTTTCGAAACGCTCAACCCTCGCTTGCTGTTGGAACGTTTCCTTCAGCTGGGTTATCATGTCATAAGCCCCGTGGTGTTCATACTCCTTTTGGAGATCCGGAGTCATGCTCGCTAGCATGAGACAAGACACTTGGACGGAGTCCTCAGTGTACTTTAGCCAATCATGAAGGCCTCCTCATCATCCCGCTAGGTTGATCAGGGATAGGGTCGTCTAAAACGTACGATCTTCTCTCTTGCTTGAGAACGATTCTCAAGTTTCGATACCAATCGATGAAGTGTTGTGATTTAGACGTTCCTTTTGGAGGATCGCTCGTAAAGATTGGTTGGACGCGGATGAGTATCGGAATTATCATTATTAGAGGCCATCTACAAAATTTAACAAAGTTTTATTTAGTATTTTCGATATTATCAATTTTAATAATTAAGCCTATTAAGGTCAATTATATATTAAAATCTAGAACCCAACATTACATTTAAATTGTGGTTAGGTGACCTTTATCCCACGATTTAAATTAATAAGGTGGTCAACGAATGACGGTTGCAACCATTTGCAACTTCTAGAGGTATGGGATCGACCCTTGAACATCATATGTAAAGTCGGCATGTAAATCCCATCAACACCATTTGGAAACCACATTGTAGGTGATCCATTAACATGGTTTGCAAATCAAGACATCCTACTTACACCCACGTGTGAGTTTGCCAAAACAAATGGTTAGGTGACCTTTATCCCATAAGTAAGCATTCTCACCTCAAATCACAAGTTCCCTCAAAATGGTTAGGTGACCTTTATCCCACTAAGAGTTCCCAGTGACTCAAGTGTTGTGTAAAAGAACGGTGTTGATCTCGTTTTTAAAATTTTAGAGATTTCTTAATTAGTTTAGAAAACTCTATGTACTTGTATTTGTATGCTTTCAAATACAAGGTACCCTATGGTTCTTAGATTAAAACCAATTTTAATCTTTAAAATCATTAAACAATTTTAATAACTTTTATTAACTATTAAGAACCAACATTTTCAGCTTGTTAAGTTTGTTAATGAGTTTGTTATGAATGTCAAAACATCAACCAAACAATCAAACAATAAACAATCAACCAAGCATAAAACATAAACAACCATATGTGCATAACCATAGCTACTATTGTGACCACACTTGTTTGCCATCACAAGTGTGGTCATTAGGTCTTCCTAAGGGTTGAATATAACACAAAATTAAAGGTCTTTATAGACCCCCACTTGAACTTGCATCCATATGCTCCAAGTCTTTCTCTTGTGTCTTCTCTTGTGCTTCTTCTAGTGCATCTCCATTTACAAAACTTATATCCTAATACAATTCTCTTGTAAAGGAAGTGCACTTAATCTATCTATTACATTTCAAATGAATGAATAAATAAATTACATCTCAAAGAAAAACACAAATGAATAATATTACAACCCAAAAGAAAAACAACCAAAATCAACCATCCATTCCAAACCAAATCAATATAGGGTCAAGGCTAGGTTATGCACATTAACAACAATGATCATATCATCAATCCATATAATGAAAACCCCATTTAAAACCCCAAATTTCAGCCAACATAAACTGAAATTTTGGGTTTTAATCATTGTCCAAACAACCAACATTCATAATATGTTTCTTTCAAGTCTAATCACTAGCATGTGTGATATGACCTTGAAAGTTTGGGGAATCATTCATATAAACTATAACAGCCCAAAATCAGCCTATAACATGTCTAATATCATCTTTTAAAACCAATTTCAAAAGATAAAACAAGCAAGTCATCCACATAACCGGCTCTAGATGCATTTTATGTGGGTTATTTGAGATAAAACCGTTTTATCCTCTTGGTATTTCAGAAAAACGCAGCGGATAAAATTGTATTTAAAACATGATTTTAGATCTGAAAATCCATGTTTTATGATGATTAATATACAAATAAACAAACCCATAACAATAAGGATCATTTATGTGGATTAAACAAGCTATGAACATACAAAATCGTACATAAAATCACAGCTAGAACAAGCTGTGACAACTACCTTGTTCCACAGCAAATGTCGACCAAAATGGGGTTTTGATGCTTGTTCTTTTGGCCAAGACTCCAATGGAGGACTCCTCAAGCTAGTATACCCCAAGCTTGATGGCAACACCCTTTCTTGTTAGGTAGAATCACCCAAAATAAGCTTCAAAACCTCTTCTTTTCTTGCTTGAACCGTGAGGTTGGGAGAGAGAGAGAGTTTGGAGCCTTTTGCATGTAATTGTGTGGTATTCTTTGTGGAGTGTTCAAGACAAGAGTTAAATGTGTGTTGGTACCCAAAGCAAGTTTGGTCCAATGGGGATTAAGGGGGAGGGCGGCCGAAATTTGGGTTTCAAAACCCTTTTCCCTTCAATTTGTTTATCACACATTAATATATCTTGTGAACTAGACATATAATAAATTGTATGTACAATATATATATATATGTATTACATACTTATACAATTAACCATTTAATTTATAAGTTGTAATTCCCACTATTATTTGATGTCATCTAACTAATTTAAACAACACTTCAAATAATATGATTGAACAAATTATCCTAATAAGTTGTTCCCACTCACATGCAACTTATTTAGAAAACCCATTTTCTAAATCGGTGTAAATATTTAATTGCATGATCACATCATCAATTAAATATTTAATTGGTGTTTGCCAAACTTGTTATTGGGTATAACCCGACTTGGATCATAACGTACTAACCACATCAATATTCTAAGTGTCTTGGGCACACAGAGTCCAACATCCTCATCATCCTCACTAGGTTGATCGGGAATTGGATCGTCTAATATGTATGATCGTTTCTCTTGCTTGAGAACAATTCTCAAGTTTCAAAACCATTCAATAAAGTTAGTATGGTTTAGACGCTCCTTTTGGAGAATGGTCCTTAATGATAGTGAGTGAGCGGTCGGGATTTCATTGTTATCATTATTGTTCGTGGCCATCTACAAAATATAACAAAGTTCAATTTTCGTAATTTCGATATTGTTCATATTTTAATAATTAAAACCCTTTTAAGTGTCTTACACAATTTTAAAATCTAGAATCCAATGTTACATTTAAATAGTGGTTAGGTGACCTTTATCCCGTTATTTAAATTAACAAGGTAGTCAATGTTTTCACGATTGCAACCCTTTGAAACTTCTATGGTGTGGGATCGACTTTAAACATCATATGTATTGTCGGCATGTATCCCATCATCGCCTTTGTAAACCATATTGTAAGTGATCCATTTAACACGGTTTGTAAATCAAGTTACCCTACTTGCACACACATGCGAGTTTTCCAACATAAGTTCCCTCAAAATGGTTAGGTGACCTTTATCCCACAAAATGGTTAGGTGACCTTTATCCCACAAAATGGTTAGGTGACCTTATCCCACAAATATGGTATCCCCACCTCAAGTCACAAGTTCCCTCAAAATGGTTAGGTGACCTTTATCCCATTAAGAGTTTCCAAATGACTCAAGTGTTGTGCAAAAGGATGGTGTTAAACTTGTTTAAAGTTTTCATAATCTTAGTTTAGAAAACTCTATGTATCTTATATTTGCATGCTTTCAAATACAAGGTACCCTATGGTTCACTTTTAACAAAAAAACTCTTTTATTAAAACCATTAATCCTTTTAAAAACCTTTTATTAACCACTTAATGATAAAGAACCATCGAATTTTCAGCTTGTTAAGTTTGTTAATGAGTTTGTAATTCATATCCAAATATCAACCAAAAAATCAAACAACAAACATCCAAACAAGCATAAACATATAAACATGAGTGCATAACCATAGTCACTAAGTTGACCACACTTGTTTGCCATCACAAGTGTTGTCATAAGGTCTTTCCTAAGGTGAAGATGACACATCAAAATGTGTCCATGAACTCTCACATGAATCCACATCTAAATGCTTTAAGTGACCATGTCTTTTGTGTCCTTCTTTGAGTCTTCATCTTGTGCATCTTCTTTTACAAAAAATGATATCCTAATACAATTTTTCTAATAAAAGAAATGCACCTAATCTATTTATTACATAACCAAATGAATAAATAAATTACAACCCAAGATACAAAACACAAAATACAACCCTTACAAGGAACAAACAAACATGACATAAAACAATCAACCAAAACCAAACACATAAGGCCAAAGCTATGTTATGCACCATAAAATGAAACACATTCAACATCCAAGAACAACAACAAATCCCTTATTTCAGCCCTAAAGTTTCAGCCAACATAAACTAAAACTTTAAGGTTATCCAAACAACATAATCAACCATTTGACATAATTCTTTCAAGGTTATACTAAAGCATGCAAGATTAAACCTTGAAACATAAGGGATTCAAACACCCACAAAAAACAGCCCTTAATGGGTTGAAAAGGTCCATGAAAATTACTTTTCAAGACCTTTTGATGCCATTGTTGGGTTTTGTCACAAGTAAAACACTTAGTTTAACCATTAAGCTATGAAAACATAGTGGAATAAAAGAGTTAACTTATAGTTTATAATCTGAAAATCTTGCCATGTTAAACCATCAACAAAACCCAAGAATGAGAATCGAAATTTATATGAAATAGTATGCTATCAAACCATAAAATAACAACCATAGGGTGTTCATAGAAACAACCTTTCTGGAACTTGTAGATGAAAATGTGGAAGAAGATGATGTTCTTGAGTAGATAGCCTTCAAAGGAGAAGACCTCAAGCTTGTATACCCACAAGCCTAAAAAAACACCTAATCTTGTTAGGTAGAAGAACACCAAGATGTACTCCTTTTTCAACAACCCAAATCAGCCAAGAAAATTTTGAAGTGCTGCCAACAAAAACGATTTTCAGCCCTTTCTTTTCTTTCTTTTGAACGCAAATGGTTTTTCTTTGGAGTGGTTTTTCTTTTGTGTGTGTGAGAGAAAAGTGTGTTAGATGGTTGAGTGAAAGAGTGAGTTAAGTCCTTGGATGCAGCATAAGCAAGGAAGATCCTAACTGCCTCAACTCTTGCAACTAGTGCAAAGACATCAGTATAACCAATTCCGTCCTCTTGTGTGTATCATGAACTACAAGTCTAGCTTTGTTCTTGATGATCAAGCCTCTATCCTCTCTCTTGTTTCTGAAAACCCATTTAGTGCCTATTGGTACTAGACCAGATGGTAGCGAACATAGGTTCCATACCTTCTGTCTCTTGAATTGAAGCAACTCCTCTTGCATCGATTCAAGCTAGCTACTATCTTTCAAGGCATCTTCTACCTTCTTGGGTTCCATCTGGGATAGAAAGCATTTGTATAGGCAGACATTCCCATGATGATTCTCTCCTCTTGTTTTCATAACGACAGTGACATCCCCTATGATGTTCTCAACAAGATGAATCCTAAGGCGAGGAATCACTTCCAGTTGTAGAGATAGATCCAGGTTGGACACATTTTGCCGAGGAACTGGCACACTCTATCCAGCTGATGTTTCAAAATCATTCAATGAGGACTGATTGAATGAGTGAGAAACATCATCAGTGATTGGCTTTGAAGTAGTATTAACAGTTTCCTGTTCCTTCCTTAACACTACTTCCTTTTGTCTGGTGTTGTGGTGGATCACCTGATTATTTTTGAGGCTCAGCAAGTGATTCACTTGTTGAAGCTTCACTATTCCTTGATATGGTTAAACTATCATATGTGTGAATGGTGGAAACTTCATCTATTGCAGCTCTTGGAGAATTTGGAAAAAGTCTGGGTAGCTCAAATAGTTGATCATGAACAGCAGCCTCATTTTAAGCACCTATTCAAGCTTAAACATTCTCACAAGATGATTTAGAATAGTTTGGAAACAATTCTAAATCAAAGATATCATCAGGGCCATTCCCCCTTACACAAGGAGTGTGCTCATTAACAACTATATTGGATGACTCCTTAAATTGTTAATTCTTAATGTTTTATACTCTATAAGCTTTGGAGCTGGAAGAGTATCCAACAAAGATAGCATCATCCGACTTTTCAACAAATTTTGCTAAATTTTCTTTTGTGTTAAGTATGGTACACCTGCTGCCAAAGGACCTTAGAAAACCAATGAACGGTGGCCTCTTGTTCCTTAGCTCACAAGAGGTTTTTCCATGGGGCATAACTACAAGAACTTTATTATGCACATAGCATGTAGTGTTGACTGCCTCTGCCCAGAATGTTAGACGTAGTTTTGAATGAGCTAACATAGTTCGAGCAACCTCAATAAGTGTCCTATTCCTCCTTTCAGCAGCACCGTTTTGTTGAGGAGTTCTGGGAGCACAATATTGTCTGGCAATCCCTTTTGAGTTACAGATTGAGTCAAGAACGAAGTTCTTAAACTCGGTCCCTTGATCACTTCTAATCATACTATATTGTCTAGCAATCAATTGATTTTCTATTTTAAGTATAAAAGATTTTAATGTTTCAGAAGTTTCATCTTTAGTATTCAAAAAGAATACCCATGTGAATGTTGTAAAATCATCAACTATCACAAGGTAGTATGATTTCCTTTCAATGCTCATTATACTAGTAGGACCAAAAAGATCCATGTGCAATAAGTGCAATGGAGTAGTGATAGAGTTAACACATTTGGATTTGTGAGATGTCCTGTGTTTTTCCCTTTCAGGCATGCAACACAATTATATTTGCAGAAAAACTACTTTTTAGGCAAACCATGTACCAAGTTATTTTTAGCCAATTTATTCATTGTCTTAATTTACATGACACATATGTTTATGCCATAGTGTTGACTCATCACTATCAGCTTTGGAAAGAAAGCCTGATACTTCACCCATTGGGGAAGCATTGTTCATATCCAGCTTGTACATATCCCCTTTCCTAGGAGATCTAAGAAGCAAAAATTCCGGAGGAATTGTCATCCCTAGTTTGAGGATAATGCACTCATGTTCTATGAAAAGCATTTGGTGCTTTTGATCACATAATTGAGAAACACTTAACACATTGTGTTCAAGCTATTTGACAAAGTGAACTTTGTCTACCTTTAATTTACCATTAGATATACTCCATCTACCAGAAATATATCCTCTGACCTCACCTCCAAATTGGACAGGACCTCCATCATAGCGTTGAAACTGTTGAAGGAGAGATTTGTTCCCTGTCATGTGCCTGGAGCATCCACTGTCCACAATCCAAACATTGTTATTCTTGTCCTATGGATGTCCCTACACATAAGATGAGATTGTTAGTTTTGTTCGGAAGACCAAGTCTTGCTGTTCTTGGGTTCTTCCAAAGACAATGACATAATTGAACCAAATGATATGCATAGGGGTTTAATAGAGGTCTTTGAAGAAGAGGTTTGGGTTGCAGCATCTTCCTTGATCTTCCAATCCACCCTTTGGTTGATCTTCGAGTATGAGCTTGTTGAAGCTTTTGCAGTATGGTCTTCTTCCGAAGCTTCTTTCTTTTCGGAAGAAGCCATCACCACCTTTTCTTCTGAAGCAGTCTTCTTCTGGGATGGTTTCAAGGGAGCTTTCTTGTTCTTCCGAACCTTGGTACCTTTTGCTTCTGAACCCATTTTCCCTTCTGAAGAAAGAATTTCTTCCGAAAGCAACCTTGCTTCCGAAACTAGCTTTCCCTTCTTCATCACTTGAACCGTTTGAAAAGGTCCAAATGTGAAACCTTCCCTGACTCCTTCTTTCCTAGCATTATTTGCATAATGTGTGCTTGGAGGATTGTAGTAACAATCTTTTGCCATGTGGTTTTGCAGACCACACATTATGCATGCAATGTTAGTCTTTTGGGAATGTGAGGGTTGCTGTTTCTTGGGCTTCATCTCTTTATCAGCCACTTTTCCCTTTGTCTTCTCATCCTTTGTCAAGACAGGAGTGCTGGTATTACATTCCTTTCCTAAATCAGAAGTACCTAACACTTGGAATCCAGCTGAGATAAAGACACCTTTCTGCTTTGGGTCAATCTTCAGCTTGGACTCGCCACCTTGTCTTGGTAGTTCTTCTAGCAGCTTTAGCTTTGCTTCTTCTGGCATTAGTGGTTAGGATTTGATCTTCACAGGAGGAGATATGAATATCTACCAGGTCCTTCCCTGTGGTGGCCACTATTGTTGATCCTCCTTCAACTCTAGTGAAGAAGGGTCAGCACTTGGAACCTCTTGCTCTTCAGTATCACATCTAGGTTGTCTAATAGACTCATAGCAGTGTGGTGGAGCAATTTCATTGGTTCCCAACCGTCCTTTGTTTTGATAACAAAGTTTGAAATGGGAGGATTATGCAAGAATAACTTAGAAGTTCTACTCAGAAATAGCACGCTTCCTAGCCTGAGCCTCAGCAGTGACAAGCTAGGCTTGAGCCTCAGACAATTTGGATATCAGATCATTGATTTGAGTCTTGTAGTTGGTGTGTTCATGTTTTAAAAGAGGCATAGTTTTTTCTAACTCCTAAATTTTCTTTTGATAGTCATATTCAGCTCTCTTAAAATTAGATTTTAAAATATTTAAAGACTCAATAACATATCTGATTTCCATATTGTAGTCCTGATAAAGTTTAACTTTAGCTATATAGGCTGGAGTACATAGATATTCATATACCTGAGTATCGTTTGTTCCGGGCATGAGAGCTTGAGCAGGAGTCACATCCTGTACAATGAAGCTCTAGTCAACTTCTTGAGCTATTTGCAGCTGTTTTAGTTGACTTTTCAGCGGGCTTTGAGGTTGAGGGATGTGTGGAGGCCTGTGGGGTTCCCGTATTGGTCTTGGGAGCCTTGTATTCCCTTGCAAAGTGACCTAGTTGGTTACAGTTGTAACACTTTGCCTTGATCTTGTCAAACCCAAACTTGCTGTAGGTGGGTTTTAAGGGAATTGCCTTCCAGTTCTCTTCAAGAACTTCTTCACTCTATAAGTTAAAAGACCCATGTGTTGGACAATGTCCACGTACTCTACATCGTCTGGATTGAAACACTCAAGATCATCAAAGCAGTATTGAAAATCTCAAGAGTGTCCATTTCCTAAGACAAAGGCATAACTTTCCTGAAAGGAATTGTGTTGAGCCTGTTGAGACCTAGTAAGATCACTAAGTTTGGGAGTGATCTTCACAGACTGAAGAGAGGAGATAAGATCTATGTACCTGAAGGACTACTGGCTGAGGGTCTCTCCAGCAATGTAAGTGAAGTTCTCAAACTGCTGGTTCAGTGAGTCCTTCTTCGAGTCCTTAGAGCTTGAGTACATCTGATCAAGTGCATCAAACATTTTTTTGGCATTCTTGCAATTCACGAATGGTCATAGCATTGCTGTCGATGTCCATCTTCTTTCTTTCTTCATCAGAATAATCCTGAACAACCCTTTCTATTATGGCATCGTTTCCCCGAGGTGATGCCACCTTTGGCTTACACGGGCCATTGACAATAGAGTTCCACATCTTGCTGTCTTGGTATCTGATGAAGCCTTCCATTTTCCTGCTCCAAGACCTAAAATTTTCAGGAGTAATGATGGGAGCCTTTGTCATGGTTCCCATCTCTACCTCGGACTTGTTAAGGGCAATTTGGAGCGAGTGAGTTGTAGGGAGGAGTGAAAAAAAGTTGATTTGGATGGTTAGATCATGCAATCAAGAGCCTGAGAAGCTCTGATACCAATTGCAGGATCGGTTGAGGTCGCTTAACACTTAGCTTTTCTCTCAAACTCACTTAGAACAACACTTGGATAAAGATAGAGTCAAAAAGAGTTGATCACAATATAGCAAGTAATAAGGAACACAAGAAGTAATTTTCAAGGTACTTTTATATATTGCTTCTCAACTCAAGTATTACAAGACTCTTACAAGCAGTATCGAATGAGTTACAATGAGAACCTATATATAATACTACCTACTGCCGGATATACTTTGATACCAGCTGGGATCCTATAACTAAAGCCAATACTACAAGACTATAGTTTATGGTATCTCGGATAAAGTCTTATCTGAGATTTGGTAGTCAGGACATGTCCCTGACTTACCTTTTGTTACCAACTAAAGTTGGTAACATGTACTATCATCATAAAAGGTAAACAGTGGAATAAAGTATGGTCAACTGAATGGCTCTTTGAGAAAATGCCATACAGTATTAGAGGTCTGCAGCGGAGTGTCAGAGACCATACTTAGGTTCACTGGTTCATAGCAGTGTCTTCCGAAGGTTAAATGGGTTCGGAAGAACAAGTACTTCCGAAGCCACTTATACTTCGGAAGAGGCTGCTTCTTCTAAGGCTTGGGAACTTCCTCTTTTCTTCATACTTTGGAAGTAGTCTTCTGATTGCTCTTCTAAGACTTGATCTTCGGAAGCATGCTCTTAACTTCGGAAGTAGATCTTTCACTTTGTCTTCGGAAGAACTCTACAACCTTTGGAAGTTCCATGCTAATCTTTGGAAGCCTTTGCATGTAGCACCAAAAAATAATCTAAGTGACTTGGTTTTGGTTGCACCAGCCTTCTTCTTGATCTAACAAACTCTTTCTTTGGCATTCCAGTTACCAAATCATTCTAATCAGTTTATTCATCTTCTTAAGTTTACATGGCACATTCTTTTATGCCACAGGAAAGATTTATCACTATTGGCTTTAGACAGAAAGCATGAAACTTCTCTAGAGGAGATGTTTCTTGCAAATCCATCTTGTACATGTTCTCTTTCCTGGGGGCTCTAAGTAGAATATGCTCATGAGGAATGACCACCCCGGGCTTGTGAACAATGCACTCATGCTCAGTAAAAAGCATGTTATGACTATGATCACAAAATTGGGATACACTTAGAAGATTGTACTTAAGCTCCTTGACAAAGTTTACCATTTCAATACTGATCTTACCATTTGTGACCTTGTCCCTTCCAAAAATGTAACCACCTTCATCTCCTCCGAAAGCAACTGTCCCTCCAACAATCCTTTCAAAGTTCTGGAGTAGTGACCTATTACTTGTCATTTTCCTGGAATAGCCACTGTCAATGATCCAAACATTCTTGTTTGTCTTGAGCTATCCTTGCACAAAGAAAATGATTAGTTACATACAGAAACCCAGGCGTTACTTGTCTTGGGTTCCCTAAGAGAAACAGAAGGTAATGCAAGAGTAATAGATCCTATTGTTGTGCTTTGAGGATCTTGAGCTGTTGTTGATGGAGAATTTTCAGTCACTTGGTCTTTCTTAGACTTCTACACCACCTTTGGAAGCTAGGACTTGACCTTCAATACTTCGGAAGCTTTTAAGACTTTGGAAGTTTTGATGACTAGACCTTCAGAAGATTTTGCAAACACTACCATAGACTTCAGTGCTTCGGAAGTATTCCTTCTTTCTGAGACCAACTTTTCTTCCAAATGCAATTTTCCACTTGCCTTCTTCTTAGTTTTGGAGCTTCTGAAGGAAACAGGTTTTCCTTCCAAAGCTTGAATCATCTTTGAACTCTTGGAAGCCCTATCTTGGTCATGTGAAGAGTACCTTTAGGATTGTACGGACAATCCTTAGCAAGATGAAAAGTACTTTCACACATAACACACTCTATTTTCTTCTTCCCAAGAGCCATCCGCTAGGAACAAGACTGACTTTGGTCACATCCCTTCTCCACCTTCATCTTTGCACATGTTGAGACAGTCCTCTTAGGTTGGGAACAAATTTTGGAGTTTGATCGACCAGGCTGTGTAACAGCGATACACAACAGATTAGTCTTCTTCTTGGTACTGCGATGATTTGAACATGAACCAGAACTCTTAACAAAAGAGTTGAGGTTGATGTCTTCAGTCTTTACTACTTCAAACCCTGTAGAGATAAATACTTGTTTCTGCTAAGAGTTAAAAGTAGCCTTGATCTCTTGAGCCTTCCTAGCTTTTGTTTTGCTTTTTCTGATCAAGTTCTTCTTAGCCTCAGAAGGATAGTGGCTCTTCTTAGAAACCTCCTCTTCACTCTTCTCAGAGAAATTCTTTACTATCACTTCATCATCATCTTCACTCAAAGGATCTATGAGAGGAAGCTCATCTTCACAAGTTCCATGCCTAGGTGATCTTACAGACAAGATTGTGTGCGGAGGAGCTATCTCATTTGATCTAAGTCCCTACTTGTTTTGATAGCACACTTTGTTGTGGAAGGATGAGGATATCATGTGCTTGAAGGTCTCTTCTTCAAGAAAACACTTTTCTGCCCTAGGTTTACTTGTGAGAAGCTCAGCCCGGCATTCGGTTAGCTTAGTTATGAGATCCTTGATTTGAGTGTTGTAGTTTGTATGCTCATGTTTCAAAACTGAAATGGTTTTCTCTAAGTCCTCTATCTTTAGTTTATACTCATTTTTTGTTTTTCTAAAATCAGTCTTTAGAATGTTTAAGGACTCAAGATTAGATCTCAATTCCAAGTTATAGGACATGCACGTGTTAACTTTAGCAATACATTCAGGGGTAAAAAGATGTTCCAATACCTTAGCTTCGTCATGATCTCCCATCAGTGCTTGGTTTGGAGAAGCATCTTCCACTTGAAAGCTCTAGTCAAAGCCTCCTTCTTCAACAGCAACTGCAACATGCTGCTTTGGCTTGTCATTCTGGGGAGCTTTGTCAGTGTAGTTTGGTCTGGACTGTGTTTAGCCACCATTTGTTCTTGGTGCCTTACACTCCCTAGCAAAGTGGCCCATCAAGTTACAGTTGTAACACTTGACTTTGCCTTTGTCCAGGCTAAACTTTCCACTGGTTGCATTGCTGGGGAACTTCCTTCTAGTCTGCTTGTAGAGCTTCTTGGCTCTATGAGTGAGAAGAGCCATCTGTTGGACTATCTCCATGTACTCCAGATCATCTGGATAGATACAGTCCAAGTCTTCAAGGGTGAAAAGATAGTTGTCACAACTTTCATCAGAACACACAAAGGCTTGAGAAGAACTTGTCTCTTGAAATGGGCTTCATTGAGTGTAGTTCTCCCTTGGTGTCTTAGAGAAAGAGATGAAAGGAGCCTTTGATGAGTTGTCAGGGTAGCATATGAGATGATATTAGGGTTCTATGCTATCCCTTTCAACCACATGAAGGGCTGAACCCATTTGATTGTTGGAGTTGCCAAATGAATCTTGCATGTTCATCTCCGTCTAGAAGCCACTGAGAATCCCATACAACTCTGTCTGAGTAAGAGTTTTCAGTTTCTTAGTCCTCTTGATAACCATACGGTAGTGTGTCCATATCCTAGGAAGTGAGGACATGAACTTCCTTACAATGTCTCTATTCTCAAGAGCAACTCCTCCATCCCCTAGGATATCGACTATCTTAACATACCTGAAGTATTGTTGAGTCATGGTTTCACCTGCTTTGAAGGTGAAGTTTTCAAACAGCTGCATCAAGAGATCCTTCTTGTTCTCCTTTGCTTCACATGAACCCTCTTAGATCAGTTTGAATGCATCTCACAACGGGTTAGATTTTTTACATTTCTTGAACCTCTGTATACAGAGTTAGGAAGAGCAGTCTGAAGGGCTGTCATGGCCTTCTGGTCATCTCTACTCTCTTTCTGTCTTCATCTGAGTAGTCAGTCACAGCCTTGGGGATCATACCACCACAAGTAGCAGAAGGCGTGAATGGTATGTAAGGTCCATTCTCAACAGACTCCCACATTCTTAAGTCTACAGACCTAATGAAACCTTCCATTCATAGGCACCACATATCAAAGTCTTCAAGAGTGATCAGTGGGGATTTGTTCATGGTTCCAGTTTCCATATCAGTTTTGGAAATGGTTGCCATTTGAAAAGTTGAGTATTTATGTATGTGGAGGATCTTAAGATGTTGAGATCTTATATCAAGAGCCTGGAATGCTACAATACCCAATGAAATACCGGTGAAGGGTGGTCACTTACAACACAACAACACAAAAAGGAGAGTAACTTAACTTAATCAAATAGTGAACTGGATTAACCACAAGTAAAGACACTAAAAACACAAGTAATTAAGAGACCTAAAAAAAAGCAAGATACACAAGGAAATGCTTTTCAAGATTACAGTATATTGCTTTCTCAAAGTTCTATTACAATTGTTACAAAGTATAAAGGAAAGTTACAAGAACATGAGATTCTTATACTACATCCTATAGCCGGCCATACATGAAGGCCAGCTGGATACAATTGACTAGACACAACACAAAATCAATTGTAGAGTCAAAAAGGCAGACTGGCTGTTTGATTTTATGACTATGACATGCCATCACTCACATCCTTAGCTATTACAAAAAGGATAAAGTACATGAAGTTGAAAGTTACACACTCAAGACCTGAATGTTTAGTTACCAAAAGCATGGACCTTTTCACCAACTCATGTAAGTTGATGACTTACAGACTTGCAGCGGAAAGGGGTCTAGCTTTATGGAAAGGTAAATTAGATAAAGCATGTTGTTAAAAGTCTTTGGAAGAAATCTGTCTACAAGTGTTGAGCTTTGGAAGACTTTGTCTCTGAAGATTCGGAAGACTTCATCATTGGCTTCAGAAGATATTGGTCTTGGCTTCGGAAGATTACACACTTAGAATATTTATGTTGCATGTGTGAAACTTCTGAATTATTCTTCTTTAGTACTTTTGTCCATGCATGCAGAAGGACTTTGAGTTTTTGGTTGCTTTAGCCTCTTCATATAATCTCTACAATATCAACCACGCCAATTGTCATAGATGATTAGTCCTTACGACTATTGTAGTCCTTGCTACTAATCTCACTGCTGCTCACACTACTGTTGTTGTACGCACATGCGGACTTTCTACTCGCTATGACCTTAGTGTAGCCACTGTTGTCATCGACTTGGATGATCGAGCTCTGCCTGCATTCACTCTATGTTCTGGTGGTCCCGCTCTTCCACTAAAAGTCTCCGGTTGATGCCTTCTCAGTTGTCGTCACTCGTTTGTAGTAACCGCTCTGCTTTTCGCCATAGCTGACACGTGATGTGGTATGCGGAGTTATTTGAGGCGTTAGATCCTTTTGTCATTTTCACAGATCTCGGATCTCCGCCGCCCACCACCCCCACGACTGCTCACCGGAAACCTAGAGACATCGACATCCCCCGCTCTCTCTCTCTATTCTCTTGAGTGTGTGTCTTGTTGAAGTATTTTGTTTGTGTTAGGGTTTAAGTTTGGTATATGGACTATTTTTACCGGGCTAGGTTTTAAAACCTTTGGGTGGGTTACTTAAAATTTAAAAAAAAAATAAATTTTAGGCCTTAAGTTGTGTAGATTGTTGTTTTGCTTTGATTAGGTCATTAAAACAAAATATATAAAACTAAAATTTCATAATCGTATAATACTTTAGTCAATTTGGATGATAAACTGAATTTAATATTTTGTTTGAAAATGTTTTTTCTCTGACGATCTTGAATCAGACAATGCCACAATGCCACAAAGTCGGTTTGATTGTTTTGTAGGTATAAAGAAAGAAAAAATGTCAGATTTGATTGATCGATTCTAAAGGTGGCAAATAATCTAAAGAAGCATGTTCCAGGTCTCAGTAATCATGAACAAATTCAAAGGCTTCTTGAATCTTTTCCATCTGAGTTTAGTCATCAAGCTAAAATGCTGAAGCAAGAAATAGGTTATGGATATGGTCAACAAGCTAAAATCTCTTGAGCTAGATATCAAAAGAAAAGAATTTCAGCAGGTCATGTTCCCGCATCAAACCAACAAGCTTAATATTGATCTTATTTCTTCTATAACAAGCGTACTTGATTACAAAGCCGAGCTGATTGAAAAGATGAAATTATTAAGAACTGATTTGGATTCAGATGTTAATGTTAAAGAAAATTGTGAAGCTCTGAGATTTGATAATGAGAATACACTTAAATTTGTGAGAAATGAGGATAATGAATCTAAGAAAGCTCATAATCGAAAGAAAGAATCTAAGGATAAAGAGATGCTAAATGTCAAGATACAGGAACAACTAAGAATCACAAAGGTTTGCAACTGTGAACAAAGCTTAGCTACAGAAAGAATTATCATGGGTCTTCCTTATGAGACTGTTCAGGATATGTATGCTTCTTCTTGTAAAATTCGGTTATTTGGGATTTATAAAGCAAATAGATTGTTATTGGAAAATGAAAAAGAATTAAAAATAATTAATTAGAAATAAATGAAAAATGAAATTGCTTTTTCAAGGAAACTTAGTGAAGCATTAGCTGAAAATAATCTTTTAAGAAGAACCATTTTGGAACGTAACGTTGAAATTAATATTCTAAGAGAAAGGGTTGTTTTAGCTAAATTTGAAACAACACAAATTCAAACAAAGATTGGTAAATGGACCCTTTCACACATGTAAAAGGATGAGCTTATTGCTAGACAACAGGGGGCACGGGTAAAAAATGGGATTGGGTATAATTTAGTTAGTGAAACTGTATTTAATTCATTTCCACCTCCATCTATTCCATGTTATTCTCCAATTCCCAAACTTCATCCAACAAGTGATTTAATTGAAAAGGATACTAACAGTTTGCATGCAGGTTAAAAGGGAATGAATCTTAAAGAGGTGCGACATGATTATGATTCTACAATTGGTATGGGATACAATAATCTGAATGTTGATAGTCAAGATAATGATTGTTCCGCCCTAGGTGTTTGGAAATCTGTATCTACTCTTTCTTCTAACTTCTTGGATAAGTTTAAAGCAAGTGAAAATCCTACATTTGAGCCTATCAGAATTGTGAAAGAAGAGATGAATCGGGTGTCACCTAATCGTCAAACTCCACAGCTACAACACATCATCTTCCTATCAATCAAGATCTATTGGAAGCAAATCTGTGTATATGAGATTGGATAAGCTCAGATGATGAATTAAACATAGAGGACAGTGTTGGTTTCTCATATATCAAGGTATCACCTATAATTGTCAAATCTCAAAAGCTTACAAAAGCTGAATCAAGATCAATACGGATCTCTTCTCTAACTACAGTATAGACCAGCCATCCATACAAAACTCAAAAATCTAAAACATCACCAGTGAATATCTCATCCACTGTTCAGCACAGCAACATCCAAAACAAGCAAGAATCTGCCACAAACTCAAAGCAATCTCCAACTTCAAATGAACACAGGTCATTCAAGCATCAAAACCTTTTCAAGGTTTGTTTTGAGTGTGGAAAGGATAGTCACGTGGTAAAGAAGTGTCCTTAAAGACTTGCCATGGATGGTAAAGGCAAACCAAATTGCTTATTTAAATGTCATTCTACAAAGAAGGTATAATTATACCGATGAAAACGGAACATAAATATTCTAAGTGTGCAATCTTATACCGATGAAAAAGGGACAACTAGGACTACGATGGCCAGGGTTCCCCTTTCAAACTAATCTGTTTATGAGTAGAGTAACAATTTAGAAGGCCTATTAGTAATCAAGTTCATTGAAAGATATTGTTCTTAATTCAAATTTGAGGCGGAACAAATAGGTTAAGGTCATGGTATTTTATCCACAATCTGGATTTTTGTGTGCACAATCACAACTATCACTTCACCAATCACATCATATTTCTTGATAGTTCATTTCTTATCTTTATATCAGTATAGTTTGGAAGACCTTATTTGGTAAATTTCTATTTTTGTACAGTTTATTAAAAAAATAGTTTGCAAAAGTAAAATTTAGGGGGAAAGTATAATAAAATTCAATAAAAGAACGAGAACTGGGCACTTGATTCGAGTTGAGTGGGAAATGATTGTATATCATCTTGAAATGCTTATTCTTGCATGACTTGTGTTTTAAAATAAGAAATGATAATAAGTAATGATGTTATTTGATACCAAATCTAATTTTCAATTGCAAATGAAATTAAACAAACAAACTGATTATTTAATGATATGCTTGGTATGCTCAGCCTGAAGAATAAAGTAGACAGCAACATAATGATTTAATTAAAATCTATGCTTAGGGATGTCTAGATTTATGCAATATTTCTGGCCAGCATGAAAACTGAGTCCCGGCAAAAGTTGGATTAATAATTGATCTTTCACCCACCCTGATACAAATCACATACCATGCTTGGTGTATTTATATGTCTTGTGTTTGTGCTAATCTACTCTATTGTACAGAAGTATTGACCTGGAGTAATGATCTTCTTTGTTGTACAATAGTATTGACCTGGAGCTCTCATCGACACATGTTAAATAGTCATCTCATCTGATGTATCTCAATACTAACCTGGAGCTCTTACTGTTTTGGTCTAAGTTATGTGAAATCATCAAACAATGAATTCATCACAGGATACAATATTCTATTGATAATCACTTGCACACTAATACACACGCCTTATTCCATAAAAATCATAACAAAATTCAAGAAACCCTTAGGTTGGGTGAGGGTTTTTACCAAATGATTCTGGGTTCCTACAATTCTAAAGTATTTAATCGAACCTTAATGAATCATATATTGTTTCTTAAAAAAGATAGGGCATGGTGTAGGACCGGTGAAGGGTGGTCACTTACAACCTAACAACACAAATAGGAGAGCAACTTAACATAATTAAACAGTGAACTGGATTAACCACAAGAAAAGACACTAAGAACACAAGTAATTAAGAGACAAAACAAAAGAGCAAGATAGACAATGAGATGGTTTTCAAGATTGCAGTATATTGCTTTCTCAATGTTCTATTACAAGTGTTGCAAGCATAAAAGAAAGTTACAAGAACATGAGATACTTATACTACATCCTACTACCAGCCATACTTTGAAGGCCAGCTGGATACAATTGACTAGACATAACACAAAATCAATTGTAGAGTCAAAAAAGCAGATTACCTTTTTGACTTTGTGACTATGACATGCCATAGCTCACATCCTTATCTATTACAAAAAGGATAAATACATGAAGTAGAAAGTTGCAGACTCAAGACCTCAATGTACAATTACCAAAAGCATGGACCCTTTCACCAACTCATGTAGGCTGGTGACATTACAGAGTAGAAACAGAAAGGGGTCTATCTTTATGGAAAAGTACATCAGATAAAGCATGTTTTTAAAAGTCTTTGGAAGAAATCTGTCTTCAAGTGTTGGCTTCGGAAGACTTTGTCTTTGAAGCTTCTGAAG
This sequence comes from Flaveria trinervia, assembly GCA_025506515.1. Lineage (NCBI taxonomy): Eukaryota > Viridiplantae > Streptophyta > Magnoliopsida > Asterales > Asteraceae > Flaveria > Flaveria trinervia. The sequence goes on along the minus strand of CM046454.1, from coordinate 24,883,403 downwards.
ACTTCATCTTTGGCTTCGGAAGATATTGGTCTTGGTTTCAGAAGATTTCACACTTAGAATATTATTATTGCATGTGTGAAACTTCCGAAGCATTCTTCTTAGTGTACTTGTGCAGCATGCATGCAGAAAGACTTGGGTGTTTGGTTGCTTCAGCCTTTTCATATAACCTCTACAAACTCCCCCTAGGCTGATGCTACCAAAACACTTAAAGACTTTAGATATGGACAGTCCTCATCAGGATAATGACCAGCCCTTCTTCATAAGATGATCAGGTTCCTTCAGACTATCAAAGTGTCTTCTCGTGTCAAAGAGATCATGCAGAGGCAGATTGAACATGTCTTGCCATGTGTAGACATTCTCAATGCCATGATCTTTAATGACATGCCACCTTTATGGATTTGTAGTGTATGTCCAGGACAAGATGGGTCATTCTCAATGTAGAGGAGCTGTTTGAATGGGAGTTGATATAACATCCTCTGGCTGCACATCCGTACGATGTTCTGATCATCCTGAGGTTTAGAAAAGGATGCAACCTTCTTATTCTTTGGCATTGGCTTTGAAGCCATCCTTTTCTTTCTCTTTATCACTTTTAACTAAGAAGACTGGCCTACAACACCTGATTTATCTTCATTATCTTTCTTAGTAGGACTTCCTCTCTTACAAGTTCAGAAGGAGAATGAGGTTGACCCTTCTATGGATTAGAAGATGAAGTTTGCTGAGATTTAGCTGGAGGTTTAGGTTATGTTATATCTGGTTGTTCAACCTTAACCTCCTCTTCAGGTGAGGCTTGACTTAGAGGGGAGTGTAAGTCAATCAGCTATCCGCTCCTTATCTTCTGCTTGATCACCCTGATATGCTCATCCATAGTGGATAGAGACATGGGGCCAAATCTCCTGTTGGAGAATCGATACGGGTTGAAGAAGCTCATCATCTTCTGCCTGTCTGCAGACTTTTTCATACTCTTCTAGATGATGGCTCTTGACTTAGCAGGTTCTTCCCTTAGGTTTCTTTTGGTTGTCTTACTTTCCTTGACTATCTCAAGTACAAGTTGTTTGAGATACTCAAACTCAAGATAGTCATAGGATAAGGGAAGAAGTGCTTCTGACTGATAGAGGCCTGTGGTACTCAGGTAGGTGATCATTTTGATCCTGTCTTCTTCTTTATGTAACTGAGGTTCTTGTTGAACCACATCTTCATGTTCAGGACTTTTTTGAACTAGGGAGAGAGTAGGTACATGTTTGTACAATCTTTTCTTTCTTTTGCCTTCCTTGATTTGTACGAGTAGCTCCGCATCTTCTACCTCTTTCTTCTCCTTTGACCTTGTTGTGTCATCCAGTTTATTCAATTCCATTAAGGGGAGAGAGATTACATTATCAATGTCGTAGTTCCTGGTTTGCAAGTAACTGATCCTAACTACCCTCAACTCATCATCCTAAGTGTTTGGTCTAGGGGTAGCCCTGATTGCAGTTTCCATAAGTCTTGCAAACTCAAAAGGGGAACTTTCTCCCCTAAGCTTCCTTTTCCTCTCTCTCTTCTCCTCCTCAATCTCCTCAAAAGTCACATTTCATTTCCCATTGTCACTCATAGACCTTTGTGCCTCAGGGTGGAGAGAGCTTCGGCCTTCATTGCTTGGTGTAGCTTCCAAGCTCTGGAGATGCATCAGATAAAGCATTTTGTTAAAAGTCTTTGGAAGAAATCTATCTTCAAGTGTTGGCTTTGGAAGTTATTGGTCTTGGCTTTGGAAGATTTCACACTTAGAATATTTTTGTTGCAGTGTGAAACTTCCGAAGCATTCTTCTTCAGTGTACTTGTCCTGCATGCATGCAAAAAGACTTTGGGTGTTTGGTTGCTTTAGCCTCTTCTTATAAACTCTACACATGGGTTTAAATGGACAAAAACATATTAGCAATCGTTATTGATCTGTTTGAAAATTTCAAAATCACTCAAAGATGTGATTAGATTCGGTTGTGAGTGTGATCTCATTGCTTGTTGATGTTTAAATTCATCTTTGTGCTGAAGTATATCTTGAGGATGTGATCTCATGATTGATTCAGTTCTAGGTTATAAATAAAAAAATAATATATAACAAACTTTCATTTCAAAATTCATTTAAGTCATCCATATTATGTTGATACAATGTTATCATTTTTCATGAATTTCACGGAAATTGCACACAAATGAACATGGGTTTGCTTGTTTACACACACAGATAAACATGGGTTTTATTTGTTAATGAAAGATCTAATTAGAAATGTCATGATTGTGTTTATGATTGTGTTTTAGATTTTTATTGTAAGTGATGACCGATCATAAGTTGAGTAGTGTGCCAGATCAAAGAATGTTTATCATCCCAATGAACAATTAATCAAATTTCATCTAATCAATAGTTAGAACACATTTGACTAAGGTCATCTAACACATATTTAGTGTTTGATTTCATTTAAAGCATCAAATAATTCATTTTTGAGTCATGGTTCATTGTTCCATTTAGGTATAACAATGTTCGAATCAAACTCAGGCAACCATATGTTTAATGAATATCTAAAGGTTTGAATCATGTTTTTATACACGTTTTTATAACACCGGGTTATTTCCTTCGAAGCCAAAGAAAGAAGAAGGAAAAGAAATATAGTCCAAAGTCGAGGGACCAATCTTGCCAAAACGGGAAAAATCTTTGGAGGAGTGGGGGTATAAAAGGGGCATGGCTACCCACACCCCTCTCCCACACTCCCTTCCATTCAACCAAAGATAGAAAAAGAGGAGAAGAGACCCAAAAGCTGTTGTTTCTCAAAGAATCAAGTGTAAAAGTCGAAGTCAAGCAAGTTTGTGAGAAGCTATACTCGAAGAGGCTTTCAATGTGAGTTCTAGGACCCCTCTTTTACATGTTTTCAACTGATTTTGGGCCTGGAACACATGACAAATCGTTTTTGGTTGTGTTGGGTGTAAAATCCATATGTATTTGTATATGTGTGTGTGTGTGATTCGGGTGGGGTTTGATTTTGGGATTGGTTGTGCTTGTATGGTGTTGTGGTATGTGTTTCTAAGGTTTAGGATGGTCAATTTGAGCTTAGAACAGGTTTGGGAGGGTTTGGAGGCCGAAAATTGCAGATTAGGTTCGGGAAGAACTACATTCAGCATCAGCTAGGGTCGTGTGACTCGAGGCAATACGTCTGAATGGTATGCGACTGAAGGCCGATGGCCGAAAGGCATTCGACTAAGGTCCATGCGCATGGGTGGCACGCGACTGAGGTTCATACGCATGATGGCCATGCAACTGGGGCCACACACCTGAATAGTGTGTGACTGAGTCCATACGGATGAAGTCATGCGACTGAAGGCCATGTGTGTGGATGTTATACGATTAAGTTCCATGCGCCTGGAGGCCATGCGACATAGGTTCATATGCATGAATGTTATGTGACTGAAGGCTATGCGACTGGAGGTCCATACGGCTAAGTGTCCAATTGCCCAAAGTGTCCATTCGCCTTAGTGTTCTAATGCGCATGGAATGCCATGCGACTGAATAGGGCCCATACGCCCAAATAGGGCTCATATGCCCGTAAGAACTTTTTTATTTTCTAATTTTTGGGGGAACAATGTTATATAGGCTTTGACTTGGAGGATTCTTGGGGTTCATGTAAGTGACTTTCGAGGTCATAGATGTTGTGATGGGCTTGATGTATGTTGGGTGCTTATGCACGACTGTATGTATGTGGTACGTTATGCATGTATGTTGTGCCTTATATGGTGACACTATATGTTTCTGTTCATGTTCCTTGCTTCGTATAATTGTCTTCCAGTGGCTTTACTTTGTATGTTAATGAATGAATGGAAGTATTATATAACGTTAAGTGGAATATAATGAAAAGAGGAACGAAATGAAAGAATGCATGCACTAATGAATGAACAAACGAAAGAAAGTCTTACAAGCAAATGTATGGAGGTTCACACTTAATGAGGAGTGTTAGCTCAAGCGTGTGGGGTTAGCTACCCATATGAGGATGCACACTAGGGCTTAATCTGTGTGATTAAGCAAATGTATGGAGGTTCACACCCGATGAAGGGTTGTTAGCTCAAGTGTGTACGGGTTAAATACCCTATGAGGATGCACACAGGGGTTCAATCTTTGTGATTGACCATATGTATGGGGTCCTTATCGCTTAACCCTAGATGAATTGCTTGGTTCTCTAGAGGGGGGTTAAGCACATGACAGGTTCTAGATGGAAACAAAAGATAATAAATATACGAAATCAACGATGATGAAGATAATAACTATTATCTATGTGTACGTACGATGTGTGATCACATTCTAAGTCTTGTATGATTTGAAAGAAACTAAAGGACGGTTTTAAACAAAAGATAAAGTATGTTTTATTATAAAACGCGAACTCACTAAGCAACGCTGACTTTTATGTGTTTCTAGTTGGCAGGGAATGTTGCTGAGGATGGCATGGGCGGCTACTCAGCTCTTTTGGATTGCATTCTTTATACAATGTTTTTGAATTATAATGCGAACAAGTGATATTGTGTAGTGAATAATGTAGTATTTTGCAATAGCGTTAATTCTAATGAAATGTTTGTTTTAATGTTTCTGCTGCAATGTCATCTTTAAATTAATGTAATTATATGTTTTATGTGCAATGACAGACCAGCTATAAGTGTCCGGGAACGGGGCCTTACAAGTTGGTATCAGAGCCAAACTTTAAGTGAAACTAGTTAATTTTCAAATAAACTTAATCTTAAACTGAAATGGGATGGAAAGAGGGTGATGCCAGTTTGAGTAGCTGCGTGCCATAAGGTATTTTCTTAATGATAACCGGTATTATGTGCACATGTTATGTGGCTATGTGTTGTTTGTAGATTTAGATACTAATGTAGCAAGGATAGGTAATGCTTGGGGTATGAAGAGTAATGTAAGTGGCTAATCGCAATCAGCCACTATAATTAGGGACTTACTATACTTGACATAAACTAAGTTGTTCCCTTGAATGACCGTGTTGGTGTTTGAATCTTTCACTGTGTGTGTGGATGGCCGGGGGTAGATCTTCGAAAGCTTCATGTGGTGGAGGTTGTGGTGCTGACCCGTGACCTAAAAGAGGTAGGCCTAGAGTTGAAAAGGTGGTTCATGAAGAACCCGAGACCCCTCATCCGAATGATGGTGATGAGAGCGCCAATTTGAGAGCCTCAGTAAAAGAGGCTATTGTGCAAGAAGTTCATCAGGTCATGCAGACAATCTTATTGTCTGTGGTGACCGAAGTTAACAACGCTGTGAGGGAAGGGGAAAGGAAAAAGAGGAATCGGTCCTCGGGAGGACCGGAGCAACCAGAACCTGAAACGGTTCTCTCCGATGATGAAGAGGAGGAAGAAGAAGAGCCTGCGCCAGCGGTGGCACCAGGCTGTAACTACGAGGCATTTCAAAGTTCTAAGTACCCTACTTTTAATGGTAATGGCACTACTATTGCTGCTCACCGATAGGTCAAAGAAATGGAAGTTGCCGTGAACATCAGCGAGTGTCGAGAAGATCAGAAAGTGAAGTTTGTTGCCCACTCTTTCGTGGACTCAGCTTTATGCTAGTGGGACAATATCGTCCAAGCCGCGGGTAGTCAGGCTATTAGGAGAATGAGATGGTCTGTGTTGAAAAAGTTGGTGATTGAGGAGTTTTGTCCTCTTAGGGAGATGGACAAGGTTGAGAGAGAGTTCCTGCAGTTGGGGGCGGGGACAATGACACATCAGCAGTACACCACCAAATTTAATGAGATGGCATGATTGGTGCCGGATCAGGTGACGCCTCTATCATGAAAGATTTAACTGTATACTAAGGGCTTTTTGGCGGATATCCGTAGGCACATGATTGCTACCCGACCGAGCACATTTAGTCAGTGGTTGATTTCGTAGGAAGGTTGTACGATGAGCGAGAGGGGGTGGTGGTTGAGGCAAGAAAGAAGGCTGGTGGTGATCGGAATTGGAATGGGAAGAGGTTTAGTCGGGGTGATGCGTCGACGAGTAACAAGAAGGCACGGGTGGATGATCGCCATGTGGCCACACCTAGTATGGGGTCGGAAAGGTGTGGCAAATGCAGGAAGGAGCATCAGGGGAATGCAAATGGGTATCAAGCATCTATTTCAAGTGCGGGAAGCCTGGTCGTGTGGCTAGAGATTGTGGGTTATGAGGTGTTTCAACTATGGGGAAAGTGGTCACATGAGTAGGGATTGTAAGTAGCCAAGGGCTAAGGGTTTAGGGCGAAGAAGAATAGAGGTGAAGGACCAAAGGCGAGCGCCAGAGCGTTTACGATGACGCAGGAGGAGGCTAGGACGGACCCTGATGTTGTGTGAGGTACATTTCTAGTAAACCAAACTTTAGCCTTCGTGTTATTAGATTCTTGTGCGAGTAAAAGTTTTATTTTTGCTGCTTTCTATGCTAAACTGGCTTTTAGTAGTAGGAGTGTTGATGGGCCCTTTGATGTAAAAACTGCCATAGGTAAGTCTACCAGGATTTCTGAGATGATAGAGGCTGTGATGTGGAATTAGAAGGTCATAAATTTCCTGTTAGACCATTCGTGATGACCTTAGGTGTTTCGATGTAGTTCTTGGGATGGATGGTTAGCGGACTACAAGGCGAACATTGTGTGTCACAAGAAGATGATTCATTTGACAGCGCCTGACGGGAGTTCGGTAAAGGTTTATGGGATCGGGTTACCACGATCCCGAAAGTAATCTCAATGGCGGTGGCGGGAAAGTGCATGAGGTGGGGATGTAGTGCCAACTTGGCCTATGTAAAAGATGTGGATACACCAACACCACTACTGTCTGAAGTACCGGTGTGTGTGACTTGTAGACGTGTTCCCAGAAGACTTAGCAGGAGTGCCACCTGACTGTGAGATCGAGTTCCAGATTGACTTGATACTGGGTGCCCAACCTGTTGCCAAGGCACTGTATCGTTTCGCTTTTTTCTGAGAAAAAAGAGTTGATGGAGCAATTACAAGAGCTTCTCGTTAAGCGGTTTATTAGACCGAGTATCTCCCCTTGGGGTACTCCGGTCTTGTTTGTGAACAAGAAAGACAGTAGCATGAGGATGTGTATTGACTACCGTGAGCTGAATAAGTTGACGATAAAGAATCGATACCTGTTACTAGGGATTGATGATTTTTTTGATCAGCTTCAAGGTGCCAGATGGTTTTCAAGGATAGACCTTCGATCTGGTTACCATCAGTTGAAAGTGAAGGAGCCGAATGTTCCTCAAACAGCTTTTCGCACGCGCTATGGACATGCGAGTTTCTTGTCATGTCTTTTGGTTTGACCAATGCGCCAGCTGCTTTTATGGATCTGATGATTCAAGTGCGTCGACCGATGTTGGATAAATCAGTGATTATGTTTATTGATGATATCCTGATTTAATGGAAGAGCGAGATAGAGCATGCCAGTCACATTCGAAAGGTTTTAGAGACATTGGGAAATGAGAAGTTGTACGCCAAGTTCTCCAAATGTGCACTTTGGTTGCGCGAAGTTCAGTTCTTGGGTCACGTGGTGAATCCCGAGGGGATTATAGTGGACCCGGCAAAGGTGAAGACAGTGATACAATGGAAGTCGCCTAAGATGCCATCCGAGATTCGTAGTTTCTTGGGTTCGGCAGGTTATTATAGAAGATTCATTCAATACTTCTCTAAGCTCACTTCTCCACTAACCAAGTTGACCCGGAAAGATGTGAAGTTGTATGGTGTCAAGCTCAAGAGAAGGCGTTCGAGGAATTAAAGGCAAGGTTGACTCAAGCTCATGTTCTTTCATTACTCGATGGAAGTGAAGATCTGGTGGTTGATTCTGATGCTTCCTACTCAGGGTTGGGGTGTGTGTTAATGCAGAGAGGAAAGGATATAGCCTATGCATCCCGATAATTGAAGGTTCATGAGGTCAATTATCCTACTCATGACATGGATCTACCAGCTGTGGTCTTTGCATTAAACATTTGGAGGCACTACCTTTACGGGACTAAATGCACCATATTCACTGACCACAAGAGCCTGAAGTACTTCTTTGAGCAGAAGGACCTAAACATGAGGTAGAGGCGATGGTTGGAGCTCATAGAGGATTATGATTGCGAGATCCATTACCATCCGGGCAAAGCCAACGTGGTGGCGGATGCCCTTAGCCAGAAAGAGAGACCCGAACAGATTCGGGTGAAAGCTTACTAGTTGATAATGACTTCCGATGTGATGAAGCAAGTCAAAGAGTTCCATGATGAGGCATTAAAGGAAGATCATTTTAACTCTGAAAGAATGAGAAGTCTGATTGCAGAATTGGGTGAAAACACACTCGGTGTTAGAACCCGATTCGGACAGATGTGGGTTCCTCGTTTTGAGGATCTACGCATGAAGATTATGGTTGAAGCTCATAAGAATCGATACTCTATTCATCCCGTTGCTACAAATATATACCAATATATGAAGAAAGATTATTGGTGGCCGGGTATGAAGCGTGATGTGGTAGAGTATGTGAGTAAATGCCTTACTTGTTTACATGTGAAGGCCGAGGACCAAATGTCGCATGGGACGATAAAACGTTTGGATATACCAGAGTGGAAGTGGGAGCACATCACCATGGATTTTATTACGAAGCTACCGCGTTCCCCGAAAGGGTATAATGCTATATGGGTGATAGTTGACCATTTGACGAAGAGTGCTCACTTCCTACCGATCCACGTGACATATTCATCCGAGACGTTACGGATCTATTCATGAAGGAAATTGTAACTCATCATGGTGTGCGAGTGTCTATTGTGTCTCATCGTGACACCCGGTTTACAGCTAAATTTTAGAAGAAATTCTACGATGCAGTGGGAATGAGGTTACATATTAGCATGGCTTATCATCCCCAAACGGATGGTTAGTAAGAAAGGACCATTCAGACATTCGAGGATATGCTTCGTGCATGCATCATTGATTTTGGAGGAAGTTGGGATGACCACTTACTCTTAGCTGAGTTCGAATATAACAACTGTTATCACGCCAGTTTTGGTATGCCTCCTTATGAGATGGTATACAGTAGGAGATGCAGAACACTTGTTTGTTAGGGTGATATCAGCCACAAAGAGTTAGGGAGCGTTGAGGTGGTCGAGGCTATGACTGAGAAGCTTGAAAAGATCAAGGCCTTCATGAAGGCAGTCAAAGAGAGACAGAAGTCATATGCCAATAAACGACGTAGACCGATTGAGTTCCAGGTGGGTGACAGGGTTATGTTGAAAGTCTCAACGTGGAAGGGTATTATTCGGTTCAGAATGCAGGGCAAGTTGAGCCCGAGATACATAGGGCCTTTCCGAATCATTGCTAGAGTAGGAGAGGGGCCTATAGGTTGGAGTTACCATATTTTATTAAGTGAAATTCACCTGACATTCCATGTATTTCATCTCAGGAAATGTTTAGCAGACGAGGATGTGATTGTCCCACCAGAGGATATCAAGTTAGATGAACGACAAAATTATGTGGAGCAACCAGTGGCAATCATTGATCGTAAAGAGAAGAGATTGAGCAATAAATTGGTCCCACTTGTGCGCGTACAGGGAAGCACGAAAAGGAATTTGAGTCTACGTGGGAGATTGAAGAAGGGATAAGACAACATTACCCATGTCTGTTCGAGGAATAACAGGTTTCAGGGACAAAGAAATAAGAAAGAAAAGAAATAAAGTCCAAAGTCGAGGGACCAATCTTCCTAAAACAGGAAAATCTTTGGAGGAGTGGGGGTTGTAAAAGGGGCATGGCTGCCCACACCCCGCTCCCACACTCCCTTCCATTCGGCCAAAGAGAGAAGTAAAGGAGAAGATAGCCAAAACCTAGTGTTTCTCGAAGAATCAAGTGCAAAAGTCGAAGTCGAGCGAGTTTGTGAAACGTTATACTCGAAGAGGCTTTCAAGGCAAGTTCTAGGACCTTACATGTTATCAACTGATTTTGGAGCTGGAACACATGGCAAATTGTTTTTAAGGTTTGGTTGTGTTTGTATGGTGTTGTGGTATGTGTTTTTAAGGCTTCCAAAACCCGTATGTATGTGTATGTGTATGTGTGATTCGGGTGGGGTTTGATTTCAGGCTTGGTTGTGTTTGTATGGTGTTGTGGTATGTGTTTCTAAGGTTTAGGATGGTTGATTTGAGCTTAGAACATATTTGGGAGGGTTTGGAGGCTGAAAATTGCTGATTAGGTTCGGAAAGAACTCATTCTACATGAGCTAGGGCTTATGCGACTGGAGGTCCATGCAACCGAATGGCATGCGACTAAAGGCCATATGGCCGAAAGGCATGCGACTGAGGTCCATGCGCATGGGTGGCATACGACTGAGGTTCATACGCGGGATAGCCATGCGACTGGGGCCACACGCCTGAACAGTGTGCGATTGAGTCCATACGCATGGAAGTCATGCGACTGAAGGCCATGCGTCTAGATGTTAAACGATAAGGTCCATGCGCCTGGAGGCCATGCCTAAGATTCATATGCATGAAACCATACGCCTAAGTGTCAAATCGCCCATAGTGTCCATTCGCCTTAGTGTTCTCATGCGCATGGAAGGCATGCGATGAATAGGGCCCATACGCCCAAATAGGGCTCATACCCCCAAAAGAACTTCGTTTATTTTTGATTTTTGGGGGAACAATGTTATATAGGCTTTGACTTGGAGGATTCCCGGGGGTTCATGTAAGTTCCTTCTGAGGTCATAGACATTATGAGGGCTTGATGTATGTTGGGCGCTTATGCACGATTGTATGTGTGTGGTATGTTACGTACATATGTTGTGTCTTTTATGGTGATGTTGTATGTTTCTGTTCATGTTCCTTGCTTCGTATGACTGTCA